>SJYX01015445.1:61383-99728 GCA_006410675.1 Oreotragus oreotragus | reverse complement strand
ATAGTCTAAAATACAAAACAACTACCCAACAAACAAAAACACATCTCCTAAAAAAAAAAAAAAAAAAAAAAGCGGTAGATAAATATATTCCATGTGTTTTCTGAAGGTAAAGTCCTGTAACTGAGATGTTACATGTAAGTCCTTAAAAGCCTGGAGTTGTCATCAGTGTCTTTACATTCACATCATGCTGAGCACAGTGCTGTATCCAAAATATATAAAAAGCTTTCAAACATTTATTCAACATCTGTCATGTGCCACTCACTGGACTAAGCAGAAGGCATTAAAAGAAGGACAGAAAGGATTTGGCCAGTGTGGAGAATACATGGTCGGTGGGTATCTGGCAACTGAGTAATTAATCATAATTTCTCATGCTCCTGCTTAAGCAGCCAAAATCAACCCAGTGTTTGTCTGCAGGCTCTAGAAAATGAAGTATTGGTGCAGGACTTCAGTATTACAATAAGTACTGGTACTTATCACTTCACAATGGAACCAAAAGGATGGAGGGGAGCTTCTGAATTTTTGTTGGGTATTTAAAAGAAGCTGCCTGTATTCTAGTGGTCTTGATCAGTTTTCTAGGTGCATGTTTGTGGGTTCACTTCCTGTGAGTGTCAGTGTGAGTGCACGCACAGCATTCTGGGACACAAATGCTCCCTCAGCTTTTCCATGCTGACCCATCCGGATGTTTCAGAGCTCAGTAAGTCATGTCAGCATCCTGGGGGCTCTGCCCAACCAGAAGCTCTCCATGACAGCTGTTTCACAGACCCTAGGTGAGGGTCACAGGGACCAGAAGTGTTTTTATTTATGTGTCTTGTAGCGCAGCTGAACTTTTAAAAATTTGATACTTGCTTTGAAATTAGTCGGGATATTGTTGCCAGCCCTTATCTGTTTAGCAATAACCCCTTAGCAGTATTTTGTTTAAATCCTATAAGATGCCATCTAACTTAATACTTAAAAGTTGAACTATTATTCCTATTCTTCTATAAGAGACTTTTAAATAATACATTCCGAATTAAAATTTTAGCTTTAGGTCAGTTGCTTGGGTCTTGCCCAAGAAGCAATTTGAATGCATATATCATAAACGCAGAGGGAAAATAAATCTAGCTGTTTCAGAATGATTTGGCCCGAAAATCATAGCAGCTGATGGTTTATATCAACAATGTTGCTCACAATTCATTTGGGCCATTGCTATTACGTTTTTAATGAGTAATGTTTCATGCCAGTCAAGCGCATATCACTACATCATTATATAAATAGGCAGTTTACAAGAAAATAAAGAACATTGACCTGAAAGGATAGAAATGAGGCATTTGTATATCCAGTGGGAGGGATGTGTGTGTGTGTGTGTATGTGTGTGTGTGTGTGTGTGTGTGTGTGTTTGTGGGTAGGTATATGTGTGTGTGCTAAGTCTCTTCATTAGTGTCTGACTCTGTGTGACTCTATGGACTGTAGCCCACCAGGCTCCTCTGACCATGGGATTCTCCAGCAAGAATACTGGAGTGGGTTGCCATGCCCTCCTCCAGGGGCTCTTCCCAACTCAGGGATCGAACCCGGGTCTCTTAAGTCTCCTGCACTGGCAGGAGGGTTCTTTACCACTAGCGTCACCTAGAAGCCTGTGTAAGTATATACTTATGTACATATCTTATCAGTTTTTCTTTTCATTGAGAAATTGAAGGAACCCTTTAATGAAACCTGGCTTCCTGATATTGTCCCTCACTATTTTAGATAGGGCATCTTATTTTTAGTTTAGCAGATGAGCGCAGCTGGTTTAGGCACGGTGCTGATAGTACTAATGTTGATGTAAGATCCTCATCGGATGGGTAGTTCAAAGGGAATCATTGTCCCTTGATTTGATCATGCTGGCTCTCAAATTTATTTTTTGATCTGGCATTTGACTTTGCATTATACCCAGAGAGCTGGAAATCACAAAGCTTTGCACCTTCAGAGTATATACAGATTGAGACCGTGTAATGTTACCTCACACACCTAGGACTCATTATTAGCAGTCTCTATAAATGGAGGATCCTGTTCTGTTACAAAGGCTGCTTATTTTCATCACATGATAAGAGTGTGTGCTGGTTGCTCAGTTGTGGCTGACTCTTTGTGAGCCCCTGGACTGTTGCCTACCAGCCTCTTCTGTCCATGGGATTCTCCAGGCAGGAATACTGCAGTGGGTTGCCATTCCTTTCTCCAGAGGATCTTCCCCATCCAGGGATTGAACTTGGGTCTCCTGCATTGCAGGTCTATTCTTTACCATCTGAGCCACCATCTGAGCCAGGGATGTGTGTGATAAGAGAGGCCTATAGTTTGAACCCCCTGTGGGTGTGTGAAAGGGGTGGAGGTGGAGAGCTGGGCCAAGGGTTGGGAATATGGGAGAAGTAGGGAGACATTAAGTTAAAAAATACTATTTTCTTATAAAGTCTGTTCAACCCTTGAGTATATGTATAAGGTGATTTTAGAATCTAATTTAGGTTTTTGATACTGTTCTTAAAGCTGGTGGAATAAAGCTATCTGAAAACCAGGGACCGTTAGGCATAGAGTTAAATTTGAATATTTTTTCTGCCATCTTTTTTATATTGATTTTTTTAGTGAGATTATATATAATTGAAATAAAATAAATCCCTAAATTAACTTTTAAGGCTTTATATGAAATTTAAAAAATGTTTCTTGAAAAGTATTAATTTTCTCCTGTTACTGCATTTAATGAGATAATTTAGTGTTTCTAGGTAAGTGATTTACACAAATGTCAGAGTTCTTTGTAGTGGGATAGTGGTGATAAAAAATACTCACAGGCTTCTGACAACTCATTTTATGCCTCAGTTGCCTCCTCCTCTGGTCTTTCTTCCTGACTTCAGGCATTTTTGAAGGCCTAGCTCTAGCTTTGCTTTTAGAATGATACGTTTTGGAGTGGATAAATCAATTGGTCAATAAATATTGATTGAATGCATGCAATGGGATTTGTACAGAGCTTGGTGTTATGGAGTATGTAGGGAGAAACAAGCTTCCCTCCACCCTCAAAGGTCCATGGCTGGGTCTGGAAATTAAACTAAGAAAGACAGAGTAACAGGAGAAAAACATGCAGGCTTATTTAATTTTTGTATGTCACAAGCGTCTTCATAAAAGAAGCCCCAAAGAAGCAGTTTGCCCTCAGTACGTGTGTGGTAGGTTTGAAGAGTGGGCAACTGTGTAGAAATATGACAGGCTGTAAGTGTAGTAAAATGGGGGAAGCTTGGTAAGCCTGTTAAAATTCTTGGCATCTCTTTGTCCTCAGAGATAAGGGTGCTTTTTTACTCTGGGTATATAGAGGACACCTTTTACCTGAGAGTTTTATGACCTGTTTCAAGGGAGAAGGCTGAAGGGAAGTCAGAATGACTTTGCTTCTGCTGTATTTTCAAACTCCTTCAGCTAAAATATTCAGTGTGTCAAGGTGCCATATTTGGGGGTAGCATGTCCTGAACCCCATCAAATTCAAAACAGGAAGATAATGATAAGGAGCTTTTCTTCCATCTGGTCAGTAACACTAAAACGATTCGATTATCTCAGGGAAGTTTCACCAATATGGCAAGTCCAGCTGAGTGTTGAAACATGGATAAAATTTAGATGATTGAACATCAGAGTTGAAAAAAGAGGCAGGAGCCTGGGTTGATCTGAGACAGAACTCTCTTGTTTATTTATTTATTGAACATTTGTCATTTTGTGTGGCATGTGGGATCTAAACTTCCCCACCAGGGATCAAACTTGTGTCCCTTGCAGTGAAAGTGCAAAGTCCTGACCAGTGGACCAGCAGGGAATTGCAGGACTCTGCTGTTTAGACTGAAGATTTTATGTAGGTGTTGTGCGGGTTATGAATGGATAGAGTTACTGAAGATTATGGATTTTGATGTTTAGTGTAATTTTTAAGAGTTCAGCTGCTGGAATCAGATTCTCAAATGCTGACTCTACAGTTTGTGTCACCTTGCACAAATTGCTTCACCTCTCTGGACCTCACTTTCTGAATCTGTTCAAGGAGGATGATAGTAGTACTTACCTCATTGACTTGTTGGGAGAATTAAAGTAATTAATACATGTAAAATGATTATAATAGTCACCTGCACCTGTTAAACACTCAATAAATGTGACTTTTGTCATTAGGAAGAGTTTTGAAAACTGACGGAGGAGTTCAAGTTTTATGTGATAAGTGACAGTCAACATAGTTTCTTTATTATATAGTGACATGTTCTAAGCATCATTTAAGGAAAAACTGTTAGAGAATATTGGACCAGTTCCCGTGGAGGAAAGCTTTAGTTGAGCTGTAACAGGACATACCTGGTTTTAAGATAATGAGAGCCTAGGATAATAGCTCGGGGAAGGCAATGGCACCCCACCCTAGTACTCTTGCCTGGAAAATCCAATGGACGGAGGAGCCTGGTCTTCTGAGGAATGATTGTTGAGATGGAATGACAGATAGGGTCTTGGGCAGAGTGGTGGAGAGGGTGCTGGATCAAAGTTCTCAGGGAGGGAGGGGGGAGTGTTAGGAGGCAGTCAAGTTGGGAGAGGAAAGCTATTCGGTAGGAAATAAGTAGTAGGAAAAGAAGGCAAAATATATAGACCATTTCTTTAGAACCTGGGAGGCAGGATCCTTGGGGTTTAGTTGTAGATTTGCCATTAACTTCATGACCTTTGACAATTTGTGTGTTACTAATAGAATTTATCTGCACATAACTGAAAGTACTTATTTTTACATTTAGGAAGCACTTTGACTTTTTGGATTATCTTAATATATATACAGTAGTATCAATATAGCAAATTACCGGGATCCTGAAAAGAAGTAAAAGGGCTTCCTGCACATCCAGGCTGACCCAACTCACACAATTCATGCACCAAGTAAGAGACTGAAACTGCTATACGTGAAAGGATTATTGTCAGTTATTATAAACCATAGAAAACCATTTGAAGGTGTAGGTTGAAGAAAAGAAAGAGCTTTATGGTAGGTACACCAATGGCAGTGACAACTATGAGAGTGAAAGTGAAGTCACTCAGTCGTGTCCGACGCTTTGCGACCCCGTGGACTGTAGCCCACCAGGCTCCTCCATCCATGGGATTCTCCAGGCAAGAATACTGGAGTGGGCTGCCATTTCCTTCTCCAGGGGATCGTCCCAATCCAGGGATTGAACCCAGGTCTCCCGCATGGCAGGCAGACGCTTTAACCTCTGAGCCACCAGGGAAGCCCATAGTGACAACTGTATTACCTAGTAAAAACCTGAAAGGGCAAAAGAGAAGTGTAGCATTTGGGGACAATTGGAGGGGAGAGTACCATCAGCTCTGATTCACCTCGCCTTGCATTTGAGGGTGTTATTATAGGATCTTAAAATAACTTTCAAAGTAATTTGAAGTTTAAAAGTTAGTGTCCCAGTTAGAAAGTGAAGAGTTTGAGCTTCAGAACTAGATCTCCTGATTTGGAGTTGGGATAGCAGGTTGGGTGCCTTTCTGCTTCCCTGCCTGAATGAAAAGTTGAGTTCACTGTGCTCTGTTTCAGAAAAGTGAGGCAGCCCACGGTAGCTTTTTGAAAGATATCCAGTTGTTAAGACTAAACCAGAAGGATTTTTAAAGAGATAACCTATTATTTGTGAATTGACAACTGCATTCAAAAGATATTCTAGTTTAGAATAGGTTATTGATACTAATTAATTGACAAGGTTCATCTAAAATTGTGCTTTCAAAGTATAATAATATATTGGCACTGATTTTGAACATAAAATTAGGTACCACTGAGAACACTGTGGCACTTAGCCCTAAATTTGCCAGTTATTCCATATCAATTTCTTACTGTTGACAATGAATAATTTTTTTTCTCAGATACTATTAAAGGGATCATTAGAATATTCAGAATGGGTTAAAATGGGCATATTAAACTGTCCTAAGCAGCATTTAAGTTGAAATTTGCTTTGAAAAGCACTTAAGCTGACTCTGTTGTATACTTCAGTAACTTTGGTTGTACCAAAACACCTTATCTGTGATCTATTAAAATCTCCCACTGTGTGTGTTTAACGATTTCCTTTGGTTTAAAAACAATGCTAAAAACCCTTACGCAGCATTCAGAGTGATATGTGTTTTCAAACAGCAGCCTATCTCATTTCAAGAGATGAAGTAAGTGTCATTAAAATGGTAACTCAAATCAGTCAAAGCACTTTTGTGGAAGATTTAGATTAAAAGTGGTTAAGAACTGTTGTGGTTTGCTGATAGACACTATTTTGTATTACATTAATTTCCCCATTTAAAAATAGATGACTGCTTTTAGTGCTTTAGGAGAACATTCAGTATCCCCTGAAATGCTTAGTTACTGGGGTGATCCCATTATATGTTGTCACTGGCCCAAAAAAGAACACTGAAGATTGAAGACATCCCAGCAAGTTCACTCTCTCAGCATCAAGAGACCCACAACAAAGACTGCAGGGAAAAGAGAGATTTGTTAGCTTTTGCCTCCAAAATGGCTAAGACAAATTGGAAGAGTAAAAATTTAACTAGTTGAAAATTCTCAAAATGTTTTGAACAGAGCTGGTTGAATGTTTGGTGCTGAAAAGTGTGAATAATCTTGGCAAGAGATCAGGCAGATTGAACAAGTGGATGTTCAGTTTGTCCCTGATGACTATTGTGCCCCAGATCAGCTCTGGAGTAGCTTTGCAGCTTTCATTCATTTGCTTAATTTAGGCTTCTTCTGGGACATTTCTTGCCTGTGTATGTGAAAAACCAATACAGTTCAACTGCTTGACAGATTTTGTTTTTAGTGAAGTTAAAGTCAACCAATCAGAATTATCAATTGGCCTCGTTAGATTAGATAACTAATTATTACTTTGTACATCATATCTTTTTAATAAATATAAGTTAAAAGAATGTGGATCTACTAAAACCCATTGAATTGCACATGTTAAATGACTGAATTGTGGGGTACATAACTTGCATTTCATAAAGCTGATAAAGAGTATTTCTGTGGAGAGTGAGGGTCATTGGGAGCATCTGGAATGGACACTGTGGGGAGATGGACGAGAGGTAGAGAGAGTCTGGCAGGGGCAGGGAAGGCTGAAGGAAGGAATGGGACTTGAGCTGGGTCTAGACGTTGGGCAGGATTTCCAGTGACTTCCCAAGAGGAGGCAGAAGTTGTCTTCTTTCCCCACCTCTTCAAGCAGTGCGTACACTGACAGAAAAGTCATAGATTCAGATTTTAGAGAAAAATCCAGGATCTCATTTCAGGGAATAACTCTGTCCAGGAAAGGAATCTGGATGTGATTGGCAGCTCTCCAACTGGTGGCTTCATAGGCAGGTTCTCAAGAGCCCAAGGGTTTGATAACAGACTCTCCTCAAATGTTCACTAAACATCCACTCTCTTCTGCCTGCCAGACATGAGATACAGGAAGACACAGGCCACAGCCACAAGGAATTTCGAAGTCAAGTCTGCCATGAGGCCTGAAATTTACCACAAAACACTTCCCTTTGGAGAGTTCAAGGGCCGCTGATAGAATCAGAATTGTGAGTGTTAAGTACAACCTCTATTTTATATAAGAATTAAGTGCATATTCTACCAGCTGTTAAGACCTTGAGCCAATCATATGACCTGTCTGACCTTCAATAAAATGTGATAAGGAAAAAAAAAAGTGTGGAATATGTGAAATTATTAACTTATGTGTCCCTTAAAAGGTATCCCTGTGGGTGTCCCTACGAAAGTATCATTTGCATTTGAAGATTTTATCATGCCATATTATGATTAACATAGTAAAAACCAGAAATATTTAAAAAGTGTTTTTCCAAGATCTTTCATATTTTGAGTGAAGGTTAAATCTAAAGTGAGTGATGGATAAAGGAAGAAAAGAGGAATAAAAATTTCACATACACACACACAGCATGTTTTCTATTAAAAATTTGGGGGCTATAAAATTAGGCCTTCAAAACATCATAGAATAGTAGCCTCATACATTGTAAATTGAAAAGACACATTACAAATGTTACTCCAAATGAAGTTTAAGTTCAGGAAAAAAAAAAAAGATGAACTGCTAACCATTTAAAAGATTTTCTCAAATTTTAAAATAATGATTGGTTCCACAAAGGTATGTAATTAGCTCCATAGGTATTATCTTTAGACTTTGGGGGAAATTTCTGAAAATAAGCCATTGACGCAGGAGACTACAGCCCTGGGGCTCATCCTCCCAGGCTGCTGGTGCATACCTGAAACGCCCATTTCTTGTTACTGCTGCAGCAAAAGCAAACGTTTCTTCTGCTGTTGTAAGTCCTGTGGTATTTCTTAGCAGGACAGGGGAATAGGTGTTGCAGGGCACAGATCTGGTAATGTCGAGTTCCATCAGGAATCTTTGGGACCTGGCAGTCAGGGTCAATATATTCCAAGGGTCCCTTCATCAGCCTTATTTATTGAACAGACATTGATTCCTCACCAATGTGCTTGGTGAACTCTAAGACAAGGTGATATTCCTAAAGAAGTTAAATATTCATGCAATTCACAGGTAAATCCTCTGTAGATAACTAAGAAGTTCATCTGAATGAAAAGATGAGAAGGAACTGACATGAGTGGAGTAACCACTGTGTGTCCGGCATCTCATCTGAACTATTTAATCCAAACTTCAGGATAAGTGTATGGGATAGGCACTGTTAACTTCAGTAACTTGTGACCTTGGAGTCAATCCTTTATCTTTTATTTTTCACAAGTACCTATTTGGAAAATGATTCACTCTCACATTTACTAATTAATACGAAGTTAAATCCTGAAGACCAACTCGTTCATTTTACAGTTGAGATAATGAAGGCTCAGAGATGTGAAGAGACTTCAGGATAATGTTGTTCCGACTGTTTTATTCGTGAACCACATAAAGCTACTGAAATTGATTCTAATGATGGAGGCTAACTTAATGAAAGATTAAAACATTGAAAAGAAATCTTTTCCCTTAGCAACGTTGTGGAACATCTAGCTGTAGCCACCAGGAAGTACAAGATTGTTCACCACACTGGGCCCTCATGTTCCCTGTGGGAAAGACAGACTGTTATTCCCTCTTCATCTTGAAGGCCAGCTCTCACCCCTAGGTTAGAGATTTGAATTTAGAAGCAATAATAAAATAACCTCCATTTTTAAACTACAAATATTATTGAATTATCACGTGTGGGTTTTTTTCTTCTCAACATTTTGTGGAACCTCTTCAAAAGTGTAATTTTACTAAATGGCTGTTTGCACCAAGAAGTTTCAATGATAAGAAAAAGTAAAGTTCTGAGTACTTCATTAGAATTTATTTGCCCTCTTTATTTCCAAATGAAGAGCCTTCAGATCTGGTAGGTAACTGCCATGGTTGAAAATAGTCTTGCCAATGGGTAGCGTATGTGTGTCCTGTTTTGTGATGGAGATATCATTAGGGATGTTTCTGAGAAACGTCCAAAAACAGTGTGCAGTGTGGGAGCATGACTGTTCAAACTATTACATTAAAATGTTACTTTAATGGAAAAAAGGCTAAACGATTGCACCAAAGTTTCTTTTATTTTACTTCAGCTAATTTTTAAATTACCGGTAGAAGAAGGGCATTTTGTGAGATGAAATCTGCTATACCTCTTCTTTTGTTACCTCAAAGGAAAGACTTTTTTACTCTTCTGAAAAGTTTAATATTGAACTAAAAATGTGCTGGGCCAGATGAGGCACTAAGTTTCATGCAATTCACAGGTAAATCCTCTGTAGATAACTAAGAAGTTCATCTGAATGAAAAGATGAGAAGGAACTGACATGAGTGGAGTAACCACTGTGTGTCCGGCATCTCATCTGAACTATTTAATCCAAACTTCAGGATAAGTGTATGGGATAGGCACTGTTAACTTCAGTAACTTGTGACCTTGGAGTCAATCCTTTATCTTTTATTTTTCACAAGTACCTATTTGGAAAATGATTCACTCTCACATTTACTAATTAATACGAAGTTAAATCCTGAAGACCAACTCGTTCATTTTACAGTTGAGATAATGAAGGCTCAGAGATGTGAAGAGACTTCAGGATAATGTTGTTCCGACTGTTTTATTCGTGAACCACATAAAGCTACTGAAATTGATTCTAATGATGGAGGCTAACTTAATGAAAGATTAAAACATTGAAAAGAAATCTTTTCCCTTAGCAACGTTGTGGAACATCTAGCTGTAGCCACCAGGAAGTACAAGATTGTTCACCACACTGGGCCCTCATGTTCCCTGTGGGAAAGACAGACTGTTATTCCCTCTTCATCTTGAAGGCCAGCTCTCACCCCTAGGTTAGAGATTTGAATTTAGAAGCAATAATAAAATAACCTCCATTTTTAAACTACAAATATTATTGAATTATCACGTGTGGGTTTTTTTCTTCTCAACATTTTGTGGAACCTCTTCAAAAGTGTAATTTTACTAAATGGCTGTTTGCACCAAGAAGTTTCAATGATAAGAAAAAGTAAAGTTCTGAGTACTTCATTAGAATTTATTTGCCCTCTTTATTTCCAAATGAAGAGCCTTCAGATCTGGTAGGTAACTGCCATGGTTGAAAATAGTCTTGCCAATGGGTAGCGTATGTGTGTCCTGTTTTGTGATGGAGATATCATTAGGGATGTTTCTGAGAAACGTCCAAAAACAGTGTGCAGTGTGGGAGCATGACTGTTCAAACTATTACATTAAAATGTTACTTTAATGGAAAAAAGGCTAAACGATTGCACCAAAGTTTCTTTTATTTTACTTCAGCTAATTTTTAAATTACCGGTAGAAGAAGGGCATTTTGTGAGATGAAATCTGCTATACCTCTTCTTTTGTTACCTCAAAGGAAAGACTTTTTTACTCTTCTGAAAAGTTTAATATTGAACTAAAAATGTGCTGGGCCAGATGAGGCACTAAGGTAAGGATGGGGAGTTAATTGTGATGGGCTTTTATGATTTATAATGGAATGAAGTGGGGGGAAAAAAAAAGCAAAAAACTTTCAATCCCTCTTTTCTTTATTGTAGACTGTATAGGACTGTCTAAAGAAACGCTACTCAGGACCAATGCAGCTACCCTCATATCCTAAGTAACGGTTGGAAGTGTTCTCTTCTGTAAATCTGAAAGGAATCTGAAAAGCAAATGTAACGAATGGTCCATAAATACAAATTTTAGAGAAATACAGTAAAACCTTTAAGCTTTAAAAATAATTTAAAGTCAAACCAACAGATTTCAATAGAGGAACAAAGTGTTCTTTGTTCTGCCTTCTACCTTCTGAATTTTGCTATGGAACTTTAAGCCAGGGGGTTGTAGAATTTTTTATTTTTTTATTTTTACTCCTGCACTAGTTGTTACTATTAAAATGCAGCTTGCTTTGCAGGCCACTGCTCTGTCCACTTGAATTGAGTGTTTATGTTAGCACTCGTGTAAATATGCTTGAATTACTTCAATAGGTCCTTCAGACAGTTTTCCATTCTTCAAAGTAACTCTTGAGGCTTTTATATCCTATTCATTCTACTTTCTTCGTCTCTCTTACTCTCCCATTAGACTTCCAGGAGAAGTAGTAGAATCGTTATTTCTCTCTCTTCATTGTTCCTGAGCATTTCTCCTTCACTGGGAAACATCACTGTTCTCCTGAGTAATAAAATGAACAATTTAAATGTAAACCCTATGTAATAGAGTTGCTTAGTGCTATTTGAATTCAGTTACAGAAGAATCTCAGGAGATTCCTAGGTGGAATCTGAATCTATCCCTATCTATGGAAGGCAAGGAAAAACCAGAGAAAGAGACAGACTATTCTAGATTGGTAGGTCGTAGGTTTAATGAACAAAGGGACTTATATAGTAGACTTGCCTTGGGCAGCTACAAGATGAATAGATCTCTGTACCTGCTCTCCAGGGTCATAAGAGTTGATGTAGGGGCCATCTGGGATTTAGTCATGTATACCATTTAGATGATCTTGATGGCACATTGCTGTCTCAAGGCTGCACTCTTGAAGTAGCTCCCAGTGCTGGTGTGGTGGTCAGAGCACACATTCCATGCCCAGAGGAGGAGGCAAGAAGGGTCTGATTGCCCAGGTCCAGCTTGTAGGTCAAGTGACAGTCGTATCCTCTCAATAACCTTCTCTGATAGGTGGTTATAGTGTTAAACAGCTTGTAAAAACCTAATTAAAACCACATACATGAAACAAAGTTCTCCTGTCATTATTTTATGCCCTTTCTTTGCTTAATACCCTCAAATTGTATCCCATCACTTTTGATAAAGTCCAGAATCCTTACTGTAGAGCCTAAAGGGTTCTGGAATGATCTCATCCTTAGTTAGCTTTTGGCCCTCTTCTCCCCTTACCATACTGTCACTCCTTCACTTTCTCAAATGTCTCAAGCTTCTTGCCATCAGGAGCTTCATGCTGTACTCAGGTCAGGAATGGTCTGCCCACCCACCCTCACCTAGCTCCTACTGTGACTTTAGGCCCCTGCTTAAAAGATCCTCTATGAAACTCCCACTGGCTTTATGGCCAGGTGGAGTCCCTTATTATAAGCTTTCATAGCAATGTTTCTGTTGTTAATCAGCCGTGAAGTTGTGTCCGACTCTGTGACCCCATGGACTGTAGCAAGCCAGAGTTTCCCGTTCTTCACCATCCCCTGGAGTTTACTCAAGTTCATGTCCATTGAGTCGGTGATGCTATCTGACCATCTCAGCCTCTGTTGCCCCTTTTCCTCGTGCCATCAATCTTTCCCAGCATCAGTTTTTTCCAATGAGTTGATTTTTCTTATCAAGTGGCCAAAGTATTGGAGCTTCAGCATGAATCCTTCCAATGAATATTGAGGATTGACTTCCTTTAGGATTGACTGGTTTGATAAGCTTGCTGTCCGAGGAACTCTCGAGAGTCTTCTCCAACACCACAGTTTGCAAGCATCACTTCTTTGGTGCTCAGCCTTCTTCATGGTCCACCTCTCACATTTGTACGTTACTATTGGAAAAGCCATAGCTTTGACTATACAGACCTTTGTTGGCAAAGTGATGCCTCTGCTTTTTAACACATTGTCTAGGTGTGTTATAGCTTTTCTTCCAAGGAGCAAGTATCCTTTAATTTCATGGCTGCAGTCACCATCTGTGGTGATTTTGGAGCCCAGGAAAATAAAACCTGTCACTGTTTCCATTTTTACCCCATATTTGCCTTGAAGTGGTGGGACCAGATGCCATGATCTTAGTTTTTTGAATGTTGAGTTTGGAGCCAGCTTTTTCACTCTCCTCTTTCACCTTCATCAAGAGGCTCTTTAGTTCCTTTTTGAAACATTTTTTCCATATGCCCCACAGGTTTCCTGAGATATAATAGTTGCTCAATAAAGATTCATGGAGCAGGGTAGTTAAGGCTAGCAGCTAGCAGGATAGTTGAGGCTACTTAACTATCACTGAATAGAAACTTCTGGATACTAGTAACCATTTAACTACTCTACCTCTACA
The DNA here is from genome assembly GCA_006410675.1 of Oreotragus oreotragus. Taxonomy (NCBI): domain Eukaryota; kingdom Metazoa; phylum Chordata; class Mammalia; order Artiodactyla; family Bovidae; genus Oreotragus; species Oreotragus oreotragus. Next base: position 86,318 of record SJYX01015445.1, on the reverse strand, counting down.
TCTATAAGCAGGAAATGACTTTATGCTTCTGAAGTCTTCTCTACTGCTGAACTAGCTCCCCTCTTAATTGTATTTTCTCCTTAAGCAGTCTCATCTGTGCCTTCAGGTTTAATCATCACCGTTACCCAGATGATTCTCAAGTTAATATTTTCAGTCCAGAATTCCTCCTTGAGCTCTGGATCTATGTATCTAATTTCCTATCTGATGGCTTCCCTTCAAAGGTTCAAAGGTATATCAAGTTCCATGTTTTAGCTGGGATATCGCTAACTGTTGTAACAAACAGCCCAACATTCCAGTGAAATTGCACAGTGCAACTTGTTTGCTTAGCCCAGTTCAGTTTCTGGTTGGCAAGCAGCCTTCTAACATGGTAATTTTTAGGGACGCCTACTCCCTTATACTTGGAGTTTTGCTCTCTTTTAAGGCTTGTGGACTTCTTGCATGAGGTCAGTGGATGGGGAACAAGGAGGCAGGAAAAAAAAAAAAATCACATCTACTTCTTAAGCTTTGCAGCCCAGTACTATTGGCCATACTCCCAACAAGCACCTGGCCCCATCTAGATGCAAAGGATTGGGGAGGATTGAATCTTTGAGTAGCTAATTCTCACAATAATTCTGTACTATGAAATAAGCACCCATCTTTGGCTGACGGATGGGTGACACCCATCATTTCTGACACATTCAACATGACCAAAATTCAACTAATTTCTCAAAGTAACCAGACATCAAGCCAACAGACAGATAAACCTGGCCCTTCTCCAGTGTTCCTTATTTCCGCTAATGACACATTTGTGCTTAAGCGGGAGACATCGGTATTTTTCTTGGTGTCCTGTTTTCTCGTTCTTTCATGAAAACGGTCTACAATTTGCCGCTATAATTAGTGACCCCAAATCTGGGATTATAAATAACTTTAAAAGTTAAGGAGGTGAGAGTCAGAAGCCCTAGAATCATCCCTGGCTCTTCCCTCATCCCATGTGCAGCCATTATCTGGTCCTGTTGATTTTGTCTCCTAAGTGGGTATTGACTGGGTTCCCGACGCTCCTGCAGCCAGCCTCCTTGCCTGAATCTCTCCCACATGACCTCTGGTTCCCCTGTTTTCTCCTTACACAGTGGCCAAAGTGAGCATTGAAAATGCATAACTAATTGCATTTTCTCCCTTGCTGTTAATGCCTCAAAGCTAGCCTGTTGCCCAGCAGAGGAAAACAAAAGTCCTTAACATAATTCACAGTGACACCCATACCCTGGTTTCTGCCTCAGCTTACCTTTTCTAGCTACCCTGCCTTCTGGTGTTCTCCATGTCCTGAGGCCTTATTTCCAAAACCGTTTCCTCTTTTTCTAACCTAGTGAACATGTCCATATGGTTGATATTGTAAAGTGTCATTTTCTCAGGGGAGCTTTTCCTGATCTCCCTAATCAGGCCCACTTCCTCCATTAGCAAATGGTCAAGCAACTTGTATTTCTCTTTTGTAGCACTTGTGACAGTCAAGTTCTCACGTTTCTTTGTGTGATCATGGGATTAGTACTGTAGGAGCGCTGCTGGCCCTGCACAGCCCTCCACACTCGGCCACCGCGGCAGCTAGTTGTCCCTGATCTCTGTTCCCAGGCAGCGGTCCCTGGAAGACCACTGATGGTTGCTCAGCCATTGACTGGAGCCACAGCGGGCCCTTCCCCGACGCGAGTACCCGACAATGAGGGACGCTTCCTGGTCTTGCTCAGCTCTTGGTCTGTGCCTCAGTGGAGCCCACCTCTGCGACTTAATGGCTGTAGCAGTCCGTATGGCACGCAGTCTGTAGAACCTCGTTGGGCAGCTAGCGGAGCCGGTGGGCGTTTGGTCCTGGGCGTCTGGCTCCCTCAGTGATGCCAGCTGGGCAGAGTCTGGGGACCTGCCCCCGAGGGAGCCGCCAGCTGAGACCTGCCTCCTCTCAGCCAGGCCTGGACCCCCGGGGGTGAGAGTTGAGCCTGGGGACCTCGCGCTTTCTTATCAGAACAGAGAAGAACATCTGGTGGAGGTTTACACACCATGACCTGACCTCAAGAACTAAGGCTCTGACGAGGAAAATTTTGCAGCAACTCACACCCCTCCCCCACCTCTCCTAGAAAAAGGGGATTCGGGGGTTTTAAGGCATGAGCCACCCATCTCCTTGCATGGCCCTCAGGTAACCTTTCTCTTTCTCAAATGCTGACATTTTGGTATTGTGTGGTCTCACTGTGCTTCAGGCAGTGGACTTGTGTTTCTGTAACAATATATATGGTTTTATTTTTTTCAGTGGACAGGAATTCTGTTTTGCTCAATTTTCTCCAGAGTTTTTATCACTGCCTGAGTAGTCAGTGTTTCATAATTTTTTTTGAATGAATGAGTGATTTTGTGGTGGTTTTATCAACTGAGGGATGAATGGCCATTATCTATGCAGGCCTATAGAGATACTGATTTAAGAACTTAGAGCATCCCTGGTGCTTTGGTAGCTACTGGATTTTCTAAATTGCATATTTAAGATTTCTTTATGGAACAATGCAAATCTTGCAAAGGTTAGAGCATAAAGTCCAGAAACGAATTTGTTCTGTTTAGAGACTTACATCAGATCTTTACATGGTTGGAACTTTCTTTTTTTATTCATCTCACTGGGTTTCCTAGCAACAAACGTTGCCATTGTGGTGAAATATTCTACAGATAGTGACATCCTTAGTATCTTTCTGAAGTATTACATTTATCTATTCTGAAATAATATAGTTGCAATTGCATGTCCTAAATATGTATATTCATATGTATATGTGCATGTTTATTACATGTGCCTGCATGCGAAGTCACTTCAGTCATCTCTGGCTCTTTGTGACCCTGTGGGCACACTGGATTCCTCTGTCCATGGAATTCTCCAGGCAAGAATATGGAGTGGGTTCATATTTATTATACTGGCTGAAAATAGTATCATATATGCTTATTATGTGATATTTAAGTCTTTGAATCTATGATTCTCAAAAGTCACCCTGGCATTAAGATATTTATTTTTAATTTATGGCAAAAATTATTCCAGTGTCTAAACACTTATCTTCAACTCACCCTTCCTCCTCCTCCTCCTTTTTTGTAAAACACAATTTTGGCAAGATACTACACTTGTGTTTTAACTGTGGTAATTATAAGTGTTGAGTTTGCTTCTCAAGTCTGCTGATCAAGTGTTTTGCTATGAGGTCTTTATAGAGCATATTTCTAGTGTCCTGGCCTTTAGATTACATTCCCATGGTGCCTCTTGGACACCATAATAAAACAACACCAACAAAAAATCTTCTTTTCAGATCAGTCAATTTGGGGCTGTTTAGAAAGTACAGATTTTCTTGGTAATAAGATTTTTAGGCCTCTGTATACTCTTGCATTACCTTCATTTTCCCTTTGATACACTAAATAAGGTACAAGGAAGCATGAATAGCCTTTTTCATTGATTTTTTAAAACTTTTCTGGAAAGTTCAGAAATTCAGAACAAACCATAACACTTGGAAACTCTTCTTTGCTTTTAGAATGTAACAGTCTTCTTTCTTTAAAGGGAATTCAGTGCTGTGTTAGAAATATAATCAGAGTACTACTCCCTTTGGCATCTTATTGCCTATACTCGGAATTGTTCTGAAAAATGCGGGATGTTGGTGTTGGTGTTGCTCAAGTTTCTCTATGACCTGATGTTATTCCTACTCTCTGTGTTAGACTGAAGTAAATATGTCCAATGTGGGAGCTGTGAGTTTCAGTTATATTTGAGGACTTTGAGTACTATAGTCTGGGAGACAGCCTTTCAGATAGCTCTGAGAAACTGTCCCAAAGTGGTAAGGGAGGAGGTCAGCATATATGTGATTCTGAAAAAGGGGTCCTTATAGTCAAGCCCACATCTGCGTTAAAGGTTACTGCTAGTCATGTGGCACAGGTATCTGAGTTTATGATTATAGTGCTTTTCTGAGTATGGGGGAATGCAAGAAAACGAGTTAATAAAATTTTATCCTAAAGATTTTTAACTATCTGAAGGCCTGTTCTGCGGTTTTCCCCGAGCATGGAGAGACTGACTCCTGGTTTCTGTCCTGAATTCCTGTCACGGTATGTTGAAACAACTGCATTGGCCTGTGACTCAGTCCTTGAGGAACAGGGTGGAGAGTGACATTCTTTAGTTGGCATCCATAAAGTTAGGAGACCTCTTGTTCCTGGTACTCATAGTGAATTGGTCCCGAACCTGCTTCCTTGTTTGAGACATTTCATGGACTAATGTAAAGTTTTAAGGAATTCTGATTGTTTATATCAAGATAGTTTGTGTAACACTTTGGAATGAATACGGAGAAATGCAATGTCAATATATGTTATATGTAGCTTCATTTGATCTGGAAAAATAAAATAATAATTTTCCATTTAAAATTCATTAACTCATTGCACAGATTTTCCCCTGTATTCACTTTTATTCAATCAATTGCTATTACTTTTGAATCCTAAAACAGAAATAGAGAAGCATTTAACTTTTTGCCCTGCCATATTTGTTCATCAAACTGACCAGTTTATTCATGCTTAGGTTTTCTTCCTAAGTACTAACTTTTGGTACACAGTTCTTAAAGCACCCTGTAAATAGGTGTTGCTTTTTAAAAAATGATAAACGAGATTAATCTGTCTCCAAGCTACCTATCTGCCTCTTCACCCACCAGGAAAGTTGGCACTTATTTTCTTGGACATGCATTCCACTCATGGCAAGAGTAACTTGTTTTTTGTTCTTTTTCATAGATATTTTCTCTAGTATGTAAGGCAAAGTAAATGTGGTCTAATTTTCAATTTTGGAAGAGGCTCTTTATGTGCAAGCATAGATATCATGTTGCATAAATGAGTGTTTTCTTTATTTTGTGCTTATAACCATAAGGTCATAGCCAATTTTTAGGCTTAACTTATATGGAAAGAATGTAGTCCCTATCAGACAAGTGGTTTGTCTCCTGCAACTATTATCTAGAGTTCCCTGGAAATTTTCTTAATAATATTTTAGTATAATCCATTTTTCTGGCCAAGATACTGAAGGTTCCCATATGTAGTTCCCTCTGAGGTACATGACTGCAAGTGTGGAGGAGGTAAAATAATTTTCCCTCTGCCTTCTAGGTCCTTGGCTAAGACATCCCTGTAATAAAAGACAGACTAACAGAAAAAAAAAAAAAAGGTTAATAACATGTATGTGTTCTGTATTCATGGAAGATAGCCAGGAAAACTGAGTAACTCCCAAATGGTCCAAGCAACCACCTTAAATGGTCTTCCCAGGTGGCGCTGGTAGTACAGAATCCTCCTGTCAATGCAGGGGATACAAGAGACACTGGTTCCATCCCTGGCTTGGGAGATCCCCTGGAGGAGTAAGAACCTGGAAAATTACATGGCAGAGACGCCACAGAGGAGCCAGGTGGGCTACAGTCCATGGAGTGCAGAGCTGGACACAACGGAGCACACACCACCTTAAATACCATCTCCAGCGAAAGACAAAAACCATGTTGGATGGGGGAAAACAGCTGGGGAAGTTTGTCAGGCAAAGCACAGTAAACAAGGGCATGGTTGTTATGAAGATCTGAGTCAGTGCCTTCTCCATTAGTAAGAGTTTCTACAAATTTATTCATCCTTTTCTTCCAGGTCTAGACAGGGAGACACACTTACAAACAGAGATCCCCCTTATAAATGCAAATATCTCTTATAGAAGGTTAACGTCACAGTTTTCAGAACTTCTCCCTTCTCTGCTGTTTTTTAATAACCAGCCCCCCCCCAATTAGAGATATATTTTAAAGTGGTATATTTTGTTCCCTTCAGGAAGCGCTCTGTGATATTTCTTCTCACTGAGTCTCTGTTGTGAATTGTGCACATTTGTAAGCATTGAACCATGTACCCATCTGTAAAATACTGGTAGAAGTATCTGTCCTCCCTACTTTTACTATACTATTGGAAGAATCAAAATAAAATTACATTCTGTAACAAAAAATAAATATCTATGAGTCCATATTAATAAGTCATTGAATAAAAAGAGAATGGGGAGAAGGTTCAGTTCTTATAGAAAAAAATGTCAGGTAGATCTATAGGCCCTCCCATTCTGGAATATGAAGTTTAATTCCCTCCCTGTGAGTGTAGATTGGACACAGTGAGTCATTAATAAAAGAAAAAATATGGAAAGAGAAAAATAGTAAATTTACAGTAGATAAACTTATACTGTAAAAGTCGAGGTTCATGGTATTGTCAGGGGATATCATGTGCCTCCTGATACGATGTGATGGGAAAAACAATTCATCTCTGTGGCATTCTTCCCCTAAACCTGTAACCTCAGTCTAATCATGCAGAAGATGTTAACCAAATTCAAACTGAGGAATTGCAGAATACCTGACCAGCAGTCTTTGAAACTGCTAAGTTTATGAAAAACAAGCTAAAACAAGAAACTTAGATTGAAATGAGAATAAGAAGACACAGTGACTAAATGCAATAGGGTATTCTGGCTTCAATCTTGGAACAGCAAAAAACACGTTAGTGGAAAAACTGGTGAAATATGAATTAAGTCTTTAGTTAATAGCATTGCTTGTTTAGTTAATAACATTGTACTGTTGATAATTTTTTGGTTTTCACAAGTGTACCATCATTCTGTAAGATACAAACATTAGGGGAAGCTTGATGAAGGGTGTGTAGGAACTCTACTTATCTTTGCAACTTTTCTGTAAATACAAAATTACTATAAACTAAAAAGTTTATTTAAAAAATGAGTACCTTCAAAAATAGACATATGGATCAGTGAAACAGAGTTGAGAGCTCAGAAATAAACACACACACCTATGAAAAATTAATCTTTAGCTCAACATCACTCATTATCAAAGAAATGCAAACCAAAACCACAAAGAGGTACCATTTCACACGGGTCAGAATGGCTACAAGCAATACATGCTGGAGAGGGTGCGGAGAAAAGGGAACCCTCTTACACTGTTGGTGGGAATGCAAACTAGTACAGCCACTATGGAGAACAGTGTGGAGATTCCTTAAAAGACTGGAAATAGAACTGCCATACAACCCAGCAATCCCACTGCTGGGCATACACACTGAGGAAACTAGAGTTGAAAGAGACATGTGTATGCCAATGTTCATCGCAGCACTGCTTACAATAGCCAGGACATGGAAGCAACCTAGATGTCCATTGGCAGATGAATGGATAAGAAAGCTGTGGTACATATACACAATGGAATATTACTCAGCTATTTAAAAAATGCATTTGAGTCAGTTCTAATGAGGGGGATGAAACTGGAGCCTATTATACAGAGTGAGTAAGTCAGAAAGAAAAACACCAATAGAGTATATTAATGCATATATATGGAATTTAGAAAGATGGTAATGATGATTCTATATGCAAGACAGCAAAAGAGACACAGATGTAAAGAACACACTTTTGGGCTCTGTGGGAGAAGGCAAGGGTGGGATGATTTGAGAGAATAGCATTGAAACATGTATATCATCATATGTGAAATAGATCACTAGTCCAGGTTCAATGCATGAGACAGGGTGCTCAGGGCTGGTGCACTGGGATGACCCTGAGGAATGGGTTGGGGAGGGAGGTGGGAGGGGGTGTTCAGGATGGGTAACACATGTACACCCATGGCTGATTCATGTGAATGTATGGCAAAAAACACCACCATACTGTAAAGTAATTAGCCTCCAATATAAATAAATAAATTTAAATAAAACAAAATTAATCTTTGACAAAGGAGGCAAGGATATACAAAGGGGAAAAGACACTCTTTTCAGCAAGTGGTGTTGGGAAAGTTGGACAGCTGCTTGTAAATCAATAAGGTTAGAACACACTGTCATGCCATACACAAAAATAAACTCAAAATGGCTTAAACACGTAAGTAATAAGACACCATTAAACTCCTAGAAGAGAATATAGGCAAAACATTCTCTGATATACATTGTACTAGTATTTTCTTAGGTTGATCTCGCAAGGCAATAGAAATAAAAGTGAAAATAAGCAGATGGTACCTAATCAAACTTAAAAGGTTTTACACAGCAAGGAAGTGAAAGTCGACTCTTTGAGACCCCATGGACTATACAGTTCATGGAATTCTCCAGGGCAGAATACTGGAGTGGGTGGCCTTTCCCTTCTCCAGGGAATCTTCCCAACTCAGAGATCAAACCCAGTTGTGCCACATTGCAGGCAGATTCTTTATCAGCTGAGCCAGAGGGGAAGCCCAAGAATACTGGAGTGGGTAGCCTATCCCTTCTCCAGTGGATTTTCCCAACCCAGGAATCGAACCAGGGTCTCCTGCATTGCAAGAGAATTCTTTACCAACCGAAGTATCAGGGAAGCCCTGATTCCTTTACACAGCAAAGGAAACCATAAACAAAATGAAAAGACCTCCTATGGACCAGGAGGAAAATATTTGCAAATGATGTGACCAGCAGGGCTTAATTTCCAAAATATACAAACAGCTCCTACAATTCCATAACAACAGCAACAAAAAACCCAATCAAAATACGGGCAGAAGGCCTAAACAGATATTTCTCCAAAAAAGACATACAGATGGCCAATAGGCACATGAAAAGATGCATATCATCACTAATTATTAGAGAAGTGCAAATCAAAACTGCAAACAGGTAACATCTCACACCAGTCAGAATGACCATCACTAAAAAATAATCTACAAATAAGACATACTGGATAGGATGTGGAGGAAAAAGGAACCCTTTACACTATATTGATAGGAATGTAAATTGATGTAGCCACTATGGAAAGCAGTATGGAGGTTCCTCAAAAAAAAAAAAAAAACTAAACTAAAATAGAGTTGCGATATACCCAGCAATCCCACTCTTGGGCGTATATCCAGATTAAACTATAACTTGAAAAGATATATGCGCCTTTGTGTTCACAGCAGCACTATTTGCATTAGCCAAGATGTGGAAACAACCTAAACAGCCGTGGACAGATGAATGGATAAACAAGATGTGATATGTACTAATACTTACACACAATGGAATTCTCCTCAGCCATTAAAAATAATGAAATACTGCCATTTGAAGCAGCTTGGATGAATCTAAAGATTCTTATACTAGGTGAAGTAAGTAAAAAAGAGGAAGACAAATATATGATAGCAGTTATATGTGGAAACAAAAAAACTAAAATATGGCATATCTACAAAGCAGAAACAGACTTACAGATAATAGAGAACAGACTTATGGTTGCCAAGGGGCAGGGAGTGTGGGGGAAGAAAGGACTGAGAGTTTGGAATTGCCAGATGCAAACCATTCTATACAGGATGGATAAACAACAAGGTGCCTCTCTATGTAGCACAGAGAACTATATTCAGTATCTTGTGCTAAGCCATAATGGAAAAGAATATATGTGTATAATTGCATCACTTTTGGTGTATGGCAGAAGTTAAATACAACATTGTAAATCAACTGTACTTCAATAAAATTGAAAGAAAAAGAGTGCCTTAAGAAATCAAATGATCTCAAACTATTTTCTGTCCCCACAAAAGATGTATCTTATAATAAACTTGATATGTGAATAAATATTGACATGTTAGGACATGATCTGAGAATGTGTGTGCATGCATACATGCTAAGTGCTAAGTTGCTTCAGTCATGGCCAACTCTATGTGATCTTATAGACTGCAGCCTCCTAGGCTCCTCTGAGCCATGGATTCTCCAGGCAAGAATGGGGTTTCCCATTCCCACTCCCAATGGAGCGGGTTTCCAAGCCTTCCTCCGGGAGATCTACTGACCCAGGGATCGAACCTGTGTCTTTTGCATCTGCCTACGTTGCCACCTGGGAAGATCAATCTGAGAATGTTAAATATTATATCTGAGGTATTGTTATAGTTATTCATATGATAACAGTGATGTATGTTCAGTATGAGTATAAAGAAACCAGTGAAAGTCAGCTATGTTTTGTTTTACTGTCTAGAAATAACTACTGCTAACTGTTTACACTTAAAAAAGCACTATGTTTTTGATATGCATGATATCTTTAATAACATGCACATTTTATAGTTGATTCTTGATTTTATACTTGATTCTTTCTTTTCCATTTGGAAATATTCATCATTACAGTATTCTTGGAAAGGTGATTTTTAAGAATGTATAACTAGACTTGACATGTCAAAGAGGTATTCTATTATTTACTTCCAGACCCAATTCTCCCACAGCATTTTATCCCCATTTCTAGGAGATTTTTCCCTTTGAATTGTTACACCAAACATTTGGGACTCATCTTTGCCTATTCTATATCTCTTGCACCCACATTCAGTCCATCAAGAGATCATGTTGGCTCTACCTTCAAAATATATTCAGAAGCCAACTATGGCTCGCTTCTTCTGCCACCACCGTGGTCCATCCTCCATCATGTTTGAGATGTTCCATCTCTACCCATGTGACATTCTCAATGCTGCAGTATGAGTAACTGGAGTAACAAGAATTCATGTCTTTTCTCCCTCAGAATCCTTCCTTAGTCTCCCTTATCTTGCTACAGTATAGCATTTTTCTTTCTGAACTTTTCACCTATTTTATTCATTTTCATGTTGGGCTTTTTCTTGCTCAGAGAATATCTGAGATGGTTTTCATTGCAGTTCCAGCTGTGGAGCATTCTGTTCTGTGGAAAGTGATGTGAGAACTCTCTTTCATGATATTCTTTCCAAGAAGTCCTTGTGGATGGAAATAACAGCACTAATTGTGAGAAGTTTTGCAGATGGAACTTGCCTTTGATTTAAGAAGGACAAGTTTATTTTAAAAAGTTATGCAGCTATACCTGGTCAGTAGAATCTTGAGAAAGAAGCAAGATTTTGAAGCCATGGCAGGTAATAGGAGGAAGAGTTTACCTCAAGTAGTATTTCCCAGAAAAGATTTGCAAAGTATCTAATACCATATTCTTCAAATGAAATGCCAGAAATTTGTCTCATGAATGCAACAGTGATTTTTAATTTTCTCTTCTATCTCTGAGAAAAACAGACCTGGATTAAAGTGATAATGATATTTTAATAAATGAATACAGAGAAGCTAAAGTCCTGATGTCAACCTTTTTGTTTCTACTATATGTATCAGAAATTAACTGAGATGATTTTGAATGCTGCTTCATAAAACCTCTTCTTTATGAATCTGTATTTTTCAGCTTTTATTACCTCATAAATTCTGAGGGATGATTTATGCAATTGAGTAGTGTCCTTGTGCTTTGATTGTTGATCAAGAGAGTAATAAGCCAGTCCTTGATATAAAAGTTTTAATCTCATACATCCTGCTGCTGTCTGAATGAAGGAAGTCAGTTTTTATTTGAGTTATGTCGATTTTCTGGTCTTAGGAAGGTTTTTTCTTTTAATTTTACATTTGGAAAAAAAATACACTGTAAAATGCCATTTCATAAGAAATAACTAATATATTTATTTCATTTCCCAAACAGTGTAAAACTAATGCGCCTCAGGCAAAACAGTCTATCAACAGAGACACAGTAAGCAAACACAGCACGTGGAGGGATCATTATGTTAAAGCAGTGTTTTTTATTACAGTTCTACTCAAGGGTGTTGGGAATCTGGGAATCTTTTTCTAAGGAGTAATTGCCTTTCAAATGCACATTTGAAGTCAAGTGTCTTACAAAGAGTGTGATATTTTACTTTATGTTCCTGAAAAAGGCAATTTACCTCCCAAGGTTAGATAAGAGAATTCAGTCTTTCTTCCTTTGCTTATATAAAGGTGCTGCTTCCCGTGAGCTTTCTTGGATATGGATGAAGCCTTTGTCTCACAACTAAACCTGCAGGATTGCCTGTCATACCTGGTTTCTAGCTCCATCAGCTCTAATAGCCAGTCTTGCTGAGCATCAGGTCCAGGAAGCAGAATAGTGCAAAACTGAGGGCAGCAACCATCCTGTCCTGCTTAAGGGAAAGGGACTCTGCTTGCCCTGTTTGGCCAGCTCACTAGACTGGTGGAGTAGAGCTCACCCTCATATCATAAACTGTCAGAAGGCAAAAAAAGTATCTCAAAAGGTCATGATGGTACTTCAGAGTCTGAATATTCAAAACAATAAATAAATAAAGAGGCCATTTCAAAGTAATTTTTCCCATTAGTAAAATTTATAGTTAATATAAAAATGTTTAATAACTTAAGAAAAAATGTAATGGAGTTGTTTAAAATGCTTTATAAACCCCGTATGTACAAAAGTTCTATTTGTAATTTGACTTGATTTAGAAAATGTCTCTATTTATGAAAATATTGATAGCAGACAATCTTTTGATGGTTAAGTGTGTCTAGAGTGTGTCAGTCCTATTCTTTATGTAACATGCCTGCAGAGTTGTTGAAGTCATGTCCAACTCTGTGACCCCGTGGAGTGTAGCCTGCCATTCTCCTCTGTCCATGGATTCTCCAGGCAAGAATACTGGAGTGGGTTGCCATTTCCTTCTCCAGGGGATCNGTCAGTTTTTATTTGAGTTATGTCGATTTTCTGGTCTTAGGAAGGTTTTTTCTTTTAATTTTACATTTGGAAAAAAAATACACTGTAAAATGCCATTTCATAAGAAATAACTAATATATTTATTTCATTTCCCAAACAGTGTAAAACTAATGCGCCTCAGGCAAAACAGTCTATCAACAGAGACACAGTAAGCAAACACAGCACGTGGAGGGATCATTATGTTAAAGCAGTGTTTTTTATTACAGTTCTACTCAAGGGTGTTGGGAATCTGGGAATCTTTTTCTAAGGAGTAATTGCCTTTCAAATGCACATTTGAAGTCAAGTGTCTTACAAAGAGTGTGATATTTTACTTTATGTTCCTGAAAAAGGCAATTTACCTCCCAAGGTTAGATAAGAGAATTCAGTCTTTCTTCCTTTGCTTATATAAAGGTGCTGCTTCCCGTGAGCTTTCTTGGATATGGATGAAGCCTTTGTCTCACAACTAAACCTGCAGGATTGCCTGTCATACCTGGTTTCTAGCTCCATCAGCTCTAATAGCCAGTCTTGCTGAGCATCAGGTCCAGGAAGCAGAATAGTGCAAAACTGAGGGCAGCAACCATCCTGTCCTGCTTAAGGGAAAGGGACTCTGCTTGCCCTGTTTGGCCAGCTCACTAGACTGGTGGAGTAGAGCTCACCCTCATATCATAAACTGTCAGAAGGCAAAAAAAGTATCTCAAAAGGTCATGATGGTACTTCAGAGTCTGAATATTCAAAACAATAAATAAATAAAGAGGCCATTTCAAAGTAATTTTTCCCATTAGTAAAATTTATAGTTAATATAAAAATGTTTAATAACTTAAGAAAAAATGTAATGGAGTTGTTTAAAATGCTTTATAAACCCCGTATGTACAAAAGTTCTATTTGTAATTTGACTTGATTTAGAAAATGTCTCTATTTATGAAAATATTGATAGCAGACAATCTTTTGATGGTTAAGTGTGTCTAGAGTGTGTCAGTCCTATTCTTTATGTAACATGCCTGCAGAGTTGTTGAAGTCATGTCCAACTCTGTGACCCCGTGGAGTGTAGCCTGCCATTCTCCTCTGTCCATGGATTCTCCAGGCAAGAATACTGGAGTGGGTTGCCATTTCCTTCTCCAGGGGATCTTCCTGATTCAGGGATTGAACTGGGGTTTCCCTCTTTGCAGGCAGATTCTTTACCACGGCACCACCTGGGAAGCCCTATTCTTTATGTAAGGGTTACACCTAAAAAATATAAAATGAACATTTGTTTCATTTTTCAAAGTTCTTAGAGTTCCTCAATTCAATTCAGTTCAGTTCAGTCGCTCAGTTGTGTCCGACTCTTTGCAACCCCATGAATCACAGCACGCCAGGCCTCCCTGTCCATCACCAACTCCCAGAGTTTACCCAAACTCATGTCCCTTAGAGTTCTTAATTCTCTTTAATAGCCCAGTCTTCTTCTGTTTTTCAAGACTTGTTTTCACTTTGACTGTTAACTGACCCCTCAACCCCAAACCTTGCTTTCTTTTTTCTCAGCAGTACTATTAGCTAATAATTCTAGTTTTAATAATTGGTTTAAAGTATTTCTAGTCTTTTTTATTTACAAGGTATGTATTGAGCCCTTATTAGCAGAGAGAATATAGAAATGATTATGAAAGATGTTACTCTTCTCAAAATGCTACTTTTCAAAATCAGGAGTCTGTTAAAGGTTATAAGCCAATTTACTTGAAAATATGATTTGGACCTCAAGAAAAGAATACCAAATATAACCCCCTTAGATTTGGGAGAATAGCATTGAAATATGTATACTATCATGTAAGAAATGAATCGCCAGTCTATGTTCAATGCAAAAAAAAAAAAACAAAACTTTCCCTATATTTGGAAATGACTGAAATCAGATTTTTACATTTTTTGTTCTTGTTTACCATGTTTTCAATTAAACAGATGTTTAACAAAATTTTGGATAGAATAATAATGACCTCTGGAATATTTTTCTTCAGTAGTTTCTTTATAACCCATGGAATCCATTAAATATGAAAGGATCGTAATTGACAAATGTTTCATGCACATCTAGGGATGTATATTTGTATATGTTTAATTACTACTGTTATCCAAAGAGTACTTAGGCAAATGCTGTATTCTTTATATGATTATATGATGTTCTAAAAATATTTATTTTTTAAGCTATAAGAGTTGTACTTATAAATTTACATATAAATTACCTCTCTTGTGCCAAAAAATTATATACACATAGGAAAAAACTAAAAGTTTTTGCTTTCATTTAAAGATGGATTTTTAAGCTTGCAAATGTGTAACCAAATTTCACATATTTATACCAAAATAGATGTTAGTTTGAGGGAAAACTCACAAATGTTTGGTGTTTGGTTATAGTTTTTATAATATATAAAACCTGGTTATATTTTTATCATTTTAACTACTTGCTTATACAATTATTATCATTTTCAAAATAAAGAGAAAGGAGTCCTGGATGTCAGACATCTAACTTGTATTTGAGGTACTTTTCCTGTTTTGTAATACACGTTATTAACCTTTTATAGACTCAGAAAACCAAATGCATTATGTAGGCTTTTATTGACTATCCGAAATGCATTCTAATTTTGGGGAACAAAAGGGAAAAAATGTGTGCAATAAGAGTTCATTTCATCAATCTGGGATGTGCACAGTAGGAAGGAACCCCTTCGTTACTTTTACTTTGTACTCCAATAATTTATGTCCCATTCTTCAGTGGTTCCAGCAGGGCTGTTAGGAGAATATTCAAAGTATATTCTAGACAGGGTTTTATAGCTTTATGCAAAAGAGAAATGACTTATTTCTTTTAGACCATTAGAATTATTACTGTTATTTCTATTTTACAATTGGCTGAGTTTGCAAACCCATAGAATTCCTTCATTTCGTATGTTTTAAGAGCAATAACAAGTCTAATACACATCCCCAAATTCAGTTGCCTTAGTACCTTAGCATAACTGTTCTTTTGCACTTGCACTAAGAAAATTGAGAGTTGTGAGCACAGCAGTATATGTATACTAATAGAAGAAGGAGAAAAATCTTGAACTTCTTCTCTTTCTTTCTTTTTTGGACCATATCTTTGGGAACTTTAACACAGCACTCTCACTGGGACCAATTTACAGGTAAGATCAGCTCATAACAAGGTACTTTAGATATTCTTAATTAAATTCTCTTGGATGGAGTCCAAAATAAACTGGCTTAATACCAAGCTCTCCTCTATAGTGAATGTTGTGAAAGTGAGATGTCAGAGTATAGTATATGCTTTTTTTAAGGCATAATAATTAAATATGGGCAAATAAGGCTTAAGGGAGTGACCCTCTTTACAGCGCCATATAACATAGCTCCTTCAGAAACCAAGCAGGCTCTGGCCTTATCACTGCAGGGAAGAATTCAGTTATGATGTTAATTCATACCTCAATAACTTTCTTTTATGGCATCCATCCATCATCGACAGTAAGGCTGTGCACAATGTGAGGAAGTTTCCCAGATGTGACATTCTGGGTAAGCCTCCCATCTCCTGATAGCCAAGATCCAGGGGATCCACTTCCATCGTCAGCTGCTAAGACAGTCCTAAATAATCCTCACCACCCAGGCTGCTAAGGACTTTTAGAACATTTTCATCAACAAAGAAAAAATAACACAGCTAACAGTAGCAATGCCCAAGATCCTCTATCATCATTAAGACCTGTGCTTGAGTTTTCTTGGGTCTGTTACTGTGTAACCTTGTCAATCATGCATTTTTGGAGGCAGCTATACCATGACTTTTATAGAATGACAGATGCAGAATGGGTTCAAAAAGCATCATTGACAGATCAATTTTATTGGCCACTGAATTGTTGGATAGTCCTAGCAGTTAGTGGACAAATTCCATTGTAGATAAGGTGGGCGTGTCAATTAGCCCACTGTGATTTTAGGAATATTTGGTAACGTCAGTAGCTATCCAGTCTAGCTCTGTTCCCCTACCTCCAAGGTGGTAAAATAATGCTGACAAGACAAAATTTATTCAGCTTATTTTGAGACATTCAGTTCAGTCGCTCAGTCATGTCCGACTCTTTGCGACCCCATGAATCGCAGCACGCCAGGCCTCTGCGGGTGACATCGGCCGCGGGCTTATGTTATCCGCATCAGCCCCTGCTTTTTAGGGCTTCCTTCGGCTGCCTTCATCCCGATCTCTGAGAGTGGACGCGGAACCTGAAATCCTCGCTTCGCCCGGGGAGTCAGGGGACTCGGTCAAGGTCACTTGGCCGGGGAGGGGAGGTCGAGATTTGAACCCAGACCGGACGATTTGAACCCAACGTGTACTCGTTGCGGGGGCCTTCTCTGGGGCGAGAGATGCTGCTTGATCCGTTAGGGCCTAGAATTGTAGAATAGGGAGGTACTTTACGAAGTAACCTTATTAAGAGGGTATTGGGAGCGGGGTTGAGGGGGAATGACTTGGGGACTCAGCCTGGCAGGAAAAGTGCTGCTTGTAATAAAGACCAGAAATGAAACTTACAGTTAGACTTGAAGAGAACCTAAGGGCTCTGCCAGTCTCTTGATACAATCTTGAGCGTAAAAGACATTTTAACCCTCTCTGGGTGTGTTTCTCCTTGTGTCCAAAAGAGAAAAATATTCTTAATCGTTAGAGTTAAGGAAGATGGCCCAAAATGTGCTTGGCATGCTACCTGTAGCATATAAACATTCAAAGTGCAATTACTGTCACAATTAACTTTTCTCTCTGTATGCACTGTGTGGTATTTGCAATCTGGGTGTTCCTGACCCCTGCCTTGGGGGGTTCTGAGGGATGCGTTGGAAAAGCAGAGAGTTAGGTGTGCTTTTCTGCGCTCCCTGTTCTGTGAGATTCTGGTGGCTTCTTTGTTTCACTGTCTCTTGTCGGGACTTCTCTGTGATCTCTAACTATGCCTTGTCACCTATCGTCCTCCCCCCACCCCCACTTCCTCAAGCAGTGCAGTCTGTGACTCTTTCCACCCTCTCCTGCCTCCCAAACTACAGAGGATCGGGTTTTTGTTTGTTAATTGCTGTTTAGAGGAAGTGGGGATTATCTCCTATTGTCCAGATAAGGAAACTCAGGCTGGAGAGTGGTGAGTTACTTGCTCTAAGTCAGTAGTGCCTTTGTAACTCGAGTGTGTGTGTCTTTCACTATGGACGCTAACTATCGGGACAGGCAGTTTGCCCACAGAAGTGTTTACCTGAAGAAGGTGCAAGGAGGGGAGAGTTGGCACCCAGGGACCTGTGATCCGTGGTGTTACTAGTCAAAGGGCCTCCTGTCAGTAAAGGGAAATTGGTGGGGGGGTCGGGGGAAGGGGAGGCTTTAGCCATTGTTCCCCCAGATAGTGCACAAGCCTTTGATGCTGATAGGGTGGCATTGAACCTTCCTGTCAGGCTGTTGGTTGAAGCTGGTATGATCTTCCACCAGCATCTCTGGGGGGAAAAAACCCGTCCCTTCTTCCTCTCCTCTTCAGTTTCTTAGGGATGTGCTCAAAAATGCACAAACACCATTGGCGTAATCTGCCATCTTACCTGAGCAAGTCTGGAAGTACTGGAGTTCTCTTCTCCTTCTGTCACCTGTTGTTTTGTCCCTTCTTTGGTTTGTTTATTCTTCTACGAAGAACAAAAGAGGGGAAGGTGGAGGTGACACCACACACAGAGAAGTTTGGGAGTAGCCTGTAGCCCCAGGGACAACCCTGTAAGCACTGCACCTGGACGAGGCGACCTGAGGGCTTTCTGTTTGAGTCCTCCCTCAGGCCAGGACTGAACTCCAAGTCTTCTTTCTGGCTCTAGCTTCTGAGAGAAGGGAGAGGGTTTTTTTTTCTTGGTACAGGTTAGGTGTGCAGCCCCCCGGCCTTGTTCTGAACTTAGACTTTACCAAGCTAGAATACTCCTGAGAATCTTTGAGACTTCTGAAACTACTTACAAATGGAGCCGTATTTGAAATGGATTTAAACAGAACGTGGGCTCACAGGACTATGCAGTAGAGAAAGGGTTTTCAAAAATCTGATTGTGAAGCCTGGTGTCTGGGGATATCAGCATTGACAGGCTTGGTTGGTGTTCCTTTGATTGTTTTGTAGGTTTTTTTTTTTTCCTCCCCCAAATGGCTCCTTGGTGGCCTACACAGTGCTGAGCATAAGTGGGAGCTAGTCAGGTGAAGGACAGGCTCTTGGGATGAGAAGCGGGACTTGCCAAGAGATCCTTATAATTGTCTGTTCAATGAAGCAGGTTCCCTGGTGGTTGAGAGCCAGACCTCAGGAATCCGTCAGAGAGATGAGTGAGGGGTGAAGTAGTCCGTGTCCCATCCCGTGCCATGTCCCATATTCTGTCCAGATGGTGCTAGTGCAGGTGTTGAAAAGGGATCAGGGAGAGAGTTGAACAGTACAGTGTTGAATAATGTCATAGGTAGTTTGGCCCAGGAATAGGGTCAATCAGATTGTGGTGATAATTCTAAAAATAAGCTGACTGTTCCATGAGTGCTTGCTTTTCGTGGCTAATAGGAATTCTCCTGACAACTTTCTAGGGTAAGAACTTTAATTAGCCCCTCATACCAGAGTGAAAAACAAACTCAGAACAATTAAATAAGCCTGCCTAAGACCAGGCAGCCAAGGTACGGTAGAATCAGTCTACCTCTGGGGCCCTTGCTGCAACAGAAAGAAGAAGGAATGAATGAGTAGGGAGAGGCCCTTTCCAGATCAGCCCCTGAACTTCTGTGATAGTCAAGTCTGTATGCTGCCTTTAGTCCTAGTTCATCAAGAGACAACTTCTGATCTCACCAGTAGCAAGTCCTCTCCTTAGGTCCTCTGCACTGCTCTGGACTGAATTTCAGGTTTTTGAGGACAGAAGCTGTGTCTTCCTTGTTTTCCTACTTAGTATTTGCTCATGAATTACTTCCTATTTGAATTCAGTGACATCCAACTACTGTTTTAGGAAAGAATCAGCTAAAATTGGGCATTTGGGCTATCCTGAAAGTTCTCTAGGTAATTGGAGGTTTTGTTGCTCAGGCCCCAAAACAAAATGAAACACTTTCACCTGGCCAGTGGTAAAGACCTGGATGTGAAATGTCTGAGAGGCAAGCACCAATGTCAACCAGGTTGTGTGATGTATTAGCTCTGGGAGAAGAGCAGTCAGTGACCTCACTTTGAAATGAAGTCACTGTGTGGTGCGCAGTTCATCATGCATTTTTCAATTTGCCCAAGTCAGTGTTTTTTCCAAAGCAGAGTACTTAAAAAATCAACAGAGAGCACAATATTGTAATTATCCTTCAATTAAAAATAAATTAAGGGGAAACAATTCAACAGATAGACTGTTATGGGGCAGGGGAGAAGTAGAGGCTGTGAAGCTCCATTTTTGCTTTCTTTTTCTCTAACAAAAAAGAAATCCTTGTGTTAAAAGTTTTCACAACACAGGCATTAAATAAAGGAGGCAATCTATTATTAAGATTATGGGCATATTTTCCCAGACTTCTGTGTGTCTAAAGTCACCTAAAAACAAATACAGAAGAATGTTCACATACCTGTGTACCTTTGTCTTTCCTTAAAAAATTGTTCCTACTGTACACAGTACTCTTTACTTTTTTCATTTAGCCTGTAAAGGGCATTTTCAATAGTGCTGAAAATAAAAACCTCATTTTTTTAACAGTGAATAATCTTTCTTTGTATGATTGTACCACAGTTGAGCTCCTTAGTCTTATTACTAGACTATTTGTTCCAGTTTTCAGCATGGCCGTGAACCAGAATTAGCTCTGCTGAACGAATATGTTTTTGTTAACTAGAGAAGTAAAATTCTTGGGTCACAAAATATGTGCATTTTATTTTAAAAATAGTTCTTAACAAATAGTTCTCCAACGGGCTGTGCTGGTTAATAACCAGCACTATCAGGGAATGGCAGAGGGTGCCTGTTTCTTTAAATTCTCACTTAATGCTGAATATTATATCTTTTTAATGTTGCCTCATATATAGAAGAAAAATATCTCATTGTATGAATTTCTCCACAGCTAAAGTTTTTATTTATATTTCTTCACAGGTTAAACAGTTTCTGATGATCGACTGCCTTTATTTTCTGAATTGCTTTTTCATGCCTGTTGCCCATTTTTCTGCTGGGTTGTTAGTCTTACTGACTTTTGATTGTGCTTTCTCTCTGTAAAATGTCACAGTTGTTTTTTCCCAGTTTGTTATTTGACTTAACTACTTTGTGGTGTTTTGGTCTTTAAAATTTTAATCTTTAATACAGGCAATGCAGGCAACATATATGGTTTCTAGATTTTATGAAAGTTGCTTTGTTGTCTCCAACTCTTTGCGGCTCCATACAGTCCATGGAATTCTCTAGGCCAGAATACTGGAGTGGGTAGTCTTTCCCTTCTACAGGGCATCTTCCCAACCCAGGGATCAAGCCCACCTCATTGCAGGTGATTCTTTACTAGCTGAGCCACAAGAGAAACACAAGAATACTGGAATGGGTAGCCTATCCCTTCTCCAGTGGATCTTCCCGACCCAGGAATTGAACTGGGGTCTCCTGCATTGCAGGTGGATTCTTTACCAACTGAGCTATCGGGGAAGCCCCACAATAGAGGACAGCACGCCTGAACAGAGACTTGAACCCTGGACCCTCAGATTAAAAGTCTGATACTCTACCTACTGAGTTATCCAGGCTCCTAGATTTTTTCTTGTATATTGAAAGACTGTCCTTTGCTTTAAGTTGGTTTTTAAAAAGTCTGCATTATGGAGTAATATTTATTGTTTTATTTTGAGTTCATTTGGAATTTATTTTTGTATGTGATGTGAATGATGTAAGTAGGGATCAAAATATGGACTTAAAAAATATATATATTATTTATTTATTTGGCTGTACTGGTCTTAGTTGCAGCATGTAGGATCTAGTTATCTGACCAACGATTGAACTTGCATTGGGAGCATAGCGTGTTAGCCCCTGGGCCACCAAAGAAGTTCCAATATGGGATTTCTATTAAGTTTCTTGTGCCCTTGCCCAACCAGTCATACTACCTACCTGTCCCTCAGGGGGGGAAAAAGTGATTACTTTGACGATAGATTAGTTTTGCCTGTTTTAAAACTTCATCTAGAACCTTTCACTATAAAGTTGGGCAGGTGCATGCCACTCGTGGGAATCTTGGTTACCTGACCAGGGATTGAACCCAAGCCCTCAGTAGTGAGAACATGTAATTCTAACCACAGGACTGCCAGAGAATTTCCAGTTCAAACTCTTTTGTGTCTGGTGTCTTAGCTTGGAGTAATTATATTTTGCTATTAAGGTTTTAGCTGAAAATAGAGGTGGTTTTTTTTTTTTTTTTTCCCCTGTTTGAACAAATTCAAAATTGTTTGAAATCTGGTTGTTTTAATCAGAATCCTGGAAAGCATGAAAAGTGGAAGTGTTAGTTGATGGGTGCAACCCCATGGACTGTGGCTGGCCAGGCTTCCCTGTCCATGGGATTTCCCAGGCAAGAATACTTGAGTGGGTAGCCATTCTCTTCTCCAGGGGATCTTCCCCCACACAGGGATCAAACCCCAATCTTCTGTACTAGCAGGCAGACTAGAAAGCATACCTCAGGTAATTTCAGCATTCCTCCAAAGTAGTTTTACACCAGTACTTTGTTTAGCTCTTTTAGACTCTTTTAAAATAATTAGCAACAAAGTAATTTAACTAGAAGAGCGAAGTCAGCATGTTTGCTTTTTAAACTATTGCCTGATTGTGTGTTGCAAGCATGCATGCTAAGTCGCTTCACTTGTGATCGACTCTTTGTGACCCCGTGGACTGCAGCCCACCAAGCTCCTCTGTTCTTGGGATTCTCCAGGCAGGATTACTGAAGTGGGTTGCTGGGCCCTCCTCCAGGGTGTCTTCCTGACTCAGGGATCAAACCCACATCTCTTACATCTCCTGCATTGCAGGCGGATTCTTTACCTCTAAGCCACTGGGTTATTGGGTTGTTTATGTTTCTTTTGACATGATACCTCTTCTTTCTTTTTTAAAAATAACTATCAAATGCATTTTAATAATTGGCAAATTTTTGAATAGATTCTTCACAAGAAAATATAAATAAATGGCCAATGACCACATCAAAAATTGCTTATCATTAGCTAACAAAGAAATGAAAATTAAAGTGATTTGAAATACTAGAAAACAACTGTTTACAAGATACAGAAAAACAAACTTCCATACCTACTTCCACCTACTGCTGTAGAATATGTAAAATGATACAGCTATTTTGGGAGAAAAATTGGCACATACAAAATTAAAAATTCATCTAAAATGTTAATACAACCCAAATTATTCAGCTCTTCTATCATTAGCCAAAATAAATGAAAGTGTAGATCCACAAAAGAATTTGAACATGAATGTACAGTATATCTTTTTCTAGGAGACATAATTTCATGCTTAGAAATGATGTAAGAATAATACAAGAAATTCTCATAAATGCTCACCCAGATTCCGCAGATGTTGTCATTTTTACATTTGTTTTAGCCTTTTCTTTCACAACAGAGAGAGGGAGGACAGCAGAGAGGGACGGAGGGAGAAAGAAAAGGATAAAACAAGTGTAATATATATATTTTTCCTTTTCTGCTGAACTACTTGAGAATAAGTTACAAGTACATGTGCCCCTTTGTCCCTGCATTCTATAGTATTTTCTAAAAATAAGAACATTGCATAACTATATATGTAGTTATCAAAATCAAGAAATTAATGTTGATATAATACTGTTTTCTAGTCTTATTTAGATTTGGTCATTTCATAACGCAAAAGAGAAAAAAAACTAGGGTCTTGGATTGTCTTCAGTTATCATGTCTTCTTGATCTCCTTTAATCTGCAGCACTTCCCAAGACTTTGTGACAGTACTATTTCTTTTTGAAAAGTACAGACCACCTATTTTGAAACCTGTTTTTCAATTTGGATTTTATTGGGGGGTTTTGTGGAGGGGCATTCCTCTCATGATTAGGTTCAAATTATATTCTTTTGTCAGAAATACCATCAGAAGTGTGATTTTTCTGTTTCCCTCCTAGGGGCACATCCTGACTGTGCAAGTGACTTAAGGGTATTGGTTGGGTTTCTCCACAGAAAAGTTTGTAATTGTGTCTCTGGGGAGGGTGCCATATTCTGTACAGTGCAGCCAAAGTTTTTTTTAGAAGAAACTGTAAAGAAAAATAAACTTAGCTACTTGAAAGTTTTAAAGTTTTAACTCTTTCTTAATAAAACATACCATGTTCCTAAGTCGCTTCAGTCATGCCCGACTCTGTACGACCCCATAGACGGCAGCCCACCAGGCTCCCCTGTCCCTGGGATTCTCCAGGCAAGAACACTGGAGTGGGTTGCCATTTCCTTCTCCAATGCATGAAAGTGAAAACTGAAAGTCAAGTTGCTCATTTGTGTCCGACTCTTAACGACCCATGGACTGCAGCCCACCTGGCTCTTCCGTCCATGGGATTTTCCAAGCAAGAGTACTAGAGTGGGGTGCCATTGCCTTCTCCGTAAACATACCATAAATAGATACAATTGGGAGAAAATACTGCAATATACTAATATCTAGAAAGCATGAAATATTCCTACAAATTAATAAAGAAAATAGACAATCCAGTAGAGAAAGGACAGAGATGATGAATAGGCAGGTCACAGATGAAAGGAAAACAAACAAGGCCATGATCAGAAAAGATTTCCTTGAAGGAAAGCAAATAAAAAGAAAGAATAATTTTTGCCTATTACACTGGTAAAAATTTACATAATTCTCAATATACAACATTGACCAGGGGGTGAGGAAATGGGAAGTCATTATGGTAAATTAGCAAAGCTGCTTTGGGACAGGGGTGACTGAACTAAGGAACTCTGTAGCATGAAATAAATGATGGGGCTGAATCAATGTATAAGGGCAAGACTATTTTCCAGGGCTTTTATTGAGTAACAGAATGTATATACAATATGATTCTGTACATAACAAGTTTATTTCCATTTGAATGCTATGTGCGTAAATCTGAAAGAAAATGGTTTCAAGGACCACCAAACTGCTATCAATGGTTACCTCTTAGAAGTGCAACGGAGAGAAGGGAGAATAACTTTGTCATGTATTTATTTAGGAGGGTAGGTCTTTTATTAGTAAACTAAAATTTACGATGAAGTGGTATGAATCTTTTAATGAGTTCAGTTCAGTCGCTCAGTCGTGTCCGACTCTTTGCAACCCCATGAATCGCAGCACACCAGGCCTCCCTGTCCATCACCAACTCCCGGAGTTCACTCAGACTCACATCCATCGAGTCAGTGATGCCATCCAGCCATCTCATCCTCTGTCGTCCCCTTCTCCTCCTGCCCCCAATCCCTCCCAGCATCAGAGTCTTTTCCAATGAGTCAACTCTTCGCATGAGGTGGCCAAAGTACTGGAGTTTCAGCTTTAGCATCATTCCTTCCAAAGAAATCCCAGGGTTGATCTCCTTCAGAATGGACTGGTTGGATCTCCTTGGAGTCCAAGGGATTCTCAAGAGTCTTCTCCAACACCACAGTTCAAAAGCATCAATTCTTTGGT
>SJYX01015445.1:7315-45068 GCA_006410675.1 Oreotragus oreotragus | reverse complement strand
CAGATCTTGTGATATTGGGCAGTGTGTTAATTTTGTGGTTTTTAATTCAGGCAGTGCAGGCAGTGGTAGGGAGATAACATTTTAAAGCATTGAGACATAACTGGATTCCAGAAGAAGAAAAAGTTTCTTCATGAGAATTCCAAACAAACACTGTTCACTTTCTGGACTACAAATATCTCAGAGCACCGATGGAAGAGATTCTGGTTTTCATGTCGGACTGTTCTGTTAAAAGAAATTCAAAGAAATTTGGAAATTGAGCTCTGTTCAGTGAATGGTGATACATTGAGTTAAGCAACTTGGACTTTGGAAGCTAAATTTGGAAGAGTCATATATACACGCCGACAGAATGAAGACTGTCAAGAATCAGCCAGAAGGTGTTGGGGGTTAAATAAGTCTCTGGGATGCTTTTCTCTTCCATGTAGCATAGAGGCTTACTCTATAGTCGGTCGGAGTGCAGGTAGTGTAACCAGTGTTAAGTGTGTGTACCCGCGGGTTTTCCAATCTCTGTGTAGCTAGCAGTTCTCTTCGTGTTAGTGTGGCCGCCGTGCCAGTTCCGCATTTGTGATTGCTTTATTTCCCTGGTAATTAAACCTTGTGCCATTCTATTCCTGTTAAATCCGTAGAAAATGAGAAAATACTCGACATTTTGGGGGAAACTTGTAAATCTGAGCCAGTAAAAGAAGAAGGTTCCGAGCTGGAGCAGCCATTTGCACAGGAAACAAGTAGCGTGGGGCCAGACAGAAAACTTGCGGAGGAAGAGGACCTTTTTGACAGCGCCCATCCGGAGGAGGGTGATTTAGATTTGGCCAACGAGTCAACAGCACACGCTCAGTCGAGCAAGGCAGACACCCTGTTAGCGGTAGTGAAAAGGGAGCCCGTGGAGCAGACAGGCGATGACGAGAGGATGGACTGTGAGCCTGTAGGGCTAGAGAAGCCAATTGAGCAGAGTAGTAAAGCCTCAGAGCACACGGAAGCCTGTAGCGAGGAGGCCGCGGAAGCGCCCCCGGAAGCCTCAAGCCCGGACCCCGGGGATAGCAAAGAAGACGTGAAGAAGTTTGCTTTTGAAGCTTGTAATGAAGTCCCTCCGGCTCCTAAAGAGTCCTCAGCCAGTGAGGGCGCTGATCAGAAAATGAGGTTTGTTTTTTCTCAGTTTTAGACCAGACGCTATCTCCTTTTCATTGGTCGTTTAATGACACACATGAGCTGTTTTTCTGCAATTGGCCAGCCAGACTGATGCAATTGTAGTTTACCTCTCTCTAAAGAATGTTTGATTTCTCTTTGTGTATTTTTAATGGGTGATTTCAATTCCTTTTGTTTTCCTCAACCTGCTATGGTTGTGCTCTTAAATTGTTAAATGTTATCGTCAGCTAAATAGAATTGATTTTTAAGAATCTGACATTGTATTGGGGGGGGTGAGATTTCCAATATAAGCTTGCAAAGGTGCCTTTTAAAATTTTATTTCTGACTAATTTTCTGGTAGGTATTCAGTCTTAGCACATATCATACTTTTGATTTAGTTCTCTTTTTATTTTTTCCTGTACGAGTAATACTAACTTTTATCTCTAGCTCTTTTAAAGAAGAAAAAGATATAAAGCCAATCGTTAAAGAAGAAAAAGGTATGATTCAACTTACATGTCAGGGAGTCACCTTCGGATCTCTTATTTTGGGCGGGAGGGGTCTGCAGGAATCCACAATTTGGATCCAGTACTTGGTTTTATTATGGATTACGGGAATTTATCAGCTAGCTAATTGTATCTAATTAGATACAGACTAATTTTTAAATGTTGATGAGCTTTTGAATGTATGTTTTTGTTGAGACTCATTTATGGAATGGTGAAAGTCCTTTTATAGGACAGGTATTTTTTTACCTGTAAAATGATAGAATTTTAGAAACTGCTATTTTGGTCATGAGCTGATCATTGAATGCCATTTCAGTTTGTAACTGGCATAGGTGTGATTATTCCTCGAGTGAGAAAGTTGAGTTTTTGTGATCTAGATTTTTCATTTTCTGTCCCATGTGTTGACAGTAATTAAATTCTTGAGTCAGAGGAATCAAGGTTGGATTGCGTTAGGGTTTAAGAGAGGGCTGCAGTCTCAGGAGGCCAAGCGTAATCATCTCCCTCCTGCAGGTCGAATCAGCAATAGCTCTGGAAGGAATCTATGGGTCAGTGGACTGTCTTCCACAACTCGGGCGACAGATCTGAAGAACCTCTTCAGCAAATATGGAAAGGTACGCTCCCCTAATGTGCTGCCATCCGCCTGGTCTTGGCATATTGGTTCTCATTTCCAGTTAGGGGAAAAGAAATAGACAAGAACAAAAACTTGGAGGTGAGCGGAACCTAACCAGTTGTGGGTAGTAAACCTTGTCTCCTGGTTGAGAGTGGATGACAAGCGGAGCAGACAGCTTATAGGTGCTGCTCAGAGAAGGTGTGTAAAACTACAGTCTCTGTGTCCCTGCTGTGCTTTGCAGCTTCTCTTGAACAAACTGTCTTTTAGCCAGTACCATACTGGAAACTGGGACTTCCCTGGTGGTCTAGTGGTTAGGAATCTTCCTGCCAATGCAGGGGACACAGGTTCGATCCCTGATCTGGGGAGATTCCACGTGCTGTGGAGCAAGTAGAAAAAAACACTGGCAGCTGGCGTGCTGAGTTTTTCCCCCTTAACAGCAAGTGAAGAGTTGGTCTCCATATATCTTCTAGCATTTTAAGTACATAGTTGGAGAATTTGAACTGGATGGTGGCTTAAAAATAAATCAGCTCCTGGTTACAGAGGCAGGAGGAAAATATTACAATTCAGGAGCTTCTGAGGAATGTTCAAGAACGATTCTTTTGTCGTGGAATTGACTAATGAAGCAGTCTCCTGGTCTCCTGGGGATCTGTGGTAGGTGGGAGAAGTCAGCAGGGTACCGCTCAGCAGCAGGAAATGACAGGGGTTCCAGGTCGCTGTGCCATCCTGGCTGCCCGGTCATCATTCCTTGGCTTAGGGCTTTGTTCCTCGATGAGAAATCAGGCACTGAAGTGACAAGACCCTGAAGAAGCATTTGGAAGGATGTAAAATGCTACTATGCCAAAACCTATTAAGTCATTTATAGTCAGGCACTGGGCTTCTCTTGATGACCCAGTTGGTAAAGAATCCACCTGCAATACAGGAGACTGATTTGATTCCTGGGTCGGGAAGATCTGCTGGAGAAGGGATAGGCTACCCATTCTAGTATTCTTGGGCTTCCTTTGTGGCTTAGCTGGTGAAGAATCCGTCTGCAATGAGGGAAACCTGGGTTCAGTTCCTGTGCTGGGAAGATGCCCTGGAGAAGGGAAAGGCTACCCACTCCTGTATTCTGTCCTGGAAAATTGCATGGGGTCTCAAAGAGACATGACTGAACGACTCTCACTGATTTTAAAGCTGAAACAGATAACAAGGCATTGTTCTAGGTCTTAACATCTGATGGAAAATAACTTACTGCAACATGTCATATGTATTTATTTTTAAGTATATCGAAGATTACCACCTGCCATCATTGTATGGTAGAAAGACCTAATTTAGACTTGGAAGGCGGACTCAGTGATTATCACTGAGGATGTGACGTTTAGGCCAAGACCTGCGTGTTGAGTGTGCCTGGCTGTTGGACCAGGGCAGCAGGACGCAGGAAGGCCCTGCAGTGGAACTGGGTTCCAGCTTGATGGCTGGGGGCGGGAATCGGGGAAGGGAACTGGGCGCTTTCTGTGGTGTCTGTTCTCACTTGGGCTTACCTGCCGTCAGAAGTGATGCCTTGGCATGGCTAATTAGTTGGATGGAATGCTCAAATGACCCAGCCCCTCACCTTGAGAGGGGAGAAAGCAGAACTTCATCTCTGATGTGAGACTGACATCTGTGTCCCTCTCAGCAGAGGCTCTTTCCCTTTTGGCCCTTATGAGGTGCTTTGGACATATCAGGGCTTCCCTTTCTGGATGGGCAGTGGTTCTCTATCCCCATGTGGAAAACCATGAATGTCAGGGTCTGCTGGGACCCTAGGGAGCATGGGTCCCCTCACCATCTTACAGCTGGACACAGGAGGTCCAGAGAGAGGAGCGAACTTGTTCTCGTTGACCAACTGAGTCAGAGGAGCGCAGAGCCAGAGCCCAGGCTCCCACGTCTCAGGCTCTCTGTGGGTCCCAGCTGCCACTTCGAATGTCCTTTGGGAATGTTTACATTTGACACGAGCATTGGTATGGTGGGCTTTAAGTCTGTCATCTTGCTCTGTGCCATGTGTTTTTTTTTTTTGGGGGTGGGGGTGGGTCGCTTGTACCTGTTTTATCTGCTTGACTTTGCATTTACGTGTTTTTGATGATACATGGCTAATTAGCTGTATCTGGTATATGTGACTAGTTTGCATTCTGATTCCTTCCATTATCTATTAGTTTTTTCTTGTGTCTAATGTGGGCATTCATTGCAGTGAACTTTCCCTTAGAACTTCTCTTGCTGCATCTTGTTGTATTTCCAGTTTTGTCTCAAGGTTACTGAAGTTGTGGTTACTGACATCTGTCTTTAGCTTTTCTTATTTATATTGTCATTGTGAGAGTTGATCTTGTATCAAAAGCAATTGTATTTTGATAGGTCAGGATTAATTAGAAGTACTTTAATAAATCCTTGCAAGGAACAATTTCAGAAAAGTACAGACAGGTAAAAATCTGATGATCAATTAATTGCAGGTAATTTTTGACACATAGTGTGGTTATTTTTATGAGAAAATTAGAGTACTCTTTCTCATGAAGGTTGTTGGAGCCAAAGTGGTAACCAATGCCCGCAGTCCTGGGGCCCGGTGCTATGGGTTTGTCACCATGTCAACATCTGACGAGGCCACAAAGTGTATCAGCCATCTCCACAGAACTGAGCTTCACGGAAGGATGATCTCTGTTGAGAAGGTAAGGCCATCCTTGCTGCTGGAACTTGCAGGATTCACAGGCCAGAAGACCTGGTCCCTGAGCCATTTCTGTCTATGTTATGTTTTAGGCCAAAAACGAACCTTCTGGGAAAAAGCTGTCTGACAAAAAAGAATGTGAAGTGAAGAAGGAAAAATTGTCTAGTGTTGACAGACATCATTCAGTGGAGATCAAAGTTGAAAAGTAAGGTGCTTTTTAAAAACCTTTCTTTTGGGAGGATGGCAAGTGGCAGCCGCAGGGTCACCAGCTCCTCATTTAAATCTCAGGTGGTTCTTGCATCTTAATATTCATGTTCAAATCACTAAGCCAACGATTTGCTGTGATAAAGAATCCACCTACCAATGCAGGAGATATGGGTTCGATCCCTGGGTCCGGAAGATCCCCCTGGAGGAGAAAAGTAACAAACCACTCCAGTATTGCTTGGAAATTCCCATGGACGCAGGAGCCTGGCAGGCTGCGTGCAGTTCATGGGGTTGCAGAGAGTCAGACACGATTGAGCACAGCATAGAAATTTGTGTTCAAACAAGTTAGTTATCTGTTGAAACAGATAACAGACTAAAAGACCTTTTGGCAAGGCAAATTTGAACTGAGTGGGTCCACTTACACAGGGAGCTTTTTCAAGAGTAAATAACGACAGCACGGAGTTGATTGAAACTGCAAATGTGGAACCATGTGGATAGGAAGGGCTGATTATGAAGTTATAAGCTGATTTTCGACTATGTGATGGATCACCACCCCAAACCCCACATTGTTCAAGAGTCAGCTATATTTTTACTTCATTCTTGACATTCTGAGCTGTTGCACGGCCTTGCAAACCTTGAAATCTTTCCTGATCCACATTGATTTTTGTGCAGTTCTTATATTTTATCACAGTAACTGCAGAAGCCCAGCTTTGCAAAGCCATTGTTACCCAAAGGAGTATAGCCTGATTTCACATTGAGATGAGTAACCAAAAGCTCCTAGTTCACCTAGCTTCTGACATATAGCGTGTATATATATATATAATTTTTTTTTTTTTTCCAAAATTTAAAATATCCCAGGGCACTTGTGAGTTGATCCATCCTGGTGTACCTTGAACTATAATTTGGGAACTGCAGGTCTGAGGTACTGTTTTTATAAAGGAGGTGATCTGCATCTTTAATCAAGATGAAAACAAGGACAGATCTTTCGAAGCAGGCATTCCCTGTTGATACTTTTATCAAAACAGTAGGTTTATGTCTTTTGAGGAGGTAGACTGTTGACGTGCCTGACAGGGTGCCTTTCTCAGAAGGTAGAGTATCTGCCGTGAGTTTGTATTGGCAGCACAATTTATGTTTATTTCTAGGTCCACTTACACTCTAAAAGTTGAATCCTTTGCTGAGAATGTCAGTCTTCTGTAATTCTATTCTTCTTTTTTTTCATGTAAGAACATTTATGGTTAAGTAAACATGCTTAGGGGCAAAGTTATATTCATAAGTTAAGCTTAGTTTTTAAAGATGTTCTTGTTGGTCTTCATTGGAAATGAAATAGCCAAATTGTAATTCATAAACCCTGGAGAAATGCATGTCAGGTGAGCCTTTTTGTATTAGGGGTGAGCTGGTAATTTTATCGGCAACTTCTCCGAAGAGACATTTCCTGTCAGAGGTTCTGAAAACCAATTCTGGTAGAACACAGGAAGCCACAGGGGCAAGGAAGGGAGTGCAAGCCCCCTTAGTGAGCCCTTGTCAGGCGGATTCCACAACCAGTGGAATGATGCTGTGAGGCCTGTGCTCTGTGTGGAAGGAGGCGCAGCTGGGAAAGGAGTGGAATGGGCCTGTGGCAAGCAGAGGCTCTTCCCCCTGTATAGGGGCACTTAACTGGGTGACAAGCTTAAGTTGTTTGAAACCAGACTGCTCTCACATAGGTGATCTAGGAGCATTTTATAATTTGATTTTAATCTTACTCTTTCTTCAGTGGACACCCTTGTTGACCTTTTGTTTTGAGAATTTCTAGGTTTGGAAATCAGCCTAAGGGACATAGAGAAGCTTTTCCTGAAAAGGGGGCTGGTCTTGGATGAATTTTTATTAAATTGCCATTTAGAAAGTGCACTCAGATGTCAAGTATAATCTCACTACCCAGGGCTGACACTTTTGGTGTATATATGCATCTAGTGTTTTAGAAATTGCTTTTTAGGAAATTCCTTGGTGATCCAGTGGTTAGGACTCTTGTGTTTTTACCGCCAATGGCCCAGGTTTAGTCCCTAGCCAGGGAACGAAGATCCCACAAGACATACAGTGCAACAACAACAACAAAAAAAAAAAAAAAGAAGAAGAAAAGAAATCACTTAACTTTGTGATACTGAGAAGTCCCTTTGTGTTTAGGAGGCGGCATGTGAGTCTGGAACAGGTAGGAGGCATCTCCTTTCAAGACGTCGTTTAGGTCTCCTGGGAGGGAGAGGGTTCCCACACCAAGAGTGGAAGAAGCATGTCAAAGGCGTTTCCTGGGCACTTCTCTTGCAGTCACATAGTGACCAGGATGCAATCTCTAGTCTGTCAGAGGAGAACCAGGTGAATAACAGAGGACTGTGGTGCAGCAGGCAAAAGGACCACATCTGTGCAGTGTGTCTACACAGCTTGACGGGCAGAGCATGGGTTGGAAGGTGATATAGAGCAGCACAAGGACCATCCTCCTGTGTCAGAAACCTAGAGTATCGCTGGAGGGCGTCATGGTTATAGGAACATGCATGTAAAGCCAGGAGAGGCGGAGCCATGTGATTGACAGTAAAGGCATCCGTGGTGGCTGTCTCGGTACAGACTTGAGCTGTATCTATAGTGTTTTGTGTTTTAAAGGGAAAGTAGTACATTACAAGCATTTAGAGTGAATGGTTCCAATTAAAGATGATAGCTTCATGTGTGAAGTTTAGGAGGAAGGAAGGGTGAGCTGAGGGGCGCCTGGGAGAGGACTCCTTGGGCCTCCCACACTCTGCCTGGTTGGTGGGAAGAGTTTTTCCCAGCCTGGACCCTACCATGCAGCGGGCATTCAGTAAGCGTGGACTGAGACAAACACCAATAGAGGATGTGGGAGACTGTTTGAATGGCAGCCATGATGTATTTGACTGCTTAGCAAGAGATTGCCTTCAGTTTAAACAGTACTAACGGCTTTCATGTTTGCTGGCACATCACATGGCATTGAGCCTCCCCCGAGTGTGGTGTGCAGGTGGTCTGGGTGGGAACCGCTGCTTCATGAGGCGGCACCACCCATCCTTGTGCTGAACCTCCATTCGGTTTTACACTCTACTTATTGGGAAAAGTGTTTTTTTCCTACAAAAGATAAAAATATATTCCACAAATACAAAAAGAAGCATTTGAAATTAATCTTTACCAGGCTTTTCTGTACAGTTGGGATGTTTCTATGTCTGCTTGTGGGTCTGTTGATGTACTGGTGCATTTAGCGAAAACACCCTGTGAGCCTTCAGTGTCATCCAGCAGGTTTCTAGGTGTAGCAGGGAACTTCAGTGGGAAGGAGCTATATCTGAAGAGGGTATTATCTTTCCCATGGTTTTCAAATAATTCTATCCCTTTGACTGCCAGCGGGCAGGTTTGCTGTGTGTGAAAGTATGACCTGCTCCTGTGGGACTCTCAGGAGTTCAGGTGTAGTAACTTTGTTTCTTTGTACACAGAACCATCATTAAGAAGGAAGAGAAGATGGAGAAAAAGGAGGAAAAAGAGCCTGAAGACATTAAAAAGGAAGAGAAAGATGAAAACGAGCTGAAATCAGGACCTGAAAATCGGTCCAGAGTCACGAAATCAGGTGATGAGTGTTATGTGTTGACAAGACGGAAAGAGATGGCAAGGGTGGCAAGTGGGCGTGTGGAGCGAGGGCCCAGCAGGGGCCCTTTGCTGAGCTGAGCTGAGTACAGGAAGTGCTGAGAGCACCGGAGCCTCGGCGATGAAGTGGCTGAAGGGAGCTTGTCTGCAGCATCAGAGACCCAGAGCTTTCCTGGTCAGGGTCTGTGTTGACCGGTGGCTCAGGACCTGGGTATTTGCTTTTCCTGAGTCTCTGGCAGAATAAAGTGTGGGATTTGCAGGAGCCAGGTGCCCTGGGTTCCTGTGACTGATTCCGTGAGATTCTGTTCTTCTGTCATCAAGTTTTTCCTGCATTTATGTTAACATGAGATATAGTTTTAAAAAAGGTGGGGGGGAATAGAAAACAGAAATCTCAGAGGATATACACCCATTGCACTATTGCAGCAGCCACACTTGGGTCACTCACCTCTGTTGTCATTTTATCAAAGTTGATTGTGCTCTGACCTTCAGGTTTTCATGAGTCCACAGAGCACTTTGTTGAAAAAATAAAACCAATGTGTGCACCCTCCCCCTCTCCTCCCCCCCCAATAAAACAAACAAAACCCAGCCATCTGGAGCCTGGGAGTTTGGTACAGCACATTACAAGTTACGTCTCAGGTGTTTGGGATAATTTGCCAGCAGTTTCAAGACAGGCCTGTTTTTTAAGATGTTCCTCAAGTATTGTAAATGTCCCTAAATCAGTAATTGTTAGTGTGGTTAGAGCCTGCTAATTGTGTTGTTGAGAGAAAATCAGTTTGGAAGCCTTCATTGTGGGAGATGAATGAGGGGAGCTCACCCATCTGGCAGGGCGCATGAGCCCGCAGGCAGCGTCTGACTTGGAATATGGGGCCCTGAGTAGTGCAGAGCTCCCCAAGATGTGTGGGTGGAACACACATCCGATTGGGTTCACCTTGAAGCTACTGGGGTTTAGTGTGGGGGTGAAGGAAGCCTGCAGGTGGCAAATGTTTGCACCCATATTGCAGAATGCACTTTGATCCTCATTTATGCCGTAAGATTCGAACAGATCACCCCAGATGAGTAAAGGCCAGCTGGGGGACACCAGCCATCTCACACCCAGTGTTGCCATGTCAGCAGCGCTTTTTATCACATTTGAGAGGCGAGTGGGGGCACCAAGGCTCCAGAGCTTAGCAGCAGTCCGTGGAAGGTGTGTCCAGAGCCCCCAGTCAGCCTGGGGTCCACCTGTGGTCAGGGAGAGAGGGTGTCGACATGCTTTCATAGACGGTGTGTTTTTTCCTGAAGGAAGCAGAGGAATGGAACGAACTGTTGTGATGGATAAATCCAAAGGGGAGCCTGTCATCAGTGTGAAAACCACAAGCAGGTCAAAGGAGAGAGTGAGTATTGCCCCTGCCTTCTCGAGTCCAGCCAGTTCCAGTGACGGTTTAACAACCACATTGATTTATGTTATGAGAACAGCATTGTTTCACCCTTGAAATGTTAAGGTTCTTTGAAGTACTTAGGAGACATGTTGCTATTAATAACTAGACTGTGCACAGACATGGATTAGGTTCTGAAACTTACTCTGAAACAATCCTTAACTATGTTTGTAGCCCATAAACGAGTTGACTCTGCCAATCCTATTATTCTGTACCATCTTCCAGGAGAGCTGATTCATGAACTGGATAGAATGGGCAAAGCCTAGGGCTTGTCAGGCTGGAAGGCAGGTCCTGCTCATTTTCTGTAGCTGTTTTTCTAGTTTTTTATTAACCAAAAAGACAAGTTGAGCCCACCTGCCTCTCTTCCATGATCAGAGAGTGAGCTCCATTGCCTGTATGGCCTGTACCACAGGACAAGCTGATTGCTTCTTATTTTACTTTTTCTACTCTGGCAAACTGAACCCTTTGCTTCCCAGCTGAAGGTTATAACTAAAACGTTAGCGAGGAGAGCAGTGCCCTTTTAGTGAGTACAGAGCTAGCAGTGTTCACCCAAGAGCACTTTATGATGTTGAGGCTTAATTTTGAAATGAGCACTTGGGGTCCATAAAGCAGCAGTTCCCAATGCTGTGTTCCCCTGAGGAGAATCATAACACACAGAGAAAAACCAAGGAAGGCCAATAATCTCACCAGCCAGATAACTCTGATGTTAAATAAAAATGTAAACTTGATGAGAAATACAACTAGTACAGAAAGAGATGAGGTAAGCAGAGCGGAAGCTTCCACTCTGCATGGGCCCCTCTCAGCGGCCAGTGCACCTGCCACTTGCATATCTACACACGCAACATCATGGGGCCGGGGCCTCCTGGGACTTGCTGTGCACATTGGTGCTGTCTTGTAAAGCTTTATATATGAGACAAAAAGGTCGGCTTTAAAGTTCAAATTTCGAAGTGATTATAGATTCATAGGAAGTTGTCAGAGAAAGTACAGAGGTCCCCAGAACCTGCCCAGTGGTTCCGTCCCAGTTAAACTGGAGGTGGGGCGGCACCAGGACACTTCGTCAGCAGTGTAGACTTGAGTCCTGCCACTTCAGTCCACATGCACACCTGGTCCCTCAGCACAGAGGTCTCCTCCTGGACACCCCTGTAACATTGCCCACCCCGCCAGTCCATCCCCACTGCTGGAAGCCTGTAAGCGGTTTTTTTGTCACTAGCATGGTGTCCTGAAAATGTGTGTAAATGAAATCATACAACCGTGACCTTGAGATTGGTCCTTGCCCTCAGCATAGTATCCCTGAAATCCATCCAGGTGTGTGTGTGTGTGGGGGGAGTCTTTTTCCTGGTAAAGCTTTATTACTGACCTGTGGGTGTACCGTGGTCATTTTGACCAAGTCCCCTGCTGACGGACACTGGGCTGTCTCCATGTCCCCTCTGGACGCAGCATTTGTGGGTATGCCATTTGTCAGGGCAGGTTCAGAGCTGCAGACACATTGTTTGTTGTGGTAGATGCTCATTGAGTGCCCTTCAGAAAGGTTATGGAGGACACTGGTATGTGCCAGGCCACTAAAAAGTGCCTAGGGCAGGCTGTGGACCCGGGAACCCAAGGTGAGACACACTTCTCCCCCAACCACTGCCATGCCACCCTCCCCAGCAGATGGCATCTGTACCTCAGGATGTAGGCCGTCTGTCCTTCCCTTCTCCAACGTGCAGTGTGTGCTCAGACTCCCAGTTCTGCCCTCCTTGCAGATCATTGCGGTATTTGGGGTTGTGAACCTGTCCTTGTAATGAGCGTGGACAGGTCTCCTCTGTGTCCCCTCCTTTTTTTTCCCTCTTCAGTAAAATGTTTGGTTATGACCTTTCACTTTCTTTCCTTTGGATTGCTTTGTTTTTCATTGATATTTTGCCCCTCTGTGAGCCAGTTAAGAAAAGACTGCTGAGGAGCTTTTTTAAAAATGTATCCCAGGCTCCTTCCCGGGGAATTGTGAGGCAGTGGGTCCACAGGAGGCCCTGGGTCCTGAGTTACACGAAACCCTCCCGGAGAGGCTGGCTTGTGGCCAGTGTGGGAGCCCCAGCCTTGGAGAGCCTCAGAATGGAAGTCATTTGTCAGTGTTTCCTGCCCTCTCCCAGAAATGGAAGAGCACAGAATGCTCACAGTACTCTGCTTTATCTGGAGTGAGGGCTTACACTTGGGGGCCTTTGGCTTGCTGTGTATGGAGGCCTCCTGCCTGAGCCCTGGGCCAGCAGTTGAGGGGTGACCCCACCGAGCAGAGGGGTTGCTGCGGTGGCTTGTGCGCCTGCCCTGTGCCTCTGGGGAGCCTGGTTTTGCTGTAGATAATGCAGAGTGCTTGTCTCTGCAATTTCAGAGAAACTGCTTGCTGAGGTTTTACCCTACCCCTTCTCTTTCATTAATGCCCTTTGCAAGATCTGAAAGCAAGGCTATAGCATCAAAACTCACGCAGTGTGAGGCAACCTGTGCTGGGTCCTCGCTGTAAACCCCAGGACCTGGTTTTGCTGTAGATAATGCAGAGTGCTTGTCTCTGCAATTTCAGAGAAACTGCTTGCTGAGGTTTTACCCTACCCCTTCTCTTTCATTAATGCCCTTTGCAAGATCTGAAAGCAAGGCTATAGCATCAAAACTCACGCAGTGTGAGGCAACCTGTGCTGGGTCCTCGCTGTAAACCCCAGGGGACCCAAGGTTCTTAGTCTAGTTGAGACATGCTAATTCCACTTGCCTCCTGTGTTTGTCATCATCATTTTCCTGACATTAATAAGCCAGTTTTGGTCAACAGACCTCGAAGAGTCAGGATCGCAAGTCGGAAAGCAAGGAGAAGAGAGACATCCTGTCGTTTGATAAAATCAAAGAACAGAGGGAGCGAGAGCGCCAGAGGCAGCGGGAGCGGGAGATCCGAGAAACAGAGAGGCGGCGGTGAGTGGGCTCTCTTCTCGGGGGGATTGCCCTTCCTCCCAAGTCGCCTGGGCTGGCTGGCCTCCTGCTGTCCGTGATGCACCCGCCCACCCCATGACGTAGTCGTCCTAGCACAGTCATCCAAGCCTGTTTCTGCTCAGCAGCATCTCCTCTGGCTGAAGTTGTGCCCTGGCCCAGGTAGCACGTGTACCCAGGCCACCTGTGGCTTTGACAGAGGAGAATCTCTGGGGTTGAGACCTCAGTTTTTCCCACCAAACTGGATCAACAGCTTCTCCAGTTTGTGCCCTTGGTGTAGAGCCTTCCCTGGCGCCCTGGGAGTGAGTGAGGAGAGCAGGGGGGCATCCCCAGCTCCTTTGCCAGCTCCTATGTGCGGTGGCTGAGGGGCAAGACCTGTGATTCCTTCACTGGTGCCTGGCTTTCTCCTGTCCCCACACCGTCTTAGGTCCCTTTCAAATGCCACATGTTAAACGTACACCCTCGGAGAGGGAAGGGGTGACAAAAAGGAGCATGAGTTGCCTCTCAAGGAGAGTGGCCCTCATCCGTGTTCCAGGGTTTTATCTGCTCAGGAACTTCAGGGTAGCGGTTATCTTTTGCTTTACTTTTCTGCCGTTTACCTGTGGTTTCATTCTGTTGCTCTTTGAGCAGGTCCTCCTGGTCTGGACCTGAGGCTCTCTGTCCACTCGCCATCATCCCTCCTTCCCAGCTCACCCTGGTTTTGCTAGTTAGAGAAGGGGAAAGGATGAAGTTTGGGGTTTCTGGATGATCAGAGCAGTTCAAGGGTTGGGTTGGAGCCTGTGAGGGGGCAGCCAGGTCACATCCAGGAGCTTGATGTGTCCAGGCTTCTTCCGAGGACCTCGGTGCGCGGGCACCACCATGTGGGAAAGTCAAGGTGGCCTTCCTGTGTCTGCAGAGAGCGTGAGCAGCGGGAGCGGGAACAGCGCCTGGAGGCCTTCCACGAGGGCAAGGAGAAGGCGCGGCTAGAGCGGGAACGCGAGCAGCTTGACCGCCAGTGGCAGCGCCTGGAGCGGGAGCGCCTGGAGCGCGAACGCCTGGAGCGGGAGCGGGAGCGCGTGGAGCGGGAGCGCCGGCGTGAGCAGGAACGTATCCAGCGGGAGCGTGAGGAGCTGCGGCACCAGCAGGAGCAGCTACGCTATGAGCAGGAGCGGCGGTCGGTGGTCAGGAGGCCCTACGACATTGGGCGGTAAGGCCGCAGCCAGAGCGGGGAGTGGCTGCGTCCATCTTGGTGTGGGGAGTGGGGAGTGCTGAAGATGGACACCTGGGCAGAGCTCATAGCTGCCGCCTCTGCAGCTAGTAGAGTATCTCCGGAGCTGCAGCCACTTGCTGGAGGCTTGGTGATGCTCTTGGCTTGGCAGTCCTTTCATTGGTGCTGTGGTTCCTGGGGGAGCTTGACACTGTCTAGTGGGGAGGAGACAGGCAGGCATGCGTTAGGCCGTGTTCCCTGCCATCTCCTCTGGGCTCACATGTCCTCCCTCGAGTGAGGGTCACAGAGACGGTGCTGTGGATAAGCAGGTTGCCTTCTTCTAAGAAAGGAGGTTTATCTCTCTCCGCCTTCTCTGAGCTGCTTAACTGACGGTCTCCCATCACCCCACCACCTTTGAGCCTAATTTTCTAGTAAAAATCAGGAAGAAGATAACTGGAGACCATCCCAAGTTGTGTGTAGTTCGCTGTCACCCGATCTAATTCCCTTTGCTTCTGAAAAACACGGAGAGAAGTTCAGATTACCATAGATGACGAGTTGGAAATGTGGTAACTCGGAACGTTGTTTCTGGAGAATCAAATATTTCATTTTACTTGCATTTGAGTTCTTGTGGGGATCAAGGTATTAACAGCCTTGTGATACAATTAGTTCACACAGTGGTTCTTCTTTCAGGACTGTCAAATGAGAATGCCAGAGTGCCTTTTGGTACTTTGGGGTTTTTAATAAATCAAAGACGATAATGACTGAATGTTTAGAGATTAGCCCTGCAGGACATTTTAAATGATACTGTGTCTGGAGAGAGCATTCCACCTCCACCCTCTTATTTTTTCCCCTCATTCTCTCTCATAAGTGAAATTTGCATCTTTTTAAAAATGAAAAACAGGCGAGATGACACCATTTGGCCAGAAGGAAAGCGCATGGCCATGGAGGACAGGTACCGCCCAGACTTCCCTCGGCCTGATCACCGTTTCCACCACTTCGACCACCGTGACCGGGGCCGGTACCAGGAGCATGTAGCTGACAGGTCAGTGCCCCACCCCTCTCCAGCAGGGGTGAGTCTCCATCTCTTCTTGTGCTGGAGGTTCCTAGTG
The DNA here is from genome assembly GCA_006410675.1 of Oreotragus oreotragus. Lineage (NCBI taxonomy): Eukaryota > Metazoa > Chordata > Mammalia > Artiodactyla > Bovidae > Oreotragus > Oreotragus oreotragus. Next base: position 29,723 of record SJYX01015445.1, on the reverse strand, counting down.
ACTGCCACATGAGGGATTTAGAGACAGACCTTGAGCGGAATGTGGGACTCGGTGGTCCCTTAGGGCATTTTCGCTTTGACTATGGGGAAGGCCTCATGGTGTGTGATTCATGCACTGTCCTCTTACGATGCCCGGGTCCCAGGCTCTGGGTTGCATAGCTCCCTGGGATCTCCCTGGCCACTCTTCCTTCTTGTCCCTCCCCTGGCAGGAGTTGCACTGGAGCAAAAGTCTTTGAGGAGGGGAGGGCATGGCCCAGCCTCCTTGTTCTTACCAATGAGGAAGGGGTTTAGAGAAAGGCCGTGACCCACTGGAGCCATCTGCGGGGGTCACTGACCTGCATGGGGCCCGAGCCAGCCTACACCAAGGGGGCTGACTGCAGGATGTGGCAGCGGCCCTCTCAGGCCTGCTTTGTGTTTTAAGGGTCATTGCCTCTTTAATGAAGACCATCTCATTTATTAGAAAGGCAGCCCTTGAGTTTCTCATTGCGCTCCCCTAGGCTGCATGTCCTTGAGCCATTTCACTGCTCATTAGCTCCTCCATGAGGGAAGGGAGATGGGGGTGAAGACAGCCTGAGACACCACTCATTTATTTAATCATGGCCAGACTTGGTTGCCGATGTGTTAGTCACATGGGTCAGATCATACCAGAGGTTAAGACCACCAAGGCTTTCTTATTACCCAGTTTGTCACCAGGCCACAGATTAATTTGGCATTGGCTTCATGGGTTGGGTCTCTACTTCTGAGACCCCTGTGAGGGATTTTAGTTCAGTACAACCTTCCTCCCCACTTAGGCTCTGACTTCACTCCTACCCCCAGGGAGCTGTCAGCCAGCTCTTTTTTCAGGCCTGTCCATCAGCTAACTGTTCTCATGTGGTGAAAGAGGATAAGTACCCCAGTTGTTGGACTCTTCCATGTGGTCTGCAGCAGTGTCAGAGAGAGCCCTCAGCTGCCACTGGAATGAGATACTTCTGTTTTGCAGGAGGGAAGGTTCAAGGTCAGTGATGGGAGAGCGAGATGGGCAGGTGAGTAAAAGCCAGACCTCAGGCTGGGAGTGTCGCTGCTTCTGTGCAGTGGGCAGACGTGGACATTAAATACATAGGGTTTGTTCTTCATCTTATTCAATAGGAAGTGAATAAAGAGGATTGATTGTCTGCTTATGTAGTGTGCCTTCCAGTCTAGACATGTGGGACCTCCCAAATGGGGGCTTAGCAGCCTGCCTGGGTCATTTAGCCTGTGTTTTAGGGCATCCCTGTCAGGTACTGGGGTGGTTGCCTCTGTGTGAGGGTCTGTGGGTGCCCTAGGGTGTCAACTCGGGAGACCAGATGCCACCCCCATGAGACAGATGGGGGCAGCATCAGAGTCGTGGCTGTTTAATTGGGGTCAGGAGGCGGAGGGTGGTGAAAGAATATATAGCCTCTCTTGCTCCCAAGATTTGCTGACTTTCAGAGCACTGACTTGGTTGGCCAGGGGCATTGAACCATTCCCAGCAGCACTGCTGGCTTCCAGGCCTCCACAGTACTGAGCTAGGGGTCTGAGGGTGCTGGCCTGCCCTAGTGGTGTAGGGAAAGCCTCCTGTCACCAGCAAGGAGCAGGTGTTGGTCGTCTTTAGGGAAGACGGGTCTGAGTGATGTCTTGGTGGACCCAGAGCCTGGGACTGTCCTTCCTCACAGGGCCAGGGGGCCCTCTGCTGGTCCTTCATGTGCATCAGTGATGGAGCTTTAGGGGTGCTCGGGGTTCTCAAGTGAGGAAGGGATCAAGAAGTATCAGAAGGGGCCTGGGCAGGGCCTCTTGGGTGGCAGGGTCTGCAGGTTGACCAAACCCAGAGGGTGGGCCTGCCACAGGCCTATCCAGGAATGGTGAGGCTGGAGTCGCCCTGTCCCTCTTGCGCCTTCCAGCACTACTCAGACGAGCGCCACAGCCATGGAGGACCACCAGAGCGCCATCCCCGCGACTCCCGAGACGGCTGGGGCGGCTACGGCTCCGACAAGAGGATGAGCGAGGGCCGGGGGCCGCCACCTCCACCCAGGTTAGCGGGCAGGCCACGCCAAGCCTCCCTGGGGGCATCACTGCCCTCACTTGGCCCCAGCTTGGCTTCTGTGCGAGGGATCCAGGTGTATGTGCCCACCAGCTCACGTGGAACAGAGTCAGCTCTAGGGGTGAAGGTTCTTATCACAGGCCCCAGCTGCTGAAGTAGGTAGCCCTGAGGCTGTCTAAGGCTTGTCCCCTGTCAGTAGTAGAGAAGCTTCACTCAGCCCTGTGCTCCAGAGTTGTCTAGGTGTCTTGTCAGGCTGGTGTCACAATCACCAGAAGTCTCTGCCACATCTCTAGGGGTATTTCGGACATTGATCGAAGACTAGGGTGCCAGTTGGATAGATAGTGACCTGCTTAACTCCGAGTTCTCTCAGGTCGTTCAGCCACTGTGTCTTCAGTGTAAAGGGACGAGCTCATGCTCTGGCGGCAGGCTGTGTGGAGCTGTGTCACCGTGGGACTGGGCGGCTATCACACACAGCCTGGGACCAGGTGGCTGCACCTGCACATGGGGACTGGGTTTGGATTGTCACCTCCCAGGGTTTCTGCCTGAAACAGCTGTTTCAAGATACACTGTGCAGTTCGTTGTCAACAGTGCACAGTTGGATGGCTTTCAGTTGATCCATGGAGCCATGCATCCATCCCACAACCCGTTTCAGAGCATTTACATCACCCTCCAAAGAAGCCCCCATAAGCAGACCCTCCCCATCTCCCTGGCAACCACTAACCCACTTTGTCTCTCCCTGGCCTGGCCTGTGCTAGACGTTTCACATCAGTAGAATCACACACTGTCTGTCTGTGTCTGCTTCTCTCAGTGAGCATCATGTCCTCAAGGTGCATCCGTGTTGGAGAGAATGTCAGGGCTTTTCTCCTTTTCCAGGCTGATGAATCTCCCAGTGTATGGAGGGACCACATTTTTTGTATCTGTTCATGAATTAGTTGACGGACACTTTGGTGGTCTCCACTTTGGGGTGGTTGGTGTACAAGTTTTTGGGTAAATGCAGGTTTACCGGTCTCAGACATCTTGGAGTGGAATCGCTGGGTCACATGACCATTCTATATTTAATGTTTCAAGGGACCACTGTGCTATTTTCCAGTGGGGCTGCACCGTTTCACATTCCCAGCAGCCCGCTGTGAGGATCCCTGTGTCTGCATGTCCTCACCTGCACTTGCCACCATCATCTGTGTTTTTGATAGTAGCTATCGTGACTGGTGAGGTGGTTGTGACATTAGCTGTGCTAAAGACCTACTCATGTGCTTATTGGCCACATGTTTCTCTGGGGAAGTGTCTCTCCCCGTTCTTTGCCCACTTCTCTCAGAAACTCTTGAAAGGAGGGCACAACCCCCCAGCCACAGCCACAACCTCTCCCTAGAGGCATAGTGGGACCTTTGTGTGTCTGCCTTTTGTTTTGGCAAAGGGGTGGCCGTGACTGGTCGGAGCACAACCAGAGGCTGGAGGAACATCAGGAGCGCACCTGGCCGGGCACAGTGGATGCGGACACAGCGGGCCGGGAGCACTCGCGGTGGCAAGGTATGGGCTGACCCCCGCCTGCAGGTCTGGTAGGGCTTCTGGGCAGGGGCGGCCAGGGTTCCCCCAGCTTTCCCAGGGCTTCTGAGAAGGGAGTGTTAGACTCTTCTTACTCTTCCAGGTGGTGAGAGGGGCCTGTCTGGACCTTCAGGCCCCGGGCACATGGCAGATCGGGGCGGAATATCGGGGTAAGTTTTGTCTGCCCATAGAATCGATTTATTCTTGCTTCTCAGTTCCTCTCACTTTCTGCATCCTTGATCAGCTTTCTGGTTGAGTGTTTTGAAAACACTCCCATAGTGGCCCTTGACAACTTATGCAACTAACAATCCTCCCCAGAAGGCAACCTGTGGTTGTGAATTTTCTCCTCTGGAAAGAGCCAGGGGTCTCTGAGCCTGCTGCTGCGAGGTGACACGATGAGAACACACACGTGCCTTTGTTCCTAGGCGAGGCGGCTTTGCACACGGCGGGCACACCCAAGGTGATGTGGTGCCTGCCGGAGGCCTCGACAGCGACGGACTGGCTGGCCAGGACCGGGGCAACAGAGACCCCCACTTCACCCGCCACTACTAGACCCCACCCCTCCACACGTCCTGGTAGGCGGACAGATGTACTGTTGAACTCTTAGCAGAGTTAACCTTGAACTTGTGGAATCTTTTAAGAAGCAGAAGCAAATCCTGCCACCGTGTTGTAGCTCAATCCAATGTGAATTCACTTTTTTTTTTAAAATAAATGTGTTCTTGTTCTGCCATTTTTAAGACAAGGTTTCTGTTAATGAGGCATTCCATTTTCCATTAATAAAAGTTTATGGTTCTCACCCGTGTATATGTATCGGTGATTACAGAGTGGAGAACAGAGTCAGCCCTCAGCGGCATCACTGTCTGTTTGGAAAGCAGAGGCTGGCTCACGTTCCTGAATTCTCACAGCTCCTGTCCCCATCTTACAGAGAAGGAAACAGGTGCAGGGGTCACATTGCTCACAAGAGTCCTAGAGTCCTTAGGTGGCAGAGTTGGGAAGGAATTAGGAATTCTTCACCAATGGGGAGGGTGTGTGCATCCGGGGGCCCTGGGACCAGTCACTTTACCTGACAGTTCTGTGCGATTTGTGGGTCTGGCTGAGGGGCAGGGTTGGGCAACCTCTGCTTGGCATGAGCCCAGCAGTACTGGATCCACCCGTTTTCCTGGAAATGCAAGTTCATAGATGAAATCTCATTTGTGATTATAAGTAGCAGTGATCTTCATTAAGAACTTCCCTGGCAACGCAGTGATAAAGAATCCGCCTGCCATGCAGGAGACACAGGTTCGATCCCTGGGTCAGGAAGATCCCCTGGAGACGGAAATGGCAACCCACTCCAGTATTCTTGCCTGGGAGATCCCATGGACAGAGGAGTCTGGCGGGCTACAGTCCATGGGGTTGCAAAGAATTGGACATGATTTAGCACACAAAGCAGCAACCTTCAGTGAAAACCCCTGACGCCGAAGGGGTTGTTGACGAGCTTCNGGTTCGATCCCTGGGTCAGGAAGATCCCCTGGAGACGGAAATGGCAACCCACTCCAGTATTCTTGCCTGGGAGATCCCATGGACAGAGGAGTCTGGCGGGCTACAGTCCATGGGGTTGCAAAGAATTGGACATGATTTAGCACACAAAGCAGCAACCTTCAGTGAAAACCCCTGACGCCGAAGGGGTTGTTGACGAGCTTCTCCCAGCTCCATCCAGGCCCCTGCGGTGTGACAGCACAGCGAGGCGTGTCTCTGGAAGGATCGCTGGCTTTGCCCTTCTCGGGTGAGATGACCTGGTGGCCATAAGGCTGACCCTGGGGGGCCTGTGCAGGGCTTGGGGGCAAGAGGGAGAGTTGCTTCCCTGAGTCCCAGCCCTGGACCTGTGTGGTCTGGACTGGCAAGTGATGAGTTAACCTGTGTGCAGCCTGCTGGGAACATGATTCCTTCCTTCCCCTCCCCTTCCTCTGTTAACTAGGACAGCCACCCGCTGGCCCCAGAACAATTGCCAATTCTGGAGTCCCCTGTGTTCCTGCTGGGTTGGTGAAGCAAGGGTTTAAAAGAGCAATCTGAAAACCCGACCCAGCTTGCTTTGATGCCCGCATATGAAAGGCAGGCCAGCGCTGGCCCTCCACTGTCTGTCTGGCGGTCCCTGTCTGTCTGAATTGCCCAAATACCTCCCTCACCACAGGGGCTTTTAGAGTCATTTTCCAATGACAAGTGGTCAGGATGCCATCTCCATGATGCACTGAGGCCCAGTGTGGCATGTTTCCTCCTGCACGGAGAGCCTCATCTCACCCCACAAACTAGTCTGGAAACTAGGGTCCGGGGGGTTCGGAGTTGGCCAGGGGAAGCCAGATTGGACTTGGGATCTGGAGGTGACACCTGTTCACAGATCTTGTCACAAGGTAGGAGCAAGTCCTAAAGTTCAAAACTGGTGCTCCCGAGGGGGCCCCAGGAAGTATGGAGAGTGGGCCAGTATCACCCCACAGCCTGTGAGGGAAAAGACAGGCCCTTTCCTCATTACCCAGGCCTAACACCAGGCTCCATTCTACTTGGATACACTACAGAAGAGGTGATGTAAACATTTATTCTCTTCCAGTTGTAGAGACCAGGAGTCCAAAATCAAGGTGTCAGCACAGCTGGTTTCTTCTAAGGCTGTTGAGGGAATTCTGTTACAGGCCCTTTCCCAGACTCCAATCCAGTCCAGTGAAAGTGAAAGCTTTAGTCACTCAGTCATGTCCGAGTCTTGGCAACACCATGTCCCCATCGACTGTAGCCCACCAGCTTCCTCTGTCCTTGGAATTCTCCAGGCAATACTGGAGTGGGTAACCATTCCCTTCTGTAGGGGATCTTCCTGACCAAAGGATTAAACCTGTGTCTCATGTTTCCTGAATTGGTAGACAGGTTCTTTACCATTAGTGCCAGCTGGGAAGCCCCCTGACTCTGGTGGTCATCAGACTTTGATGGTTGCTGGCAATCTTTGGCATCTTTTTTTTTTTTAAGTCTTTATTGATTACAATACTGTTTTGTGTGTTTTTTGTAAAAGGTCTTAGTTTATTCTCAAGAAAAATCTGCACAGTCACCACAGATACAGTCACTGCAGAATCTTTACTCCTTTTTGCCAGCACCAACATTAGCCTTTGCAGTCACTCTGACTTTCTTCATTCTATTCTTGAGTTCCTTTGGCTGTTTTCTTGAGGTCTTTTTCTTCTCATTTAGGCCATGTTTTGTAAGCCTGTGTTTGGGCCCTTCTCGTAATCCAAGGAATCATAAATCATTCCAAAGCCAGTTGTCTTGCCACCACCAAAATGGATTCGCAATCCAAATACGAAGATGACATCTGGTGTGGTCTGGTACATTTTGGCCAGTTTTTCCCAAATTTCTGTTTCAGGTACTGTTGCCTTTCCAGGGTGAAGAGCATCTATGACCATTTGTTTCTGCTGAAGTAGTTGGTTGGTCATGAACTTCCTGGTCCAGATAGTTACTGTGTCATTCACAATGGCAGCTGATCTTCAAGCAGCCAGGGAGGGAAAAAAAAAAATCCAATACTTTTTTTTTATGTTTTATTTTTTCGTCCAAAGAGGCATGTATGATCTGAGCTCCCCAACCAGGGATCGAACCCACACCCTCTGCATTGGGAGGCAAAGTCTTAACCACTGGACCACCAGGGAAATTTCTAATCTTTGGCATCTCTTGACTTGTAAATGTCTCTCTGCCTCCTTCACGCAGCCTTCTCCGTGTGTGTGTGTGTGTATGCATGCATGTGTTTTAACTTGATTACCTCTGTGGACATGAATTTGAGCAAACTCCAGGACATAGTGAAGAACAGGAAAGTCTGGCGTGCTGTAGTGTGTGGGGTCAGACACGACTGAGCAACTGAACAACAACCACCTCTGTGCGGATCTTGTCTTCAAGTACAGGCACATCCTGAGGTCCTAGGGGCCAGGACATCAACATGTGAATTTGGCAGGGAAAAGAGGTCACAGTTTTCAAAGATATACAGATTTTTCAGGAATGCAACTTCTGGGAAAATTGAAGAAAATGGCTTGTCATTTAGTCCAGAACCTTACAAAGAGTTGTTCACCGTTTCTGTGAACAGACCTGCAGGGTCTAAACGTCCCCCCTGCTGCTTCTGCCTCAGATGAGCTGTCTCAACAGGCCCACGTGTCTTGAGCACTTCATCCTGTGCTCAGTGTAACCAGGATTGGTGCCCCCGCATTCACAGGCTGGATTAGTATTTATCAGACATTAGTGTCTTTTTATTTCTTCTGTTTGTATCTGATAGAGCATCATATGGTTGGGCTGGTGTTTTGTCGTTTTTTTACCTGTATGTGGTTAAGTCATAATGGGCTTCCCAGGTGGCACTAGTGGTAAAGAACCTGCCTGCCAATGCAGGAGACGCAAGAGACACGGGTTCGATTCCTTGGTCAGGAAGAGCCCCTGGAGAAGGAAGTGGCAAACCATGGTATTCTTGCCTGGAAAATCCCTTGGACAGAGGAGCCTGGCAGGCTACATACAGTCCATGGGGTTGCAAAGGGTCAGACACCACTGAAGCGATGGAGCACACAAGTCATATTAGCTCTGATTTTTACTTCTGGAGACAAAAGGGAAGTGGAAGAAAAGACATGTTATAAAAAGAATCTGTGGGGACTTCCCTGGCAGTCCAGTGGTTAAGATCCCATGCTTCAAATGGAGGGGGTGCACATTCTAACCCTGGGTGGGGAACTAAGATCCAGCATAATGCGCAGTGTGGCAAAAAAAAAAAAAAAAAAAAAGAATCTGGGACACTTAGGCTGTGTCCACCTTTTGGCTGCTGTCAGTCATGCTGCTGTGAAGATGACTGAGCCTGGATGTCTCTGCATACCTGTTTTCTACTCCTGAATGTATACCTGGGAGTGAAATTCCTGGGTCCTGTGGTAACTGTAGACAGTTAACTTTTGCGGAACTGCCAGGCTGTTTTCCATCGCGGCTGCCCCATCAACGTTCCCACCAGCCCTGCACCAGAGTTCCGAGTGTGTCTCCATCTTCGCCACTTGTTTTCTGAGTGTGTTTCTTGTTTTAAATAATAGCCATTCTGTTGGGTGCATTAGGGCTTCCCTGGTGGCTTAGCCTGCCAGTGCAGGAGCCACAGAGGATGGGAATTCGATCCCAGGGTGGGGAAGATCCCCTGGAGAAGGAAATGGGAACCCACTCCAGTGTTCTTGCCTGGAGAATCCCATGGACAGAGGAGCCTGGCGGGCTACAGTCCAGCGGGTAGCTAAGAGTTGGACACAACTGAAGTGACTGACCACCACCACCAATGAGTGTGTTAGTAGTGTGGATAACCAAATTGTGTCCAGCCATACAGTGGAATGTTGTTGATTGTTGTTTACTCACTCAGTTATATTCTTTTCCTTTATGGTTTATCACAGGATATTGAATATAGTTCCCTGTACTATACAGTAGGACCTTGTAGTTTATCCGTCTTATATATATACCAGTTTGCTAATCCCCGATTCCCAATCCTTATAGATACATTCATGTCATATTTTAGATTCCATATATGTGATATCATATGATATTTTTGTTTTTGTCTGACTTATAATAATCTCTGCTGCTACTGCTGCTAAATCCCTTCAGTCGTGTCCGACTCCTAGCGACCCCATGGACTGCAGCCCACCAGACTCCCCCGTCCCTGGGATTCTCCAGGCAAGAGCACTGGAGTGGGCTGCCATTGCCTTCTCCAATGCATGAAAGTGAAAAGTGAAAGTGAAGTCGCTCAGTCATGTCCGACTCCTAGCGACCCCATGGACTGCAGCCCACCAGGCTCCTCCATCCATGGGATTTTCCAGGCAGGAACACTGGAGTGGGCTGCCCTCGCCTTCTCCATAATAATCTCTAGGTCCACCTATATTGCTGCAAATGGCATTATTTCGTCCTTTCATTGGCATTATTCTTTTTATGGCTGAGTAATATTCCATTGTATATAGGTACCACATCTTTATCCATTCCTCTGTCGATGGACATTTCGATTGATTCTGTGTCATAGATACCGTAAATAGTGTTGCTATGAACACAGGTACATGTATAGGATGGCAAGATTTTTTAATTAAGTTTTCTATTTTTTATTGGGGTATAGCTGATTAACAATGTTTTTTTAGTTTCAGGTGAACAGCAAAAGGACGCAGCCATATATATATGATGGTAACCACGCATGCATGCTAAGTCACTTCAGTTGTGTCTGACTCCGATTCTATAGACCATTGCCCACCGGGCTCTTCTGTCCATGGAAGTTTCCAGGCAAGAATACGGGAGTGGGTTGCCATGCCCTCCTCCATTCTCCCCCAAACTCCTCTCCCATCCAGGCTGCCATATAACAGTGAGCAGAGTTCCCTGTGCTATACAGTAGGTCTTTGTTAGTTATCCACTTTAAATATAGCAGTGTGCACCTGTCCTTACAAAGGCAAATTTTTGTGTTACATATATTTTGCCACAATTAAAAAACAATGTTTTAAAGGTCAGGGTAGGGATGGTTGGGTGTCATAGGAATGAGAACCACTGCAGCAGGCTTGGGAGACAGACTTGGAAACCTACCTGTCTGCCCATAGGAGTTAATAGTTCCTCTCTGTTTTGGCTTTGTTAACTGAGAATAGGACAGTATTTGTCATAGAGGGTCTTTGCCAAGATTAAATGAGTTAATAGACGTAAAAAGCTCCTGGAAAATGTTAAGTGCTCAGTAAATGCTAACAGGCACTGGGAGGCCTACCGGAATAGGGCCTAAGGTACTCATGCTCTCCGGGAGACCCATAAAATGTTTTCTGAGGCCCAGAGAGAAAGAGGGCAGAAATGATCAGCTCCAAAAATGCAAAGAGAAAACTGCAAAATCAGAATGAATACCTTATCACATGTCTCCACATTTACAAAACTGTGTCAACTCCATCAACTGCTAAATTCTGTATTCATAAAGATTTCATTACATTTCAAAACAGCTCCTAGGTTAAATTTTCTCACTTTGCAGGAATTCCCCAGCCTGCACAATGATTGCCAGTCTCAAATTGCACGCATTCCTCTTCATTAAATATTTTCACATGCAGAGCTCTAAAAAGGACTTTTGAGTCTTTAAAAACACAGGCACAGAGTTGTTGGTTCCTGGGGATAATGGTGTTTTTTCATTGGTTTGCAGATCAAGGGGCAGGGTCTCCACTGAGACCGCCCAGTGCTGCCCTCCCCCATCCTCCAGAGGTTAGCCCATCCCTCCCTCGTTAGCCACAAGATCACAGGATGGTGAGGCCAGTGGGTTCACATCTCAGACTCTTCTTTTGTCAACTGTGTGTCCTTGGGAAAGTGACTTACCCTCTCTGGAGCTCTCAGAGTTCTCATTTCTCAAATGGGCATGATGCCTCCACCCCAGGTTGCTGGGCAGATTCTGGTGGGTGACTGTGTCAGGTCCAGCCTCATGAGCTGGGCCGGGGGGTAGGGGGCCTTGGCATGCAGCTTGTGGGAATGTTAGTTCCCTGATCAGGGATCAAACCTGGGGCCTCAGCCATGAGTGTGCCGAGTTCTAAGCACTCATTACCAGGGAATTCCCAGTATTGCACTGATTTTATGATTTGAGAGTTTCACACAATACCTGCAAGAGAATTAGGTGTGTCTCCTCTGGCTGGCATAACAAATTCACACAAACCTCTCACCTCAAAGTCTGGAGGTCTGAAGTCCTCCAGTTCAAGGTGCCTGCAGGGCTGTTTCTTTCCAAGGCACTAGGGGAGCCATCTGGTTCCCTGCCTTTTCCAGCTTCTCCAAGCCACCCGCATTCCTTGCCTCCTGGCCCCTTCCTCCAGCTTCAGAGCCAGGAATGCAGCATACTTCTCATCTTTTTTCCACAGTCACATCTCCCTCTGACTATTAGGGGACAGTTTCCAAAATCACAAGCCTTGGCCAGGCCTGCTTGCCTGAATTGCCTCGCAGCAGTAGGTCCTGAAAAGCGAAGTGGTGCTGCCTCTGAAAACTAACCCGAAGAATTTGAGAGGGGCCAAAAGGAGGGAGGAGATGCCAGCCCATAATATGTCCTACCAACCTCCCAGGATCCTTCCTGCTTGGGTCCATCTTGAACAAGAGATGCACACACCACCCGGAAGAACCAGGGGTGTGTGTGTGTGTGTGTGTGTGTGTGTGTGTGTGTGTGTGCACTCAGTCGCTCAGTTGTGTCCAACTCTTTGTGACGCCCCCTGGACTGTAGCCTGCCAGGCCCCTCTGTTAAGAGAATTTTCCAGGCAAGAATACTGGTGTGAGATGCCAATTCCTCCTCCAGGGGATCTTCCCAATTTAGGGATCAAACCTGAGACTCTTTCATCTCCTGCATTGGCAGGTGGATTCTTTACCACCAAGCTACCAGAGAAGCCCTAAGCCTGGTGACCCAGACTAAGTGTGGGCCAAACAAGATGACTGGCCAGAGGCAACTCAGAAACCAACCTCCATACCATAAACCCTGAGCCTTCGAGCCACATGGCAGAGCAGTCCCCCTGGGTTCCTTTATTTGCTGCTTTCCACCCGGGCGCCCTCTTCCCAACAAAGTCTCTTGCTTTGTCAGCCCGTGTGTCTCCTCAGACAATTCATTTCTGAATGTTAGACAAGAGCCCACTCTCGGGCCCTGGTGGGGTCTCCCTCCCTTCCTGGTACATGATCACAGTCAGGAAGCGATCTCTGATGTGGACTTCTTTGGAGGGGGAGGGGGTGTTATTTTGCCTGTCCCCTGGGATGTGACCGACTCTGTGTTGGGGGCGGAGGTTCACAGGCATGAATACTGACCAAGGAAGTGAGACAGTGGCTACCTGTGGCCCCAGGCTAGTGACCTGATGGCTCAGATGGTGAAGAATCTGCCGGTGATGTGGGAGACCCAGATTTGATTCCTGTTTCGGGAAGATCCCCTGGCAGAGAAAATGGCAACCCCCTCCAGTATTCTTACCTGGAGAACCCCATGGAGAGAAGAGCCTGGCAGGCTACGGCCATAGGGTCACAAAGAGACATGACAGAACGCAAGAAAAAGCTGCCTGGCACTGACCCTGGGGTGATTAGGGCAGGGGGATAGTGACGCCGAGTGTGAGAGGAGCGAGTTGGGATGTGAGCTCTGAGTCGGCTGGTTTGCATGTGAAAGGCACCCTAGGGCAACTTGTTTGCTGTCTCTGGGAATTAGCTGGTCCTGGGAGGGGCTGAAGCCCCAGATGTCTAAGCATCAGACACAAGAAAATAAAGACATGGTTAACACATCCATGTCTAACTAATACACCCGGAATGCGGTTGATAGTGTTCAGTCACTAAGTCGTGTCCGACTCTCTGTGACCCCATGGACTGCAGCATACCAGGCTTCCCTGTCCTTCACCGTCTTCCAGAGTTTGCTCAAACTCATGTTCATTGAGTCAGTTATGCCATCCAACCAACTCATTCTCTGTCATCCCCTTTTCCTCCTGCCTTCAGTCTTCCCCAGCTTCAGGGTTCTTTCAAATGAGTCAGCTCTTCACGTTAGGTGGTCAAAGTATTGGAACTTCAGCTTCAGCATCAGTCCTTCCAATGAATAATCAGGGTTGATTTTCTTTAGGATGTGTTAGTTTGATCTGCTTACTGTCTAAAGGACTCTCAATAGTCTTCTCCAGCACCACAGTTTGAAAGTATTCATTCTTCGGTCCTTAGCCTTCGTGGTCGAACTCTCATCCATACAGGACTACTGGGGAAACTATAGCTTTGACTATATATACAGACCTTTGTCATCACAGTGATGTCTCTTTTTTAATATGCTGTCTAGGTTTGTCATAGCTTTTCTTCCAAGGAGCCAGCATGGTAGACACAGAGTAAATTCTTATTGAATCTATGGAGAGGAGAAAGAGAGAAAGGACACAATAATCCTGTATCTTATGGACTTCGCTGGTAGTCCAGTGGTTAAGACTCTGCCTTCCAATGCAGGGGATGTGGGTTGGATCCCTGGTTAGGGAGCTGAGATCCCACATGCCTCACAGGCAAGAAAGCAAAACATAAAGCAATATTGTAACAAATTCAATAAAGACTTTTAAAATGGTCTGCTGCTGCTGCTAAGTCACGTCAGTCGTGTCCGACTCTGTGCGACCCCATAGACGGCAGCCCACCAGGCTCCCCCATCCCTGGGATTCTCCAGGCAAGAACACCAAAGTGGGCTGCCATTTCCTTCTCCAGTGAATGAAAATGAAAAGTGAAAGTGAAGTCGCTCAGTCGTGTCTGACTCTTCACGACCCCATGGACTGCAGCCCACTAGGCTCCTCCATCCGTGGGATTTCCCAGGCAAGAGTACTGGAGTGGGGGTGCCATTGCCTTCTCCAAAATGGTCTACATAAAACAAATTATCAAAATCCTCTATCTTCATGTTTTCATTCCTGTCTGGCCTTTCGGGTCTTCTGGGGCCTGGCAGAATTCTAGCTTAGAACGTCGGACAAGCCTTGTAGTGTCTTCAGTCAACACCAGGTGGCAGACTGTCTCCACTGAGGTTGAGAGGGAACACTGGCATGTTCGGACACGTGCAGTAGTAAGGCTGCTGCTATTCCTGAGGAAGGTCCAAGGAACACCTCTAGTAAGAGGTACCTGGGGGTGGAGGGATGGGCTTACTCATCTTTCAGTCACACCACCGTGGTGGCTTGTGGGATCATAGTTCCCTGACCAGGAGAACCTGGGCCATGGCTGCCAAAACGCTGAGTTCTAACCACTGGACCTCTGGGGAATTCCCAGGGAGGGGCTTATTTAAAATGCAGGTTTCCAGGCCCAACTGACCCATTGACCCCTGGGAGGCTGACTGTTGAGAAGTGGCTTCCAGGGGCTCTTCACCCTGGTCCTGGTCAGGGAGGCCCCCGTGGGGGCTGGGTGACTTATGTGAGACCAAGCCAGGCTGGAGAATGTTATCCCAGATCTACCCTTTGCCACCTGGATGATCTGGAACCAGTTACCTCAAACGCCTGAGTTTTTTCTTGCAGTCTTTTTTTTTTTTTGGCCACGCCATGCAGGGTGTAAGATCCTCCCTAACCAGAGATCGAACCTGTGAGTCTTAACTACTGGATCTCCGGGGAAGTCCCCGAGTATTCTCATTGTAAAAGGGGCTGGGGGATTTCTGAGGATGCAAGGAGCTGATGCATTTCAGGTGCTTCACAGGCTTCCCTGGTGGCTCAGTGGTAAAGAATCTGCCTGCCAGTGCAGGAGACAGGGGTTTGGTCCTTGACCCGGGGAGATCCCACATGCTGCAGAGCTACTAAGCCATTCGGCCGCAGCTGTTGAGCCCGTGCCCTAGAGCCCAGGAGAAGAAGCTACAGAGGCCAGCACTCTAGAGCCTGTGCTCCACAACGAGGGAAGCCACCGCCATGAGAAGCCCGCGCGTCACCACTAAAGAGCAGCCCCACGCGCCGTGCATCAATCAACAAAGGCCCAGCACAGCCCAAAACAAATAGAATCATTACTCTCTTTCATTAGGGGGCACCAGCTCTTAGCAGGCATATGCAAACTCTTAGCTGCGGCATGCGGGACCCAGTTCCCTGACCAGGGGTTGAACCCGGGCCCCTGCACTGGGAGCACGGAGTCTTAGTGACTGAACCACCGGGGAAGTCTCTTAAATAAAAGTATTTTTTTAAACAGTCAAAAATAAAGTGCTTTGTACTTACCCAGTGACTGTGGTTGCAGTCAATTCAGAAAAGCCAGATCTAAACTGGGGCCTTCCGCCTCCTCGCAGTCTTGGGGAGGGGGTTGGATCTGCCCCCATGTCCACCACAGCTGTGATCTATAACACCGCGTTAGCAGTTTTTCCAACAAGGGGCCCTGTTTGGGTGTCTGAAAGCCGCACGCTGAGGGGTTAAGTGCCGGCAGCCGCTGATGATGCCTCGTGGCTGCCTCCAATCTCACAGTCAGACCCACTTCGTGCCAGCCAGCCGTGAAACTGCCAGGCGCCCCACATAGCCAGCCACAGAAACTTTGCACTGGGCCCCCACGGGGAGGCTCGTAAAACACACTGAAGCTTCCCTTGCCGGCCCTGGCGGACCGAATATTTACAGACTCGGCTGAAATGAGACCCAGCAGGGCAAATTTCACAGGCAGCCTGGAAAGAGTCTCCTCGCCCCCTGTCCCTGGGTAAACAGGACACAGGGTGAAATGCAGTCTGTTAGGCCAAGGCCCACGCTCTCAGCAAGACAAGACGGGGCCTGGGCTTGACATCATCACTCAGTCGTGCCTGACTCTCTGCAACCCCAAGGACTGCAGCCCGCCAGGCTCCTCTGTCCATGGGATTTCCCAGGCAAAAATATTGGAGTGGGTTGCCATTTCCTTCTCCAGGGGATCTTCCGGACACAGGGATGGAGCCTAGGTCTCCTGGCATTGGCAGGCAGCTTCTCCACCACCGAGCCACCAGGAAAGCCAGAGAGAGCTCTTCTGGCTAGCAGCGGCTTCCAGNGCCAGGCTCCTCTGTCCATGGGATTTCCCAGGCAAAAATATTGGAGTGGGTTGCCATTTCCTTCTCCAGGGGATCTTCCGGACACAGGGATGGAGCCTAGGTCTCCTGGCATTGGCAGGCAGCTTCTCCACCACCGAGCCACCAGGAAAGCCAGAGAGAGCTCTTCTGGCTAGCAGCGGCTTCCAGGGCATTTCCTGTGCGCCAGGCTCTGTGCTAGGGACACAGCAGTGACCATGACCGAGACAGATCTGCTCTGTGGAGCCCATGGGGAGAGTTTCAAGCAGGAGGTGGAGTGAGCCTGGCTTCCTG
This sequence comes from Oreotragus oreotragus, assembly GCA_006410675.1. NCBI lineage: Eukaryota > Metazoa > Chordata > Mammalia > Artiodactyla > Bovidae > Oreotragus > Oreotragus oreotragus. Next base: position 13,435 of record SJYX01015445.1, on the reverse strand, counting down.
AAGGAGCTGACCGGAAGGACATCCCAGGAGAGGGAATAGAATGTGCAGGGGTCCCTGGGAAGGAATGGGTGCAGCAATCTGGGAGGAACCCAGCAAACAGGAGTTGGGTTCAGAGTGACCTGTGAGGTCCCAGTGGGGTCAGGGATCAGGCCACCAGACACAGGCAATTTGGGGGCACTGGGGGTGGGGATGGCAGGCTTCAGCAATTGAAGGGATCCTCAGGCTCCTAGTAGGGATAAAGGTGTCTGTTATCCCAGAAAGGCAACCAGCACTTTCTGTCTCCAGGGAACAGGCAGCAGCCAGTCCTGGGGAAGGGGCAAGCCAAGGTGGGCTCATGGCCAAGCTATCTGGATAAAGATAACAGCAGGGAGAATCCCCTGCATACTCCAGGTATGAGGTCCCCCCACCCCTACTCCAAAGACCTGAATATAGGTGGTAAGTGCACACGGGCTAGCAGAGCTGATAAGGTTGGTAGCGGATTCCCAACCTGGACTGAGTCACAGCTGCAGGCTAATGAGAGAGGCGGCTAATTCATGGAAGAGCAGTTGTGGGGCGGAGAGCGGAAAGAGTGGGAGAGAGAGAAAAAAAGACGGAGAGATGAAGGAACGGAGCTGCAGAGGAACAGAAACAGATAGAAGGAAAAAGAGACAGCAATGCACAGAGATGACAGAGAGACTGAGAGACAGAGAGAGACACAGACCAGCAGAGAGACAAAAGCAGACGCAGAGAGACCCGGAGACGCAAAGATACTGAACCTCAGGGGCTGCTGCGACCCTGCCCCCCCACCACGCAGCCACTGGATGGCGCCAGAGAGCCACGCTCTGTCCCACGGTTGTCCCTCCCTGGCCTCTTGGCAAGCCCCAGTCCCTTTCTCTCTGCCTGCGGTTCCCTTACTGGTTATCAGGAGGCCCGACCCCAGGGTGGAAACGGAGATGAAGGCTGGAGCAGGGTTTCACAGGAATCCCTGTAACCTTGCCACCCCCATGCCAAGGCCCTGTGCGTGTCTCCTGTGCATAGCACTGCTTATCCTGGGGTGTGTTTTCATTGGTCTGGGTGTGTGTGTGCACAAGTGTTTTGAAATGGGTGTGTTTGGTTTTATCTTGGGAGTTGTATCTAGCCAGTCTCCGTCTCATTTTGTCTCAAGGTGTGTGGTGTGTGTGTATATGTCAGAGGCTGGGGGCGTGTCTCTGTGTGTCTGATATTTCCATGCACCCATAAACTTGCCACACTCTCCTCTCCCCTCACCTTTCCCAGCAGTTCTGCCCGGAGTCACCCAAGAAACTGGAGAACCAAAACATTCAGGAAAATTTCCTGGGATGCCAGAGGCAATGCTCTCTGGAGAGACAAGAATGGGTGTCCACAGAGGTGACTGAGCAAATGTTAGGTTCTGCTAAACCTAAGCACTTACTTGGTGCTGCTTTTCATGCTGTGGACTCAGTGTCCTCATCTGTTTGATGGGTCTGATATGATAGCAGCCTCATAGATGTGTTGTTCAGTGATTAAGTGAGTTAGGGTTTGTAAAGCTCTTTGAACCCTGCCTGGCACACAGCCTAAGGACTCAGTAAGTTTCAGAAACCATCTCTTTGATCCTTATAAGTACAAGCACATCCATTAACCTGTAGGTCAGTGGGATCCCCTGAGAATTCTCCACTCACCACTAGGGATCTGAGGGTTGTCTTAAAGATTCAAATAAAGCTGCGTTGGCTCTTACTGCAGCACATTAAGATCTTTGGGATCTTCAATCTTTTTTGCATCATGTGGAATCTTTCGTTGCAGCATGTGGGATCTAGTTCCCTGACCAGGGATCAAACTCCAGCCCTTGGCATTGGGAGAAAGGAGTCTCAGCCACTAGACCACCTGGGAAGTCCTTGCTGCTAAGTCGCTTCAGTCGTGTCCGACTCTGTGCAACCCCATAGACGGGGATTCTCCAGGCAAGAACACTGGAGTAGGTTGCCATTTCCTTCTCCAATGCATGAAAGTGAAAAGCGAAAGTGAAGTCGCTCAGTCATGTCCGACTCTTAGCAACCCCATGGACTGCAGCCTACCAGGCTCCTCCATCCATGGGATTTTCCAGGCAAGAGTACTGGAGTGGGGTGCCATTGCCTTCTCTGGGGAAGTCCTTAGAGTGTCTTTTTTTTTTTTTTAACTTTTTAATCAAAGTATAGTTGATTTACAATGTTGTGTTAATTTCTGCAGTACAGAGAAGTGACTCAGTTATACATGTTTCTTTTTAATATTCTTTTCCATTATGGTTTATCCCAGGATATAGTTGAATATGGGCTTCCCAGGTGGCTCAGAGGTAAAGAATCTGCCTGCCCAATGCGAGGAGATGCAGGACACATGGGTTTGTTCCCTGGGGTGGGAGGATCTCCTAGAGGAGGAAATGGCAACCCACTCCAGTATTCTTGCCTGGAAAACCCCATGGACAGAGGAGCCTGGGAGGCTACAGTCCATGGGGTCCCAAAGAGTCAGACATGACTTAGCAACTGAGCATGTTCATGCATAGTTGAATATGGTTCCCTGTGCTATTCAGTAGAGCCTTGTCATTTATCCATTCTCTATAATAACTTGCATCTGCTAATCCCAAACTCCCATTCCATCCCTCCTGTATCCCCTCTCCCCCTTGGCAGCCATAGATCTGTGCCCTGTGTCTGTGAGTCTCTTTCTATTTTGTAGACAGGTTCACTTGTGGCATAGTTTAGATTCCACATATAAGTGAAACCATGTGGTATTTGTCTTTGTCTGACTTACATCACCACTTAGTATATAATCATCTCTAGGTCCATCCACTGTTTCTGCAAAATGGCAGAATTTCATCCCTTTTATGGCTGAGTAGTATTCCGCTGTATACACTGGAGCTCTTATACGGAAAAAATTCATTCACCAGTTCTTGTAAACATTATGTGGGCCAAAATAACCAAACAACAACAGAAACAGCAGAAAAAAACAGATTCAGCCCCTGGGCTTCCAGTTTGAGAGACCCTCTGACCCAAGGGAAAAGTTTCACCAAGAACTGTGTCACAAGAGGCTAAGTACTTGTGACTCTATAAGTTGGCCATGCCAAGTTCAGTGACTATGTCACAGGTTGGGGCAAGCTAGCACAGTATTCTCCCTCCCTATCTCCCTGCAGTACTGGGGGGGAGGTGCAGGCCTCCACCTACACCCAGGCCTTCTGCCTCTGACTGCCCACGTATTCCTCTCCCTGCCAAGACAGCCAGAGTGGTGTGTTGATTGCCACTCAGGATCCTGGCTCTAGGATTCTATTTTTTTTGCCTACATGGTGCAGTTTGGGAGGTCTTAGTTCTCTGACCAGGGATTGAACCCAGGCTCTGGCAGTGAAAAATGTGGAGTTCTAACCACTGGACTGCCAGAGAATTCCCACTAGGATTCTAGAAAGTTCAGGAAGAGGGGGATTATTCTGAAGATCTAGAATGCTGGGCACTCTCAGATTCTGGATGTCCACGATTTCAGAGATTCCACAATTCAGATCCACCCAGGTTCTGAAACTCAGGGATTCATCAAGCTTGGCACTGCCTGCTGGGGTCTCCCATAATTGCCCGTGACAGATAATACAGTGTCTCGAGGCAGAAACCATGATCCCTCTAATCCAGTGGCCGAGGCAGAGGGCCTACCGCCTGCGGCCACCTGGCTTTTCCTAACGGCCTAATGAGAAAGTCAGAATTAATTGGAACTGGCATCCAGCACTTGCAGGGCTCGGTGTGGCCGGCTCGGCCTCCATATGTTAAAGCTGAGCATCTCTGGTTCTGCTCTGACCTGTTCTGTACATCGACAGGTGTGTTGCCTGAAACTTGGAGGTTAGCCTGACAAGGGAGGTATCTGGGGCTGTGGTGACCAGTGCCACAGGTAAAGTCAGCCCCACCCCACCCCTGCCTGAGACAGTGCGACCAGCATTCTGGACCCTCATTCTCTACCTCCTATGGGCCTCAGTTTCCCTCCTTTGCTCAGTGAGACCAGCCTCAGAATTCCTTGTGGATTACATGTAAATTGCTCAGCCTGTGTGCTGTGCTATAATCTGTCCTTGGGCACCTGGATAGATTCCCAGGAGGGATATAGCAGTTTCTCATTTTAATAGCTATTATCAGAGAGATTAAAACATTTCACACATATAGTCAGAGAGATTAGAACATGCACCCCCAGTGCTTGAGACTTCTCTTTTCCCCAAACCCCAGCAACATGGTAAATTATCAAACTTTTTCATCATTGGCAACCTGATAGATTTTTTTTAAAGTATTTTGTGGTAGTTTTATTTTATATTTAGCTTATGACAAGTGAGAATGAACTCCCTTTTATATGCTTAGAAGACATTTGTATTCCCTTTTCAGAAACTGTTCATATCATTTGCCTCTTCTATTGGATTTTTGGTCCTCATTGACTTCTGAAAGCTCTGTACATATTAAGGAAATCATTCTATTGTCTATCAGGTCTTGGAAAAGTTTCTCTGACTTAATCTATTGACCCTTCTAGTTTTGTGCGTGTGTATAGGAATTATATATTTGTATGTAGTCAGTTATTAATCTTTTAAATCATTAAAGGTGTAATGTCATGCTTCGACACGCTGCAATTATTATTAAACTTCCGTGTTTTCTTCTAAGAGTTTAATAGTTTCTCTTTCTCTGTCTCTCTCTCTGTTTTTTTGCTTGGTAGGGGATGATCCATCTGGAATTAAACTTCCTCTTGTTGCTGTTCAGTTGCCCAGTTGTGTCCAACTCTTTGTGACCCAATGGACTGCAGCACGCTAGGCTTCCTTCCCTGTCCTTCCCTATCTCCCAATAATGCCATCCACCCATCTCATCCTCTAACACCCTCTTCTCCTCTTGCCCTCAATATTTCCCAGCATCAGGGACTTTTCCAATAAGTTGGCTGTCCACATCAGATGACCAAAATACTGGAGCTTCAGCTTCAGCCCTTCCAACAAGTATTCAGGATTGATTTCCCTTAAGATTGACTGGTTTGATCTCCTTCCTGTCCAAGGGACTCTAAGGCGTCTTCTCCAGCACCACAGTTCAAAAGCATCAATTCTTTGGCATTCTGCCTTCTTTACGGTCCAGCTCTCACAGCAATACATGACCACAGGGAAAACCATAGCCTTGATTATACGCATCTTTGTCAGCAGAGTAATGTCTCTGCTTTTCAACACACTGTCTAGGTTTGTCATAACTTCCCTGACGCGAAGCAATCATCTTCTGATTTCATGGCTGCGGTCACCATCCGCAGTGATTTTAGAGTCCAAGAAGAGGAAATCTGTCACTGCTTCCACCTTTCCCCCTTCTATTTGCCATGAAGTAACGGGGCTGGATGCCATGATCTTAGTTTTTTTAATATTTAGTTTTAAGCCAGTTCTTTCACTCTCCTCCTTCACCCTCGCCAAGAGGCTCTTTAGTTCCTCTTCACCTTCTGCCATTAGAGTGGTGTCATCCGCATATCTGAGGTTGTTCATGTTTCTCCCGTCTATCTCGATTCCAGCTTGTAACTCATCCAGCCAGGCATTTCTCATGTTGTGCTCAGTGTATCAGTTCGGTTCAGTTCAGTTGCTCAGTCCTGTCCAACTCTTTGTGACCCCATGAATCACAGCACGCCAGGCCTCCCTGTCCATCACCAACTCCCGGAGTTCACTCCGACTCACGTCCAGCGAGTCCGTGATGTCATCCAGCCATCTCATCCTCGGTCGTCCCCTTCTCCTCCTGCCCCCAATCCCTCCCAGCATTAGTCTTTTCCAATGAGTCAACTCTTCGCATGAGATGGCCAAAGTACTGGAGTTTCAGCTTTAGCACCATTCCTTCCAAAGAAATCCCAGGGCTGATCTCCTTCAGAATGGACTGGTTGGATCTCCTTGGAGTCCAAGGGACTCTCAAGAGTTCTCCAACACCACAGTTCAAAAGTGTCAATTCTTCGGCGCTCAGCCTTCTTCACAGTCCAACTCTCACATCCATATATGACCACAGGAAAAACCATAGCCTTGACTAGGCAGACCTTAGTCGGCACAGTGATGTCTCTGCCTTTGAATATGCTATCTAGGTTGGTCATAACTTTTCTTCCAAGGAGTAAGCGTCTTTTAATTTCATGGCTGCAGTCACCATCTGCAGTGATTTTGGAGCCCAA
>SJYX01015444.1:44604-59912 GCA_006410675.1 Oreotragus oreotragus | reverse complement strand
GGGGATACTCATCATCAAGGGTTCCTCTGGAGAAGGGCCTGAACCCCAGAGTGGCCCAGACACAGTTTAGGCAGTTAGTGCAAGTCAGGGACTGGAGTCAGACAGCCTAGGTCCAAATCCCACTTTTGCCATCTGCTATGTCTGACCTTGACCCAGCGCCCTTACCGCTCTGATTTCATGTCTGAATTAGGGTTGATGGTGGTGTTGGGGGGATATTTTGGGTGAGAGTTAAATGGAGTAACCCATGTAAACTGCTGAGCAGGGTGCCTGTCAGCAGGTGAATGCCCAGTCTCAGCCCCCGAGCATACCCTGCCCCCACCATCACCCACCAGGCCCCCTACCTGAGGACAGTGGGGAGGAGTTCAGAAGTGTAGATGTAGAACATGGTGATGGAGGCGGCCAGGTTGAACTCTCCAAGCAGGGTTATCAAGACCACGAGGGATTTCAACTCTGTGGCCAGACGATGCAGCCGCTTGAGTCTGTGGCCACCCTTCCCTCGGGGCAGGCTGGGGAGGCCTGCCCACTGGCCCTCCCTCAATCCCCCTCAGAAGGCATCGGGACAGTCCACCCCTACCATCTGGTCAGCTGGCCAGCAGACTCAGAGAAGGGCCAGTCTGCTAGAGGGAATAAGCACTTCAGCAGGCAGAGTTGCTCAGTAGAGTGGGACTCATGTGGGCTCTCAGGCCATCTAGATCTACTGTGTGGACTCAGCTCCTGCATCCCTGCTCCAGGCTCTCTGTGATCCTCCACATGTTCACTGAGATCCAGCTTCCCCTGCCCCACCGCCTGCTCCTTCTGGAGCATCCGTTCAGCCCCAGGCCAGCACCTTGTGTGCCTGGCTGCCTGCTCAGGGCTCTCCCTACTTCTCCTTCATTCTCTGCCAGGTAGAGAGGGGCAAGGGGGCATTTAGTCCCTGGGGTCTGAATGGCTAGACATTCCAGGATGCCCGACTCTGGGGAGCTGGATTATAGATTGGAAGAGGCAAAAATGATTTTGGGAAACCCCATTCTTCAGGTCTAGAGGAGGTGAACCCCTGGCTCACTGACCTGGAGCCAGGAGTTCCAGCTCCTCCCCTACTAGCCCCTACGGGACCCTGCCCTGGGCTTCCTCTCCGTGCCCAACTCTGGGTCTGGCTTCACTTGGCTGGGGGATGAAATTGGAGACCTAGTTTTATTTACTGGCGATTTCCCTCCTAGTTTGTCTAGTTTCAGGCAGTTCTGCTTAGCTCATTATAGACCCACATTTTTTAAAAACCGCTGAACAATAAAACTGAATCCTGGCTTTGTTTCTTCTGTTTTGTTTTAGCCAGTCAACACTGCCAACAGCAGGGGAGGGAGAGAAAGGGTCCAGGTCGAGACAGACAAAATTGCAGCCCCCAGGGAGAGTGAGGGGACTCCATGAGGCAGATCCTGGACACAGCCTCCCTGACCCTGGCCCTAGAGGCTGAGGGGGCTGTGGTAGCCATTCTGACCAGGTGAATGAATGCTGACATCTTAATGTCCACATCCTCAGCCCTGCCACATTCTTCCAGCCTTGTGACCTGGGGCATATGCATTGTTCTAGGACTCTTCGCAATCTTGAAAATACTGAGAGTTTGCCCTCCCGTTTCCTTTCCTGGTTCTGAATTGACAGGGCGCGGGGCATGGGGCTCCCCTGGGAATGAGTGGCCTCCATGCAAGAATTGTTCCTGAGAGTTTGGCCCAGTGTTATGCTCAATCTTCAGTGCGCAGTTGAGTTTTTCCTGGTGAGGCTACAGATGACACAGGGCTGGGGTAGCAGTTGAAGACTACTTCTACTGCCTCTGTTCACATTTAATTATTGATGTGGGTAGGACTCGAGGGGAAGAAGGCTGCCCGCTCTCCTGTCCAAGGACGATTCCTCTGAACAGCACCTCTTCCCCTCCCAGGGCCCTGGAGTGCTTATTCCCTGTCCTGGGAGCCCCCTCTTCACCCATTCTAGAGAATGGTTCCCTTCTCAGGAAGTGCTAAGGACGGTATAGGGCTGGTGGGCTATGGATGCAAGAGGCTGACTCCCAGGGTCTTGTGTTGGCTGGATAGGGGCAGGAGGCACGAGGTAGGGATTCAAGGAAGCTAGAAGGTCGGGGGTACCATCAGGGAGGCGGAAAGGGGGGTTGTGGAGGCTGTACCTGATGGGAGCATAAGGCTAAGGAAGCACATGAGGGCGCCTTGGAACAAAGTCACAATCAGCGTTCGTCTCCTCTTCAACTGCTTGATGAGAAAGATGCAGCAGAGCCGGGCCGGCACCTCCATCATGCCAGGAATCACTTGTGTGAGGTAGATGTCCACACCCAATTCCTTTATCTTGAGGCCCAGCATGTAATAGTTGCAACCGACAGCAAACCTGGAATTCATTACCGGAAGAGAGAGAGACTCCGAGAAAGACACACGGAAAGCCAGGGCCAGGAATAAAGACAGGCAGAGGAGAGCGTGGCAGGGTGGCCACGGAGGGCAGGAACAAACATAGAGATCTGGGTTCTGCGGGCTGCCCCAGGGTTCTCAGGCCTTGCTCCCCCACCAGCCCTCCAACACCTATTCTCTCCCTGGATCCCTGAACTGCAAGCCCGTTTACAGTCCCCGCCGCCGGCCCTAGGTACTCACCATACGCTGCACATCACCAAGGTCAGCTTGCGGAGGTCTTTGTTGCTATAGAAGTCCAAGATAGAGGCCGAAGCCACCTTCTTTCCAGGCAGTTGCAACTACAGGACAAGCAGGACCGGCCACAGGCCGGGCCAAGACCCCAGCTTGCTCCCCGCCAGCAGGATTCACAAGTCCCCTGCCCTCTGCCTCCCAGGACCAGCCTGGCCTCTGGCTTTTCCCTGTCAAGGTTCCACTTTGCTGTCACTATTCTCCTCAAGCAGTGGGCTGGGGACACCCTCTGGGCCGAGGTCCCCACCTGCAAGGATGAGGAGGGAAGAGGCCCATACGTAGCCCTCCTGCCCAGGCCCTGACTCCAGGCCAGAGGTCTCTTACCTTATCCAGCAGACTTAAAGGAATAGTCTTTTTGTTCACACCAGCTGCATAGCACAGTATTTGCCTGGCCTCCTCCAGCTTCCCTTTCATTATCAGCCACCGTGGGGACTCTGGGAGAATCCTGCATGGCCCACCCCTCGCTTACCCACCATTCCAAGATGCCCCACAGACCCAAGCTGGCCCCATCCCAGCCTCAGCTGTGGCCATTCTGTTCCAGCGTGAGGTGACGCAGATGTTGGAGGCTTCGAAGGTGACCATCATCCTCAGACGCCCACGCCCACCCCTGCCCAAGTCATTCACAGTATCCACCACTGCTCAGTGACAGCCTGGCCACTGGCTGCCTCTGCACCACAGCGTCTGCCTCCCTCAGCCACCTCTAACACCTATTTTCCATCTTAGGGGGTATCCCCACCTGCTCAGACATACTGAGGCCACTTCCCTCTGTGTCCACATCCTCTGTTAGAGCCTCGTTCTCATAGTTGGGGATTCTCCTGTTTCCTATCTCCTAATGGCCTGAAGAGTATGGGAGGCAGGACCCCAGTGTTGATCGCAGGGCCCAGCCCCTGCCTGGGTGAGTGGAGGTCTCTACTCCGGCCCACTTCCTCCTGGGCACATCTCCCGTTGCCTTTGACCTCAAAATAACCCTAGGTCCTTGGTTCTTCCTAATCCTTCCAAGTTGAAGAACCTACACAGCTTAACATTTAAAGCACTTCTTAAGTGAAGTGAAGTCGCTCAGTCGTGTCCAACTCTTTGCGACCCCATGGACTGTAGCCTACTAGGCTCTTCTGTCCATGGGATTTTCCAGGCAATAGTCCTGGAGTGGATTGCCATTTCCTTCTCCAGGGGATCTTCCCAACCCAGGGATTGAACCCGGGTCTCCTGCATTGTAGACAGACGCTTTACCATCTGAGCCACCAGGGAAGTCAAGCACTTCTTCTTAAGTGTCCTTATTTTATCAGTCTGTTAATCCTCTGCCCAAACCCAGATCTAGTATGACTATTCCCGTTTTATTCTCAGCCTCAGGGCCTAGTGGCTTGCCCAAACTCACAGAGGCGGAGCTGGTATGAACCTCAGTCCCCTGGAAAGGCACTCTCAACAAAATTTTGCCATCAGCCCCTGCTGATTTCTTGTAACTGTCCCTCTTCCTGCCCCAGCCTGGACTCTGTGGCTGGCCACTGTACACACACACCCAAGTACTCTATAGAGACAACTTCATCCCCTCTACCTGCCCCTGCTCCTATTCCCCCTCCAGCCCCTCAAGGGGCCAGCAACCAGTCACCCTGTTATCCTCCTCCATTCTAAGGCTACAAAACTGTCCTCAAGTCATTAAACTGGGATGTCTCCAAAAAGATGGGAGAGTGACCACACGCCTACTAAAAAAGAGGAGTGAGGGACTTCTTTGGTGGCCCAGTGGCTAGAATTCCATGCTCCCAATGCTCGGGTTTGAACCCTCGTAAGGGAACTAGTTGCTCAGTGGTGTCCAAATCTTTATGAGCCCATGGACTGTAGCCCACCAGGCTCCTCTGTACATGGGATTCTCCAGGCAAGAATACCAGAGTGGTTGCCATTTCCTTCTCCAGGGGATCTTCTGGACCCAGGGATCGAGCCTGATCCCACATGCTGCAACTAAGAGTTTGCATGCCACAAGGAAAATAGAAGATTCTGCATGCTGCAACTAAGACCTGACACAATCAAATAAATTAATAATAAACAATTTTTTTTTAAGGAGTGAAAAAAGATACCAACCCTCAAGTAGGAGAGATGGGAAGAAAGATTTAGCAAGTTCATGAAGCCCAGAAGTGGATGAAGTGGGCCGACTGGGTAGGCAACGTCCCTGCCGCACAGCTGGAGTAGCGAGAGGTCAGAGAACCTTACTCCCGGCTTCAGAGGACCCTGGAGACCCCACTTCTCAGCTGTGGAATAGTTGGCACTGAAAGCATAGAAGAGGCTGAAACTGAGGAGGACCTTGTGAGGATCCTGGGTTGGAAACCTTTCTGTGTCCCCCGTTTCTTGTTTGTGGGGAACAGACTCCAACCTCCATGAGTGTCCCTGAATTCAATTAAAAGATGCTTACTCCTTGGAAGAAAAGTTATGACCAACCTAGATAGCATATTCAAAAGCAGAGACATTACTTTGCCGACTAAGGTCTGTCTAGTCAAGGCTATGGTTTTTCCAGTGGTCATGTATGGATGTGAGAGTTGGACTGTGAAGAAGGCTGAGCGCCGAAGAATCGATGCTTTTGAACTGTGGTGTTGGAGAAGACTCTTGAGAGTCCCTTGGACTGCAAGGAGATCCAACCAGTCCATTCTGAAGGAGATCAGCCCTGGGATTTCTTTGGAAGGAATGATGCTAAAGCTGAAACTCCAGGACTTTGGCCACCTCATGCGAAGAGTTGACTCACTGGAAAAGACTGTGATGCTGGGAGGGATTGGGGGCAGGAGGAGAAGGGGACGACCGAGGATGAGATGGCTGGATGGCATCGCGGACTCGATGAATGTGAGTCTGAGTGAACTCCGGGAGACGGTGATGGACAGGGAGGCCTGGCGTGCTGCGATTCATGGGGTCGCAGAGAGTCAGACACAACTGAGCAACTGAACTGACTGAATCATGGAAGGGAGGGGATGCAGAGACAAGGAAGGAGCAGCCAAGAAACAGCAGAGCAGATGTGGGGCAGGGTCCTGGCTCAGTCTCAAGGGATACACATGACAACATCTTTTGAGTTCTTTATAAAGTCACCAATAAATGGAAGGTGTCAGCATTCTTCATTCCAAAGAAGACTACCTAAGGCCCAATTAAAGGAACCAGAGAAGCTCATCAAAAGATTACTTGAGGACTTCCTTGGTAGTCCTGTGGCTAAGACTCTGTACTCCCAATGCAGGGGGCTGGGTTTGACTCCTGGTCAGGGATCCCACATGCCACAACTAAAAAGGTCACATGTGCTGCAACAGATTTGGCACAGCCAAATACATTAAAAAAACCAAACATATATATATATATATATATATATATATTTTTTTTTTTTTTTTAAATATTACCTGAAACCAGATTAGAGGAGTATATGTCCTGCACATACCCTAATCTTATCAGCAACTCCGCCCTTGAGCTATTACTATAAAATTCCTCACTGAATCCTCTCAGGTTGGGACACTGTTTCTGGGGCAGGAGCCTGCTTGTCCCCACTTCTGTCTGGCAAAGCAATAAGGCTTATTCTTTTCTGTTTCACTCAAAACTGTGTCTCTAAGATTTGACTTGGCATTGGTGCACAGAGGCTGAGTTTTTAGCATCAAGGCTGAGAAAGAAGAGAAATGCAATGAAAAAGAGAAATCAGTGAAAAAGGAAGAATCGAATATAACATAGAACTTTTTTACCTGAAATTTCAGCTGAATTACTAAAGCTGGTAAGAATGTCTGATAACCTCACCTTCTAAGGACAGGTATTACCACCTTCAGGATAGCACTTACTACTAAAAAAAAAAAAAAACAAAACACGGCCCAGGGGCCATCTTCCTTTGCCCACTCGAAAGGCTAGAAATTTCCTGTTCGTGGAAGTGAGAGTCCTGAATCTCTTCCCCTCTCCATGTTGCTCATCTACTCATGAAAGACGCAGTCTTCAGGTCATCTACTCAAGCCTAATGAAAGGCACAGTCTTGGAGAAAGGGAGTCTGTCCTTACATTCTGTGGCAAGATGATCATTGCTTCACCCAGAACTGCCAAACCCTTAACACGGTGATTTAAGTTTACTCCCTTTCTGCCTTCTCCTCTGCTCCTCTCCTTTGCCACCTGGATGACTCTAGCTTTTCAGGGCCTCCTCACTCCTCAACCTCCTCTGGCTTCACAGAAGCCACCTCAAGGTCACCAAGACCAATGGCTGCTTCTCACCTTTCTTGCCTTCAATTCTGACCATTCCCTAATCCTTAATCTCTTGCCTTTCAACATTTTTTTCTTCTGGTTTTCTGACCACCTCTCTGGCATCTCTTTGAGGAGCTCCTCTGATGGCATTAATGCTGGGGTTCCAGAGGCTCTGCCCTTGTCTCTATTTCATCTCATACACTTTCTCCCAGGGAAAATCCCATGCACTCCAACCCTTCACGGACTCCCCACCCTCCTAGTCTCCAGCCCATCAGACCCATCTTTGTGTACGTCCTGTATTTGTTTGCTCACCAGATATAGCAGATGAGGGGGAACAGAGGTGTTCCGCCCACCAGAAATAGCAGCCGCCAGTGAGGAAGGCTGTAGGCAAGTCCTGTCAGGAAAACGACTCCCATGGCAAAAAAGCAGTGTCCCAGGATGAAGGCATAGGCCCGGTGCATGCCCATTAGCCACTCAGTGACTATGCAGAGGACAAAGTCATAATCAGCTCAGCGTTCACCAGCTGCCCCCACACCCAGCCTGCTGAGATGCCCCAGCTCTGCTCAGGGACTGGTGTTCTCCTGCCTGCTTGGGATCTGGGTCCAGAGACAGCACCTCAAAGCCACAGAGAGTGCCTCAGTGTCCCCGGGCACATTGCAGGCCCTCGCCTGAGATCCCAGCCACAGAGGCAGCCTCCACTTTGTCCTCAACCTGGCAGTTCCCTCTGAACACCTCCTGCCTGACCACACACCTCCCACTGAGAAGGCCTGGTCCCGGGCACAGGACTTCACATGTGGCCTGACACACGCGAGGCGTCACTGTCCTTGTCTTTGGTTAGTACATCAGTGCTTCGGCCAGTTAGAGCTCAGCCTCTATGGAGGACCCAGTTCCCTCTGGCCGGGACTCTGGAAATTTCCCAGTGAGAAGCAGGAGCAGAGTTCCCCAGCAGGTTTCACACAAGGCCATGGCAGCAAGAAATGTATGGGTGCATGGAAGTTTTGCATCACAGGTTGGGGGTGGGGGTGGGGTGGGCAGAAATCCCAGCTCTTTCACATAACTACCGTGTAACTTTGAGCAAACTGGTTAACTTTCCAAGGTTCAAATATCTTCCTCAGCTAAAGGAACAGCAGAATAGTCCCTGCTGAATAGACAGCTGCCAGGATGAAAGGTAGCTTACTAGCTACCTGGGCTTTCTTCAGAGTTGAATAGGCATAAGCCATGTAGGTGAAGCAAGGACTGTGAAGGGTGGAGGGATGTGCAGGGTACCAGGGGGATGATGGTGCAAGGCCAATGTGGGCACAGATTTTCTGGCATCCCTAAGCCTCCACTGGCTGCCAGGTTGGGCCACAACCCTAACTGTCCGGTGGGTTCCCAGCAGGTGCGCGCCGGCCCCACCCCCTTCCCAGCGCCCCGCCTCACGTAAAGCCGAGCTGCTGATGGCGTAGCCCACCACGGCCTGGGACACACAAAAGCGGAAGAATATGTACTGGTTAAAGCTGCTGACAAAGGCTGTCCCGAAGCCGAAGATGATCAGCTCCAGCAGCGACAGCAGGATGGTGGGGTAGCGGCCCAACCTGCAGGAGTGGAAGGGCGCTTGTGCCGAGACCGTGGATCTCTGCGGGTGGCCCCACTCCGCACTCAGGACCAGATCCTGAGCCGTCCACCCGCCTCTGGAGTGCCCCTACCCTTGCCTCCCTTAAATTGAGACTCATTGGCTCTGAATGACCACGAAGAAGAGGGAGGGATGTCCCAGGGCCCAGAGGAAACTCCAAAAGACTTACTTGTCAGTTATGAACCCGAAGAGGAAAGCCCCCGTCAAGAGCCCAGCCAAGAACATGGTATGCACGATTTCCTTGTTTGGTTCGTCGCCACACACCAAGTCAAACTGGGGGTTATATGCAGGGATTGGCCACAGGCCTCCACCCAGGGCCTTCTAGGTCCAGAGACTGAGCCTCCACCCAGGGTGGGCTTTTAGGCAAAAGGGGCCAGGGACAAGGGCAGGTAACTTGTGTGCAGCAGGCCTCAGCTGTGTTACCTCTGCATCCCACTTATATCTAGCAGACTCTAGAAATTAGGCCTGGAGAGACAGACTGGAGACACAGGCCAAGAAAGGGGATAGATGGACCGGTAACTGAGCGAAGGCCAGAATCGCCAAAGACTCTTTCCCAAATACAGATGCTAGGCTCCAGGCTAGAGAATCAGATTGGGCAGGCCTATGCTGTGAAAGGGCCAGGTAACAGCTTAGGCTGAGGAACTGTTAAGAGGTACCAGAGCAAAGCTGTTTTTTCCCCAATTCTCTAACTTTTGTGATTTCAGAAGGCAGAGCCACAACTCCAGAAGCAGTTTCTTGGACAGAAGGCAAACACTGCCACCTGCCCCTACTCCCCAGCCTACTCTAGCTTCCTGGCTAAGATTGGAAAGCCTAGGGCTAGGCGGAAGGAATCCTGTTTCTGGCCGTGCCTCTGTGGGGTGACCTTGGGCCAAATACTTCACCTTCATGGGTCTGAGTACCAGCCCCCCAACCCCCCACCCACCACTGTTCAGTGGGGGGGAAGGCACAGCTTTGGGGACCTGGGGTAGCTTCAGACAACTCAGGACAAGGCATACCTCATTTATCAGTGACCGCCTCTTGACCTCAGGATAGATCCACCCATTTTGACATGAATCTGTATGATTGAGCCCAAATTGGATGATAGAATCCAGATCCCATTCCACAGGCACGTACATGAGGCAAGTCAGGAAACTGCCATTGGGTGCACGGGGCATGGTCAGATTCATCTGCTCAGCCTCTGTCAGGTTGCTGCCCACTGCCAGTATCCAGCTGGTGTTGCAATAGGGCTTTTGGGGTGTGAACAAGAAGGTATCAGCAAACATGAAAAAGGAGGCCAAGAAGCTGGGAATNTCTGAATGAGATGTGTATAAGAGACAGGGATAGATCCACCCATTTTGACATGAATCTGTATGATTGAGCCCAAATTGGATGATAGAATCCAGATCCCATTCCACAGGCACGTACATGAGGCAAGTCAGGAAACTGCCATTGGGTGCACGGGGCATGGTCAGATTCATCTGCTCAGCCTCTGTCAGGTTGCTGCCCACTGCCAGTATCCAGCTGGTGTTGCAATAGGGCTTTTGGGGTGTGAACAAGAAGGTATCAGCAAACATGAAAAAGGAGGCCAAGAAGCTGGGAATGAAGTTGAGGGCCACTAGCCTCCGCTGGAATGTGCCAAACTCCCCCACCACATCCATGATGTTGGCTAATTTATCATCCTGGGCATCTATGGCCTTCAATCTCTGTAATAGCATATCCAGAGAACAGGAACGGGGGCTTTCTGCTCCATCATGTTGGTGGAGGTTTCTGGGATGAGGATGAGATTTGAACTCTATCTTGAGGCTGTTTTCCTTGGCCATCTCTGCAAAGAAAGGATGCAGCTGAGTCTTCACTGACACCACTTTTCAGAACACCAGAGGCCAGTGTGGGAGCCACTGGCCAGAAAGTGGCCTCTCTGGCTTGAAAACAGTTTGGATCCCAACCTCGATGGCCTCTGTAGTTCCCTCCTTTGTTTCGGAAATTTCTTAAATCGTCCCCCATTGTCCCACCCGTTGCTGACACGTAGAGCACTGAAGATTTTTTAATGTGTTAGAAAATGCTCTGTTATCATGAATTCTGTTATCATGAATGGGTAAGTACTGAGGAGCTCCCCTGAAACTTCCCCACAGTAGAAACTTTGTTTACACACACACACCCCACACACGCCGAGGCACCACCAATCTTGCAAAAGATAGGAGAGGTCTCCAGGAATCATTGCTTTAAAAAAAATTGTTTTTTGGCTTAGAAGTGGCCATGAACTGAGGCCAAGGTGGGTGGCGAGAAGCCTTGGCTGCAGAGGTGGGGAGCCAGGAATGGTGCCATGGTGTGCCAAAATGTTAGGGTAATGACAGCAGTAGCATGCCGAGCTGGAAAGGCAGGCAAAGGGGAGGAGTGAGGTAGCAGAACTGACTGTAAGGATATTACCCTGGAACAAGGGAGTGGGGGCACCTAAGCTTAAAACTCTGTTTTGAGCAGAAACCCTCAGCGGGGCTGAAGAGATCTTGGGTTGGGGTACCACTTGGCTATCAGCAAAAGTAGGTGCAAGTCTACTCGGAAGGAAAGTTTCTCCACACTAAGCTGGCAAGGCTCTCACAGATTAAGATCAAGCCAAGGACTGGAAACAAATATTATCAAGTCCTTGAGAAGTTAAGTCATTCTGAGAGTAGGAGGTGGAAGTCATAATTATGGAGACGGACTTACAATCAGAGGCAAATAGCAGATACCTTCGGAGTGAAGACACAACTTGTAGTTCAAAACTACTGAATAACAAGTTTTTGTTCAAATAAACACCCTGACGGGAAGATTAAATAGATTCAACACAAAGATGAATGAGACAATAGAAGAGGACGTCCCTGGTGGTACAGTGTAAAGAATCTGCCTGTCAGTGCAGGGGACACAGGTTCAGTCCCTGGTCTGGGAAGACTGCACATGCCATGGAGAAACTACACCTGGGCCCAGATATCGAGCCTGTGCCCTAGAGCCCGTGCTCCGCAGCAAGAGAAGCCACAACAAGGGACACCCCGTGCACCGCGACTAGAGAGTGTTCCCGCTCTTTGCAACGAGAGATGCCTGTGCAGCAATGAGGACCCAGCGCAGCCAAACAGTAAATTAAAAAAAAAGAAGACAGACGATTTAACATGCATCCAGTTGCAGGCTCAGTGGGAGAAAGAGAGAATTGATACTTAAGGAGATAAAAGCAATCATTTTCTAAAACTTGAAAAACACAAATCCTTAGACTCAGGAAACAGCGTATCCCACTCAGGATAAATAAAAGAGAAATCCACTGTAACACAGCTGCAGAACACCAGTGACAAAGAAAAGATCTTCAAAAACATCTAGAGAGAAGACAGCTCACTTCAGTTGCTCTGTTGTGTCCGAGTCTTTGCGACCCCATGGACTGCAGCATGACAGGCCTCCCTGTCCATCACCAACTCCCAGAGCTTGCTCAAACTCATCTCCATCGAGTCAATGATGCCCTCCAGTCATCTCATTCTCTATCATCCCCTTCTCCTCCTGCCTTCAATCTTTCCCAGCATCAGGGTCTTTTCCAAGGAGTTGGTTCTTCGCATCAGGTGGCCAAAGTATTGGATTTCAGCTTCAGCATCCATCCTTCCAATGAATATTCAGGACTGATTTCCTTTAGGATTGACTGTTTTGATCTCCTTGCTGTTCAAGGAACACTTAAGAGTCTTTTCCAACACCACAGTTCAAAAGCATCAATTCTTCGGCCCTCAGCTTTCTTTATAGTCCAACTCTCACATCCATACGTGACTATAGGAAAAACAATAGCTTTAACTAGACAGACATTTGTCAACAAAGTAATGTCTCTGCTTTTTAATATGCTTTCTAGGTTGGTCATAGCTTTTCTTCCAAGGAGCAAGCATCTTTTAATTTCATGGCTGCAGTCACAATCTGCAGTGATTTTGGAGCCCTCCAAAATAAAATCTGTCACTGTTTCCATTGTTTTGTCATCTACTTGCTATGAAGTGATGGGACTGGATGCTATGATCTTAGTTTTTCTGAATGTTGAGTTTTAAGCCAACTTTTTCACTCTCCTCTTTCACTTTCATCAAGAGGATCTTCAGTTCTTTACTTTCAGCCATAAGAGTGGTCATCTGCGTATGTAAGGTTATTGATATTTCTTCCAGCAAACCACTTCAGTATTCTTGCCTTGAGAACCCCATGAACAGTATGAAAAGGCAAAAAGATATAACACTGAAAGATGAACTCCCCAGGTTGGTAGGTGTCCAATATGCTACTGGAGAAGAGTGGAGAAATAACTCCAGAAAGAATGAAGAGATGGAGCCAAAGCAAAACCAGTGCCCAGTTGTGGATGTGACTGGTGATGGAAGTAAAGTCCGATGCTAAAAAGAACAATACTGCATAGGAACCTGGAATGTTAGGTCCATGAATCAAGGTAAATTGGAAGTGGTCAAACAAGAGATGGCAAGAATGAACACTGACCTTTTAGGAGTCAGTGAACTAAAATGCACTGGAATGGGCGAATTTAACTCAAATGACCATTATATCTACTACTGTGGGTAAGAATTCCTTAGAAGAAATGGAATAGCCCTCATAGGAACAACAGAGAGAAGAGAGATCATGGACAAATGCAGTATTTTGTTAAGAAACAAAAGTTGTGGACAATATATTTGGATAATTTTTTTTACTTTCTTTTTGGAGGAATTTTATACTAAAACTGACCACATCCTTTTTGTGTAAGATAAGACATTTGAACCATTGAGATCCAAGTTGTGGTTTTAAGCTTGTTACATTTTTTTTCCTTTTTTCCCAGCCTAGTCTCCCAGCTTCATTTGTAGTTACTCTATTCCATCTACAGAGGGTTGTGCTCACTCTGGGTTACCTAATAAAACACCATGAAGTTTCATGTTTACATTCCTGCTCTTCTTCTTAGCTGCTAAACTTATGTATATCTGCCTGTCACATTTTTATAAGGGTGAAATGTTACCACTACTTTAACTACTGTTATAAATAGCTTTATAATGTTGAAGAATCACTGTTTAAGATTTTTGACTCTTCTTTTTTTTTTTTTTTAAAGAAGCAGAAGTTGTTAAGCAACAAGGAAACCAGGAAGAGTGGAGTATCTTCAACATTTTGACAGGAAATAACAGCCAACCTAAAACTGCTTACTCAACAAAATTATCTGTCAAGAATTAGAGTAAAATACAGTTATAGTCAAATGTTGAGGCAGCAACACATCTGATGGCACTTCTAAAGGATAAGGAGGAGGATGCGCCAAATAAAATGTATGCAAAAATGCAAAATCCTAAAAAAAGCAAAAGTCAAGCAAATGGTTTTGGTGGGAATTCCCGGGCAGCCTAGTGGTTAAGACTCTTGAGTGTTCACTGCCAAGAACCTGGGTTCAATCCCTGATCTGGGAACTAACATCCCAAAAGCTGTGTAGCTTGGCCAAAAAAAGAGAATAGTTTGGATCAGGGATATACAGTGTAGTGAAAAAGGAGTTCAGAAACTGTGTAAAAGAGGAACTCATTAATAAATGGGTCTTAAACCATTGGGAAAAAAATAAAGGATTAGGAGGAAGAAAATTATGTCAGGACAACCTGAGATGCAGTGGNTAACATCCCAAAAGCTGTGTAGCTTGGCCAAAAAAAGAGAATAGTTTGGATCAGGGATATACAGTGTAGTGAAAAAGGAGTTCAGAAACTGTGTAAAAGAGGAACTCATTAATAAATGGGTCTTAAACCATTGGGAAAAAAATAAAGGATTAGGAGGAAGAAAATTATGTCAGGACAACCTGAGATGCAGTGGTGAGCAATCAAATATTCATTGCATTAAGTAATAAAAGCTCTGTTCAATTGTGGAATTAAAAAAAAAAAAACAAGATAAAATGGTGGGTAGCAATAATATATGTTAGGATGGGTATGATCAGAACCTGGGTTATCTTAAAATCTTTCTATTGTTCAAGGTACAGGAGAAAGATGCCAAATTTTCAAAGTTACTTTTTTTTTTTTTCGGCTGTGCTTCCTGGCTTGCAAGATCTTAGTTTCCCAACCAGGAATCAAACCCATGTTCCCTGTAGTGGAATCGCAGAGTCTTAACCACTGGACTGCCAGAGAAGTGCCTCAAAGTTAACATTTGCATTTGATAAAAATTGTAAGGATGACCACTATAATAGTATAGCTAGGAAAGAGTAGTGGAAAAAGATAGACTAAAGGGAAAAACAAAACCCAAACCTCAGTCCAGAAAAAATGAAGAAAAGAAAAAAGAAATGTAGAAAAAGTGGAATTCAATAAATATGATTGGAAGAATGAATCAAAGTACATTGATTATCACCGGTTAGTAATGCAGAGACATGGGTTCCATGGGTTCGATCCCTGGTTGGGGAACTAGGATCCCACATGTGTGGAGCAACTGAGCCCATCTGCCACAACAACAAGAGGAGCCCTCAAGGGCTGTAACAGAGACGCCCCATGACGCAACTAAGAACTGACACAGCCCAATGAGTAAATACAGAAAACCACAAAGTCCAAAAAGAATGGTCATTTAAAAAAAAAAGATAGCTGGTTTCAGCTTTCTAAAAATCAAATTAATATGCTGTTTTTAAACAGTTTAGTTCACTTCAGTCGCTCAGTCGTGTCTGACTCTTTGTGACTCCATGAACCACAGCACACCAGGCCTCCCTGTCCATCACCAACTCCCGGAGTTCACCCAAACCCATGTCCATCGAGTTGGTGATGCCATCCAACCATCTCATCCTCGGTCGTCCCCTTCTCCTCCTGCCCCCAATCCCTCCCAGCATCAGGGTCTTTTCAAATGAGTCAGCTCTCCACATCAGGTGGCCAAAGTATTGGAGTTTCAGCTTTGACATTAGTCCTTTCAATGAACACCCAGGACTGA
>SJYX01015444.1:29149-43039 GCA_006410675.1 Oreotragus oreotragus | reverse complement strand
CTGGATGCCATGATCTTAGTTTTCTAAATGTTGAGCTTTAAGCCAACTTTTTCACTCTCCTCTTTCATCAAGAGGCTCTTTAGTTCCTCTTCACTTTCTGCCATTAGGGTGGTATCCTCTGCATATCTGAGGTTATTGATATTTCACCCACAATCTTGATTCCAGCTTGTGCTTCATCGAGTCCAGCATTTTGCATGATGTGCTCTACAAATAAGTTAAATAAGCAGAGTGACAATATACAGCCTTGATGTACTCCTTTCCCGATTTGGAACTAGTCTGTTGTTCCATGTCCAATTCCATCCATTGCTTCTTGACCTGCACACAGATTTCTCAGGAGACAGGTAAGGTGGTCTGGTATTCCCATCTCTCTCAGAATCTTCCACAGTTTGTTGTGATCTACACAGTCAATGGCTGTGGTGTAATCAGTAAAGCAGAAGTAGATGTTTTTCTGGAATTCTCTTGCTTTTTCTATGATCCAACAGATGTTGGCAATTTGATCTCTGGTTCCTCTGCCTTTTCTAAATCCAGCTTGAACATCTGGAAGTTCACAGTTCATGTACTGCTGAAGCCTGGCTTGGAGAATTTTGAGCATTCCTTAGCTAGCGTGTGAGATGAGTGCAATTGTGCAGTTATTTGAATATTCTTTGGCATTGCCCTTCTTTGGGATTGGAATGAAAACATCTTTTCCAGTCCTGTGGTCACTCCTGAGTTTTCCAAATTTGCTGGCATATTGAGTGCAGCACTTTAACAGCATCATCTTTTAGGATATGAAATACTCACCTGGAATTCCTTCACTTCCACTAGCTTTGTTCATAGTGATGCTTCCTAAGGCCCACATGACTTCACATTCCAGGATGTCTGGCTGTAGGTGAGTGGTCACACTATTGTGGTTATCTGGGTCATGAAGGTCTGTTTTGTATAGTTCTTCTGTGTATTCTTGCCACCTCTTCTTAATATCTTCACCTTCTGTTAGGTCCATACCATTTCTGTCCTTTATTGTGTCCTTTGCATGAAATGTTGCCTTGGTATCTCTGAGTTTCTTGAAGAGATCTCTAGTCTTTCCCATTCTATGGTTTTCCTCTATTTCTTTGCCTTGATCACTGAGGAAGGCTTTCTTATCTCTCCTTGCTATTCTTTGGAATTCAAATGGGTATAATCTTTCCTTTTCTCCTTTGCCTTTTGCTTCTCTTCTTTTCTCAGCTATTTGTAAGGCATCTTTAGACAACCATTTTGCCTTTTTGCATTTCTTTTTCTTGGGGATGGTCTTGATCACTGTCTCCTGTACAATGTCACAAACCTTTGCCTGTTCTTCAGGCAGTCTGTCTATCAGATCTAATCCCTTGAGTCTATTTGGCACTTCCACTGTATAATCGTAAGAGATTTGATTTAGGTTATACCTGAATCATCTAGTGGTTTTCACTACTTTCTTTAAGTCTGAATTTGGCAAGAAGGAGTTCATCATCTGAGCCACAGTCAGCTCCTGGTCTTGTTTTCGTTCACTGTATAGAGCTTCTACACCTTTTCAAAGAATAGACATCATATAGATCTTTTTTTTTTTTTTCTTTTTCTTTTTGGCCAGCTGTGCAGCATGCGGGATCGTCCCGACCAGGATCAGGGATTGAACCCTGGTCCCCTGGAGTGGGAGAGTGGAGTCTTAGCCACTGGATTGCCAGGGAAGTCCTAGATCTATCTTCTGACTATTGTTTTAGTCACTAAATCGTGTTTGACTCTTTGTGACCCCGTGGACTGTAGCCCTCCAGGCTCCTCTCTCCATGGATTTCCCAGGCAAGAAAACTCAAATGGGTTGGCATTTCCTTCTCCAGGGGCTCTTCCTGACCCAGGGATCAAACTTGCCTCTCTTGCATTGGCAGGCGGATTCTTTACTGTTGAACCACCAGGGAAGCCCCATCTTCTGACTATGATGTAATTAAATTAGAAATCACTAACAGACAGTTAATTTAAAATATATATTTCAAACAGGTATAATACAGTTACATTAATCCATCACAGTCTGCATTCCATCCTGGGATCCCTCCAGCTTTTAAATAGTTTTTTAAAAATTTGTATATGGTATAGTTCATTCTTTGGGCTGTAAAGTTCTATGGGTTTTAACAAATGTGTGGAGTCATGTATCCCACCATGAGTATCAGACAGATGTCTCACTGCCCTAAAAGAATCTGTTCTCCACTTATTAAACCCTGCTCTCTCCTCTCAAACCCCTCACAATGACTGATCTTTTTACGGTATATCTCGCTTTTTCTGCAGTGTCATAGATGTGGAATTATATAGCCTTTACAGACTGGCTTCTTTCACTCAGCAGTATGCACTGAAGGGTCATTCCAACCTTTTCATGGCCTAATAGCTTGTTTTTTTTTTTAATCCCTGAATATTATTTTTCAGTGTATGCATGTACTACGGTTTTTTTTTTTTTTAATTCATCTATTATTGAGGGATATCTCAGTTGTTTCCAGTGTTTGGCAATTGTGAATAAAGCTGCTATAAATATTTGCATGCAGGTTTTTCTGTGGACATAATTTTCAGATAGGTTGTGTAAATACCTAGGAACACAAATGTTGGGTCATATGGTAAAACTATGTTTAGCTTTGTTAGAAATTTGAAACTGTTCCAATGTGGCTGTACTATTTTGCACTCCTATCAGCAGTGAATGAAAATTCTTGTTGTACTGCATTCTTGCCAGCACCTAATAATGGTTTATTGGACCTTAGCCATAATAATGGATGTGTTCTTTTTATTTTTTCTTTCTTTTAAACTGCAATTCCCTAAAGACAAATAGGGCTTCTCTCGTGGTGCTAGTGGTAAAGAACCTGCCTGTCAGTGGGTCAGTAAGATCCCCTGGAGGAGGGCATGGCAACCCACTCCAGTATTCTTGCCTGGAGAATTCCATNCTTTTTATTTTTTCTTTCTTTTAAACTGCAATTCCCTAAAGACAAATAGGGCTTCTCTCGTGGTGCTAGTGGTAAAGAACCTGCCTGTCAGTGGGTCAGTAAGATCCCCTGGAGGAGGGCATGGCAACCCACTCCAGTATTCTTGCCTGGAGAATTCCATGGACAGAGGAGCCTGGCATCACAAAGAATCTGACATGACAGAAGCAACTTAGCATGCATGCACAATGTCAAATAATGTTGAGTATCTTTTCATATGCTTATTTTCCATCATGTATCTTCTTTGCCCACTTAAAAAAATTGGGATGTTTACTTCCTCATTGTTGAGCTTTGGGTTATTTGTATATTTTGGATACAAACTTTTTATCAGATATGTTTTACAAATATTTTCTATGGTTTGTTGCTTGCCTTTTTATTCTCTTAGCATCTTTTTCAGAGTGGAAGTTTGTTTTAATAAAATACAACTTATTATTTTTTTCTTTCATTGATTTTGCTTTTGCTGTTGTATCTAGTAATTCACTGCCAAACCTTTTAGATTTTCTCCTAGTTTGTCTTCTAGAAGTTTTATATAGTTTTGTGTCTATGACCATTTTGAGTTAATTTTTTATAAAGAGTATAAGATCTGTGTTTACATTAATATTTTGTACATTGTATTTTTGCATATGGTCATCCAGTTATTCCAATACCATTGTTGAAAAGACCGTCCTTTCTCCATTGGATTGCCTTTTATTCCTTTGACCAGTTAACTATATTTATGTACATCTATTTCTGGAGTCGTCTATTCTCTTTCATGTTTCTGTGTGTCTATTCTATTTGCCAATACCATGTATTTTAATTATGGAAAACTTTACAGGAAGTCTTAAAATCAGGTCTTAAAAGCCTCCAACTTTGTTCTTTCTTATTACTGTGTTGAATATCTATTAATAGGTCTTTTGTCTTTCCATCTGAACTTTAGAATCAGTTTGCTGATATCTGCAAAACAGCTTGCTGTGCTTTTGATTGAGATTATATTGAATCTATAGATTAGTTTAAGAAGAACTGACATCTTAACAATATTGAGTCTTCTAATCCATGAACATGTAATATACATATATATTTTCTAAAATTTTATGAATACATATTTTAAGTTAATAAAACTTTGAATATCTCAGAAGTCAAAGAAGAGGTCATAATGAAAAATTTTACAATATGGAAAAATTGAGTGATAACAACACAAATGTTTATAAGTGAAAATTATACAACTTTATACCATTCATATAAACTTATGGGTGATATAAAAAGTGGTACTCTGGAAAATTTATAGTTTTAACTTGCTTTATAATAGAAAATCAGAAAGACTGAAAATAAAAGAACTAAATGCTCATAATAAGAGAAAAAAGAACAAAAGAACAAACCCCAATAAATAAAGGAAAAAGATTGTAAAGTTAAGACCGAAATGGAAACGGTGAACAAAAAACAGCCAGATATGGAAACAACACTGTCCATCAGTGGATGAATGGATACAGAGGACGTGGTACACTTCATTTCACAGGATGAAATACTACTTAGCCACGAGAAAAAAGGGGAATCCTCTCATCTGTGACAACATAGTAGTACAGTCCAGTCAGGAAGCCTTATTCCTCCAGCTCCATTTTTCCTTTTCAAGATTGCTGTGGCCATTTGGTGGGGTCTTTTGTGTCTCCATACAAATTTTAAGGTATTTTTGTTCTAGTTCTGTGAAAAATGCCATTGGCAATTTGATAGGGATTATATTGAATCTGTAGTTTGCCTTGGGTAGTATACTCATTTTTGACAATACTGATTCTTCCAACCCATGAACATGGTATATCTTTCCATCTGTTTATGTCTTCTTTGATTTTTTTCATCAGCATCACAGGTCTTTTGTCTGCGTAGGTAGGTTTATTCCTAGATATTTTATTCTTTTTGAGGCAATGGTAAATGGAATTGCTTCTTAAATTTCTCACGACTTAGTGACTGAAGAGCAACAGCAAGCAAATATACTTGATAGCCCTTGGGCCACAGCTCACGAGCCCCTGGGCTGCAGCTACTGAAGCCCATCTGCTAGAGCCTGTGCTCCACAAGAGAAGCCACCAAATGAGAGTCCCATACACGCAATTAGAGAGTAGCCCCCATTCTCCACAACTATGGAATGCTCACGTGTAGCAACAGAGACCCAGCAGAGCCAAAAGTAAATAAATAAAATAATTTTTAAAAACCTTTAAATTATAAATTTGACTACTCAAAAATGAACATCGTAAAGTTTAAAAAAAATCACACAACGGGGAGAATATATAACAAACATGCATCAGTGGGGGGACAAAAGGATCAAGAATGTGTAAAGAGGCCACAAATCAATAAGACAATAGAAAAATGGCCAAAAGACATGAATGGGTTTTTCAATAAGAGAAAATATAAACAAACATATGAAGAGATGCTCAATCTCTTTAATAATAAGGGAAATGCAGATCAAGACCATAATTTACACTTTGCTTGAGAAAATCTAAGAAGTTTGACAATACCCAATATCCATTTTTCATACATTTCAGGCAGGAGTATTCATGGCTCCATTTTGGAAAACAAGTATACATTGTCTCGTAGAGCTAAATATCCTCACACCTTGAGTGTGTGTGTGTTGTGTCCAGCTCTTTGTGACCCCATGGACTGTAGCCCTCCAGGTTCCTCTGTCCATGGGATTTCCCAGCAAGAATACTGGAATGGGTTGCTGTTTCCTCCTCCAGGGGATCTTCCCCACCCAGGGATCAAACCCGTGTCTCCTGTGTCTCTTATATTGGCAGGCAGATTCTTTACTGCAGAGCCACTAGGGAAGCCCCAACCTCACACCTTATGACCCAGCAATTCTATTCCCTCTTGTGTACTCTGAGTAAACATTTGTACACATGATCCAAGAAGAGTATCAAAACATTCATGACAATACATTCCAAACATGCTGCTGCTGCTGCTGCTGCTATAAGTCGCTTCAGTCGTGTCCGACTCTGTGCGACCCCAAAGCCGGCAGCCCACCAGGCTCCCCACCAGGCTCCCCCGTCCCTGGGGTTCTCCAGGCAAGAACACTGGAGTGGGTTGCCATTTCCTTCTCCAATGCATCAAAGTGAAAAGTGTAAGTGAGGTCGCTCAGTTGTATCCGACTCTTAGCGACCCCATGGACTGCAGCCTACCAGGCTCCTCCGTCCAAATATAGGAGGTGGGGAAAAGAGCCCAAAAACCCCATCAAGAGAGGAATGGATAAACTGTGGTATGTTTCTCTAATGGCATACAATACAGCAGTGAAAATGAATAAACTTCAGTTATATCTCTCAAGATTTGACCAGCCATTGCCAGATTTGTAGATACAAGGGACCATTAGCCAATGGAATGGTGGGCAGTCTCAAGAGGCTGGAAAAGGCAAGAAACAACATTCCCCACTAGAGCCTTCAGAAAGGAATACAGCCCTGTGACACCTAATTTTAGCCAAATGAGGCCTATTTTGGCCTTCTGATCTGCAAGACTATAATACAACTGTGTTGTTGAAAGCCAGTAAGTTTGTTGTAATCTGTCACAACAGCAACGGGAAACTAGCAGAGTGTGTACATGTGTAAGGTTGGAGAGGGTGTCACGTGATAGAGGAGACTTCCTAGGGAGCGAGGGAAAGAGGGGAGTGAAGGAGGGAGGGATGGAGAGAACTTTTGTTTTGCTCACAAAGATTTGGTTTGGGGCCTGGAGTCAGGTTCTCTGGTAGAGTGCCCGTCAGTGTCCCCCGAGCATCACCTGAATGCCCAAAAGGGGCCTGACAGTCTGCAAGAACCTGAAGCACTTGTTCCCAAAGGTCCCCCACCAGGTGGACAGGCCCCAGCAACTGGTTCCCAATATAAAGAGGAAACTGAGGCCTGGGACAGGGAGGTACAGCCAGGAGCAGCCCCCTTTCTGAGGATAGGAAATGGCCAGATGCCACATCTTAGAACTCACGCTTCCTGGGAGGGCAGCCTTCTCCTTCCACAGACTTCCCACAGTCAAACAAGGTCCGGCAGGCTCCTGTCAACATCTATACTGAGAATACGGCCCCACAATTGCTGGGTGTCATCATAGTCGAAACCCTTGACACCCTCCCAGCCCTTCCTCCCTAGAGACAGGACCACAAGCCAAAGCCAGGGCCCACCTGACCACAATCCAGGCCCAGCTGGACCCTTGGAAGCAGAACCCTTGGGTTCCATGGTGTCTAGGGAGCAGTGTCACAATGGGGTGGGGAGGTCCCGGGGTTGGGTAGGATGAAGGGGAGCAGCATTCCACCACTGGGGCACAACTGGCCATAGGCCGTCGGGACAGAAGGGGCAAGGCAGGCTGGGAAAATCTCCACATGAGCCAGCCCCATGCCTTCATGCAGACTGTGTCCAACACCCAGAGCACCTGTCTCCCCCATGATGGCTCCGCCTCCATTGTGGGAAATCCTCCCATCCTTCCAGGCACCACTTGCTCACCCCCAATCCCCAGGCCTAAGGAGAAAGAATGGAGAGGAAAGTCAAGGGAGGGACAGACGCTCCGCTCAGCTGCTCCCAGGTCCCCACCCAGGGGAGGAGGGGCTGTAGGTTAAAGTTTTCTTGGTGAGAAACTTGAGGAGTGGCCATAGGATGGCTTTTTCTTTCTCTGAGAGGAGGATGGGAAGCTATCTGGTAGGGGGTAAGAGGAAGGGGACAAGGAGAGTGGACCTGAGAAATAGCCACCAGTGAGAACTGGAAAACAAGCTGACTTAAAAAGCTGGTAGGAATACAAGGTTTTTCTTGGTGAGAAACTTGAGGAGTGGCCATAGGATGGCTTTTTCTTTCTCTGAGAGGAGGATGGGAAGCTATCTGGTAGGGGGTAAGAGGAAGGGGACAAGGAGAGTGGACCTGAGAAATAGCCACCAGTGAGAACTGGAAAACAAGCTGACTTAAAAAGCTGGTAGGAATACAAGGTGCTGCTGAAGACTCAGGAAGTGCTGGTGACCGTGGATTCAGAGAAGAGAGCCACGAGTATGATGCTCTCTAGCTGTGACCAGCTCTTGAGGTGCAAGCAGAAAGAAGGCGGACAGTTGGGTTAACGTGCTGCTATGGTTGTGCCAGCTGGAGTGTCTTGTAAGGGAGGCCAGCCCAAGAGGTACAATGTGGGGATCCACAGGGAGGGGCAGGAGATGAAGCAGGGTTCCAAGGGGTCATTTGCCAGCATCTTGTTCATACTAGGAAGCAACGCGGAGGTCCTGGGGTGATCACTGAGAATCCCTGAATATTCTTGAAGAAAGCCTAATTTTAAGAGCCTCCCAGGGCCATGGACTGATGATTACTCACTGCAAGTCCCCACAGAACCAACACTAGTGGCCGCCAAGTAAGAAACTTCTGTCCCCTTCCCTCACCCTGCATGGGCCCTGCAAGAGCCAGAGCAGCAGAGAATGAAAGGGAAGAGGGGCCTAGAGAGGGACAGAGCCACGTCCTGCCTCTGCCCGCCACTGGTCCCGGGTGAAGGGCAGGGGAAGGAGAATCTCTGAAGAGAAGGCAACCCTGAAGCTCTGATTCTGACTGAATCAGTCTCCTCTCAGCTAGCCCAAATCTCTTGTGGGTCCCACCTTATCCATTCAGGCCTGGTCCAGCCACTGGAGGAGCTGCAAACTTCCCTTTGTCCACCTGCCTGGATGCGTCCATGACTTCAAGGGCTGGGGGAGGCCCTACGCGGCTGTCCTGTTCTGGGCTTGACTATGTTTTCAGGACAGGGGGAATCCCAGATGGAGGGGATCTGAGGAGCCATATCCCCAAAGAATGTCAGAGAACAAGTTAAACCCAAGACACACCCAAGATTCTAATTCAGAACAGGGTACTGGGGATGGGGTTTTGGGGATGAGCATGGTTTTGAAAGGAGGGAGGCCCATCTAGGATGCTTCTGAGATTGGGCCAGGCAGTGGGTGGCTGGCTCTGGGGCCAGCTCACAGGGTACTGCCTCCATTAGCAAGGCTGGTGGTGCTCACAGGTCCAGCTATTTACAGGGGAGTGTTTAGGCAGCTTTCTGGTGCTGCAGGTCTAGCTTTGGAGACACAGTCACAGAGCTAAGTGCTGCTCTAAAGGCCACCCCTGGGCTGGAAATACTTCCCGAGGCCTCCAAATCCTTTTCTGAGAGCACTGCCTTCAGAGAGCTGAAGGAAGCAGAAGGTCATCACTGGCTATCTAGGAACTGTTCCCATTCCTCGCCACCTCCTCCCCAAAGTATGGGAATTGTGAGGGCTCCCTCTGCCACAATGGACAAGTGGTAAACTAGAGACCTGGCCTTCTGGAAAAGGGGCCACTGATGTGAGGTCCTGGGCTTCAGAGAGAGCAAGCACCTCACTGTGGTCAGGATTCTTGCTCCGGGTCGTCGACGGTGTCCTTCAGGGTCTGGCCATGTGTGTCTGTCAGCAGGGCCCAGAGTAAGCTGGCCCCGATGGGGAGGCTGCCATAGATGAGCACAAAGGGGCACGTGATGCTCTCCCAGCAGGATCATGAGGGGCATGAGGATGTCCCTGATCCTTGAAAAGATGCCCACCAGCCCCATGCCCCATGCCTGTGGGAAGGCTGGCAGAAGCTGAGCGGACCTGGCTTCCCCTGGGTCCACCCCAGCTCCTCCCACAGTTCCACCCCAGCTCACGTCCTTGGAAAGCCCCAATGTCTCATCTGGTCTCCCCAGACGTGCATGGTCCCCAGGCTTCCTCAAGTCCACCCAGCCTTCCTGCCCCATCAACCTGCACTTCTCCTGGTCCTACGACGTGGCCTGCTTCTCCCACCTCCAGGCCTTCTGTTTGCCGGCTGCACTCCTGCCCACCTATCCAGTCTCCGATCAAAGGCTGCACCTCCTGACCACCCCCCCACTCCCACTGCAGACTTCCTTCTGAGCCATTCATCAAACCTGGACTCACACCATATTTAGTCCTGACAAGGCCAGGCTATGGCCCCTGGTGTATCTGCTCTCCTCTGCACTCCCCTGACCTCATCCAGCCCTGGGCCCCACCTAGCCCTGCTGCCCCAGAGCCAGTCCTGTAAGTTCTGTGGGGAACACCAGGGAGGGCAGAGGAGGGATGGTCAAAATGAGGGTCTTGGGAGCAGAGGAGCCACCCTTACCTGATGACAGCGGGGGAGAGCTCAGCGGAGTCCACGTAGAAGATGGTAAATCCAGCCACCGAGGCAAACCTCCCCACCAGAGCCAGCACAGTGACCACCACAGGCAGACCTGGTGGAAGCTGCCCGACAGCCACAGGGAGAGTGGCCAGCCCACCCCCTGGGCCCTGTCCCTGCCTCCCAAACTCCTCACCCCTTGTACACCCAAGCCCCAGAGAAGCCCTCACTCCTGAAAAGGAAACAAGGGGTCTTGGTAGCAGGGGTGGGTGTGGGCAGAGGCCCTGGTATCTGCTGGGACGAAGATGATGGTGATACATGTGAGGCCACCCAGAACCAGGGTCCCCGGCTGACTCTACCTGCGGCCCATCCATTCCATCATAAAGATGCTGCAGTAGCAGGCAGGTACCTCGACTGCTCCGAAGATTAACTGTGTCAGGTAGATGTTCAGGCCAAAGTGCCCCACCTTGAGGCCCAGGCCATAGAACACCACTTCAGTTCAGCTCAGTTGCTCAGTCGTGTCCAACTCTTTGTGACCCCATAAATCACAGCATGCCAAGGCCTCCCTATCCATAGAACACCAGGCTGTCCACAAACCTGCAGAGTTCAAGAGTCCCTCTCAGTGCCAGGTGATGAGACCCCATCGCACTCGGAAAGAGAGACTGCCTTGGCCAGGAGTCACAACAGGAGACAGAAGCCCAGCCAGCCATCCCCCACAGAGACACGGCAGCCCTTTAGTCTAGGCCTCAGGGAGGGCTGCGGGCTGAGTCCACTCACCAGATGTAGAAGAGAATCAGGGTCTCCTTCCAGAGCTGGGGCTGTTGGAAGAGATCTAGGGCATTCCCTGCGGGGCTGGTCTTCTCTGGGGCCAGCTGGGAGGGATGTGCGGAGTGAGGGGCCAGGTGGGCCGGTCTGTGTGGTCCCATCAGGCAGGGCTGGCCCAGTGCTGCAAGTACCTGGCTCAGGAGCTGGGAGGAGAGTTTGCGCCTGCTGACCAAGGCCACTTTCTGGATCAGTTGTTTGGCCTCCTCTCCCCTCCCCCAGGTAAGGAGCCACCGTGCAGATTCTGGCAGGGCCCCGTGGGTCAGGAATGGCTGTGACCTTGGGGCCTGAACTTCCCCGCTCTCTTAGCATGCACACACCCTACAGGCCTCACAGGCTCCCTCTCCCAGACACCTCTCTGCATGTACCACCAGCCAAGAGGTAGTTTGCCTCGGAAATATCTCCTCACCAGAAGCAGAAGAGCAGAGAGACAGGTGCCGTGTCAGCAATCTGGAAGAGTCTCCAGTTCTGGATGCCGTAGGCAAGTTCTGAAAGAGCCATCTGCCCCAGGGAGAAGGCGCACTGTGCCAGGACCACAGCCTGGATCCTCCACAAGGGCCCCATCCACTCTGTAACTGGAAGCAGGCAGAGGCTGAGGCTGGGCCGGACCCCACTCTATCACTCCCTGCCATCGTGAGATGCCACCAGGTCAGGGGCTGTGGTCCTGGTCCAGTTCAGGGTGTGCCAGTGCCATCACATTAGGTGCACAGAGCTGACTGGGCCGGCCCCCAGGCAGTGGGGGAGTGTGGCCACACAGGCCCCATGGCCTTGCTCTGCAGCTGATGGCTTCAGGGCCCAGATATTCACGCAGAGTGACATTGCTGAAGGTATATCCAGCGATGGCTGTGGCCACAGAAAAGCACAGGACCATGTAGAACTCAAAGCTGGGCGTGAAGGCTGTGCTCGTGCCGAGGATGGTGAAGAGGAGCAGCTGCACCAGGAGAATGGCCTTGTGGCCAGTCCTGGGGGTGCAAAGGGGCAGGTCGAGCAGTGAATCTGAGGGGAAAGAGGAATGGAGACCCAGCCCCGTGCCCTTTGCTGGGTGCTCTGTCTGTGGTAGGGCGCATGGCCCCAGCCGGGAGTCCCATTGCAAGTGGACAGGGCCTTACCTGGAGACTGGTGAGAAGGGCCCTGGGGAGAACTAAACTCTGGGCCAGGAGCCCAGGAGCATGCTGGGTCGGGGGAACTGGCCAAGGTTCTTACCAGGCCAGGAGCCCAGGAGCATGCTGGGTCGGGGGAACTGGCCAAGGTTCTTACCAGTCGCAGAGGGGCCCAAAGATGAGAGCCCCAGTGAGGAGCCCAGCCACATACACGACTGGGAGGTTTCCTTCAAATGCGTGACCATAGGCCATGTTAAAATGAGGCAGACACAGGCAGATGTGAGCTCAGGGGTGGCTAAGGCAAGTCCTTTATCAGCTAGCCCAGGCATGACAAACCTCTCAGGACAGAAGTGGGGCAGGTTCCCAAACTGTGTGTCAAGGTACCCCAGGGCACCAGCTTTGTGAACTCAGAGTGCACGACACGATACTTACAAGTATAAGAGGAAATCCAGTGACAGTCAACATCTATCTCATATCAAACTGCCAGCTCCAGATGGCCACGCAGTTCTTTTCAGCGATCTCTGTGAAGCTGTCTTTTTGGCAAGTGCTGTGGAAAAAGCAAAAACCATGTGAAACTCACAGGGTTCAAGGACTGCGATGTGTGGGTCCCAATATATCCTATTAGGAAGTAACTGCACTCACTTGAGGATGAAATTTTAATGTTTTCTTTTGATTTGTGTATATTTTTAAACAGCTACTGAGTTATTAGTATATAAAGTCTTAAGTTTTGTTTCTGTTTTATTTTTGCTGTTGGTGGTTTTGTTTGTTTGTTTGTTTGTTTACCCCACTGCATGGCATGAGGCATCTTAGTTTTTCAACCAAGGATCAAATTGGAAGTGCAGAGTCTTAACCACTGGACCACTAGGGAGGTCCCTCTTCTTAAGTTGTTTGGATCAAATTACTTATTATATGAAACTTCTAGGTATTTTTTTTGGCCTGGAGATACCATATAAAATTATTGACCCACTATGGATGCACAGTTTGGGAACCCCTGACAGTCACTAACTGCTTCTTTCTGACAAATGGGGCCTCTTCCCTGTAACTACGGCACCCCTGTGACCTGCTTGGGCCTTTCAGACTTTTTCCAACTGACTGCAAAATCCCCCTGAAACTCCCATCATTCTCGGGCAATCAGAATCCTAAGGAGCCCTCACACATCCCTTAAGGAAAGAGATAAGGATGCAAGAACATGAACCCTGTACACACATGGCGATGGAGGGGAGACAGCCTACCTGGAGACTCACAGAACCTGACAGATTGGAAGTCCAAGTGAAGAACATATGGGTGTCCATATAGATCTGTACACATGTCCACTGCCTGTGCACACACAACAATGGCATGTGACTGACCCCCCACTTTGTGTGCCCCTCAAGGAAGTTCTGTGCCCCCTGCACACCTCTCAGCTCCATACTCAAGTGTGTGCAGGGGGATCATGACAGGTGAGTTCTCCTCCAGAGCTCATGGAGACAACTTCACAATATTAATGCGTGCTGAGTGCTTTCTCTGAATTGGGTACTATGTCAAATGTTTCACATGCATCATCTCACGTAATTCTAGCTTCAGCAGCTTGTCCTAGGTCCTAGAATTGGACAGCTGGATGGCAGTGAGTTCAGACATCTTTGCTGCCCTGGACAGGAAGGGAAACTAAGGGAAAGCTCAGGTGATGTTCAAGCTGGTTTTAGAAAAGGCAGAGGAACCAGAGATCAAATTGCCAACATCCGCTGGATCATGGAAAAAGCAAGAGAGTTCCAGAAAAACTTCTATTTCTGCTTTATTGACTATGCCAAAGCCTTTGGCTGTGTGGATCACAATAAACTGCAGAGAATTCTTAAAGAGATGGTAATACCAGACCACCTAACCTGCCTCTTGAGAAATCTGTATGCAGGTCAGGAAGCAACAGTTAAAACTGGACATGGAACAACAGACTGGTTCCAAATAGGAAAAGGAGTACGTCAAGGCTGT
>SJYX01015444.1:0-27415 GCA_006410675.1 Oreotragus oreotragus | reverse complement strand
AAGTTATGACCAACCTGGAAAAAGCAGAGACATTACTTTGCCGACTAAGGTCCGCCTAGTCAAGGCTATGGTTTTTCCTGTGGTCATGTATGGATGTGAAAGTTGGACTGTGAAGAAAGCTGAGCGCCGAAGAATCGATGCTTTTGAACTGTGGTGTTGGAGAAGACTCTTGAGAGTCCCTTGGACTGCAAGGAGATCCAACCAGTCCATTCTGAAGGAGATCAACCCTGGGATTTCTTTGGAAGGACTGATGCTAAAGCTGAAACTCCAGTACTTTGGCCACCTCATGAGAAGAGTTGACTCATTGGAAAAGACTCTGATGCTGGGAGGGATTGGGGGCAGGAGGAGAAGGGGACCACCGAGGATGAGATGGCTGGATGGCATCACGGATTCGATGGACGTGAATCTGAGTGAACTCCGGGAGACGGTGATGGACAGGGAGGCCTGGTGTGCTGCGATTCATGGGGTTGCAAAGAGTCGGACACGACTGAGCGACTGAACTGAACTGAACTGAAGGTAATGTTTCCTGAGTGAAAGGATGAGTGAATGAAGGAAGGAAGGATCCAATGAATACCTTCAGTTAGCTGAGAAGCCAATCTCCATGAGTTACCTAATCTTTAGCCAAAAATTAGCCAACTCAGGAGGTAGTATTTTGCTCCTACATCTGTCTTGAAGGACAACTGTTAATTTTGTAAGAGCTTTAAGTGATCATCAAATGACGAATGGATTGCTCCTGAGAATGAAGTGTGGCAGGACTGGGTACTTGGAATTTTTTGTTCCACCCAGTTCTATCCTGTTTGCTTTTTTGTCTAACCACCACAGATTGCCTCTGTAGTTAGATATTATTTAAAATAAAAAATTATGAATAAAGTCCTGCTGAGTCATTCTGTGTGACTTTGTTAGCTGATCTGCTGGTGTCTTGGGTTTCCCATGCACAAATGAAGATGAAACAGATTCCCTAGTACCACCTGATAGGATAAAAGGAATTAACACGTACAACATAGGTGGCAAAGTGGCTGCGCTAAGTCAGTTCAGCTGAGGCTGTACTAACACAGGTTCGTGAGGCCCAAGAAGCACACAGCTGATGACATAGGCATCTCGGACACAAGGGGCCTTCATGCTCTGAAGACGTGAGTGCCAAACCATGGGACTCCACCAAGGCTTCCTCCTCTGCTCAGTGGACACCATTCATTAATCCTATCTTATCAGATTCTCTAACTCCCATGTAGGCTTATTATTCCCTCTGTTTCACAGAAGAGAGAGGCTTGGAGAGG
Organism: Oreotragus oreotragus; assembly: GCA_006410675.1. NCBI lineage: Eukaryota > Metazoa > Chordata > Mammalia > Artiodactyla > Bovidae > Oreotragus > Oreotragus oreotragus. Next base: position 26,141 of record SJYX01015444.1, on the reverse strand, counting down.
TGCCAAGACCAACCCCAGTTCATGTGCTGGTGTCACGCTGCAGATGGAAAAGAGACGAAGAGGGCTCCAACTTGGGACACCAGGTGTCAACCTCCCCAGCCCTAAGCCTACGGTGGACAGTTCTGTCTGGGGCCTGCCATGGTGGACTGCAGAATCCCACCCCATTTCTTGGAGCACAACCCATCAAGTCTCATTCCCACTGTTTCAAACCATCAATGGCTCCCATTGGTCTCTGGAAGAAAGTCCCAATTTCTTAGCACTGGTATCTGAGACTCTTTAAGAGTTGGCTCTTGTCTTTTCCCAGTCCTCTTTGTATGTTAGCATTGCTCACACAGGCTGGGGGCTTTCATGCTCCAGACCCTAGAAATGGCTATTCTCTCTGTTCCGCATGCCTTCCTTCTGTGGTTCCAGGACAGACCTCACTGTTTTTGCTATTCACAGATGGTCCAGTGACCTCTGTGTTCAGAGGTTTGTGTGAACAGGGCTGGGAGTCATTTTCTCTTTTACCAAGGATGGGCACCCAGGAAACGTTGGACAGGTAGGCTGAGAAGGAGAAATGTACTCTGTCATTCACGAGCACACAGCTTATAAGGAAATGTATTTTTTTTTTCTCAAATCTGGATTATCTGTATTTCACTTTGCACGTGATGCTGCTGGTTATAAAGGAAACTTGGGATATCAGCTCAGAGAAGTGCCCAGAGTCAGCGTAGCTTGTACTGTAGCTTCTACCCCTGCTTGTAGGCTGGAAGCCAGGAAGGACACCTCACACAAGGTAGCTCCACTCTGGGACCGAGTTTAGGGTTGTCCAAGTAGTTTGGGGCACAAAGTACGAAAAGCGTACATTCACTTGGCAGTTGCCATCCTTGGGAGGGTGGGTCCGTGGAAACATGTCAGGGAAGGGCCAGAGGGCCAAGGTCCAACACCGGGGTCAGCAAAGACTAAGTTGGTGACTGACGAGAGAGAGGCCCTTAGTCCTTGAGAACGTCCCTTTCGTCCCATAAAACCTGCCCACCCCTAGCCCCGGCAAACCAAGCTCCTGACACGTCACCTTCTTCCTGTTACCAGGCCTTTTTCTATTCTCTGTCTACAAAGGCTTTCTCCTTTTCCCTATTAACCTTCTTCTGGTCCCTGGGTACCCAGCTCACACACCAACTCCTTCAGGGAGCTGCCTGCCCATTCTCTCCCCAGGAAGAAGTGAATTCTAGCCTCAGAGTTCACTGAGCCTCTGTCCCTCTACTAGGAGTCCAGATCTTCTCAGAGGTGAACAGGGTGCCCCTGTTCGGACTGTGCCTCACATACTGAGAACTCAGGACTGTTGGTTGGATAACAATTCCATGAACAGTCCAGCAAAGGCTGTGAACAAGAGCTAGGGTTGGCTCTGAGCACTCTGGAAGTCTGCCTGAGCTATAAGGATGGTGACGCTTGGCTAGATGGGCAGCGAGCTTATGAGCACTGTAGAGGTAGACACAGCATCTTAGAATGATGAAGATCAGATCTACCATCAGTGAGACACTGAGGAGATGAAGGAAGGAAGGAGCACTGAGGATCAGACAAACCAAGCTGGGCTAGATCCAGGGGCTAGCAGAGTTCAAGGTGACCTGCTTCCTCTGTGGGCGGACTGAGCGGGAGGATCAGGACGAAGGCAGGGGGACAGATCCTCAGGCTGCTGGGTGCCCTGAATGATCCCAGGTCCACTGTGAAGCATGTGTGCTGCCCTTGCCAAGTCATCTGCCTATTCTGTGCTCTGCCCTACTGTCTGGGAAGCAACCCTTCTTGCTCTGAGGTGGCTGGAGTGGGAAAGTCTTTCTACTGATCTGCTGGGGCCCCTCCCAAGAGAACAGAGTTAGCACAAGCAATTGCTCAGGTATGTGCAGGACACGTCCTCGAGTTCCGCGTGGCCTCCAGCATCTCAGAGGCAGGCAGGAAGAGATTTAGAGAGAAAGGCTGAAGGCGGGGAGTCCAAGGCAAGCAAGCAGGAAGGTAGACGAGTGGGCAGGGAAGGGGTAGGACTGGAAGACAGGCAAGTGGGCAGACACTCAGACAAAGGCAAACGGGAAGGCAGAGGCAAAGCTAGGAAAGAGAAAGGCAAGAGGACAGCTGGACAGGAGCGACCGGAAAGGCCATGGGGCAGACAGGCGGAGGGACAGATAAAAACAGAGATGAATGGACAGATGGACAAACATCCCAGACAAAGGGAATGGATGGAGAATTAGATGGGCCGACAGGCAGAGGACAGAAATCAAAACAGGCAGGACAATGGTCATTCAGGCCTGGGGGGAAGGGGCAGCTTCAGAGGCAGTCACACCAGAGGCAGAGGGCAGAGCGGCAGGCAGAGCAGCTGACTGACTCTGACTCAAAACACTTAGAAAGTCAGACTGGCACACGGCCTTACCTCATTCTCTACGGACAAGGGCCTGGCTTCGAGATAGACCCAGCCCGCCTCGCCAAGCTGTGTCTCACTGAAGCTGTGGCTGAGGACGTACTCCAGGCTGGCACCATCGGGGGCAACTGGAACATGAGGCAGGGCTCGGGACTGCCTGCAGCATCCAGGGGCAAGCTCAGGGCCAGCTGCTCAGCCGCGCTCAGGTGCAGTCTGGTTCCTGACTCAGGCCACTGAACAATAGTGGGCCTCGTCCAGGACCATGCAGACCTGGATGAACATGTAGAAGGCGGTCAGGAAGCTGGGCACACTCAGCAGTATCAGCAGCTGCACCTGGAAGCAACCAAAGCTGCCCAGTTCAGCCAAGACCTGGGCAAAGGGGGCCACGGTCACTGGTCACCGGCTCCTTAGCTGGGGCTACCAGCTAGCTTTGCGGCTCGCTTGGGGTAACGGTAGCAGCTGTGTTAATGTTTAATCCAGCCTTGTGTGGCTCCACCTGTCACACCTCTGCTCCTGAGCTCAGGTCTAGGAATGACAGAATATGATGAAAAAACAGTCCACTCTGGCTTGGAGGATCTGAGGATGTTTGACGGACTGCGTGACAAGGCAACACCAGAGGAACTTCTCATGCCTAGCACACAGCAGCGAGCTCTAGTCAGATATTACATGGTGTACAAGGACTACACTCCTTCTAGCTGCAACATCCTCTACAATTCACTCCAGTGCAAACCCCTCCCATTGTGAAAGAATCCAAATGCTGAGAGTAATTTCAGTGCTACAGGGCAGTTGCTGCTCTGCTTGACAGAGGGGGATATGTCAGTAGAGCAGCAAGGACCAGACTGCATGTTAACTCGGCCAAGAGTCCAACCAACCTGGTCTCATGACCCTGACCTTACTGTCTCCTGCAGGGTCCCTAGCACGTGGTGGTATGCAACACCAGTCATCCCAAGGGTAATATTAAGGCCAGGAGACCCACCAAGGGCATACATGCCTTTCCCTTCAGCAGCACAGCTAACACGTGCATCCTCATCTCTTATCTAATCAAGGAAGAAACCATTAACACCTTCCCACAATAAAAAACAAATGCAAGCAGCCTCAGAGTAGCCCCAACCGCCCCAGGCAATCTCAGTGAGCATCAAAGGACAAAGCCCCACCCCAGTTGGGGAGTCTCCATCTGGGGGTCATTCCTATAACCTTGCTGGAATCTAGGTTTGGATGGGGCACAGCGTGGGAGGTGGCAGGTCAGGATTCTTACAGGAACCTCTCACAGATGAATGGCCCCATCTTTTTTCTACCCTGGGGGTCTTACTGCAGGTAGACCCTGGGCTTGGAAGGCATCTAATTATGGGAGGATCAGAATGATGGGGCAAAATAGACCATTAGGGGAAAATACATGCTTGGGTGTCATACTCTCATTCACCTATTTGTGTAGCCCTTGGAAAGTCTGTTTTAAATAATTTTAAGAAAAGAGATGAGCAGAGGTGCAGGGGTGAAGAGAATGTGAGGGAGTAAGGTTGTGCAGAGCAGCCCTGGCTATAATGTGCCCGTACCTGCGGCCTGTGATTCAGTCCGTACGCAGGGAGGGTCCAGGCAGGGCAGATGCTGGAGGGCAGAGGCAAGCGTCCACAACCCTGCACAAGAGGACACATCTCTCTGCCCCCTCCTCCACCCTAAACTTCCCACCAGGCTCCCCACTGTCGCCAGCCCCACCTCTGCATCCTCACCTAGCTCCCTTGCAAGTTCTTGTCCTCAGCACAGCCTTGAATGAATTGCCAAGAAAGCAGATGCTACCAGCTGCCACTACTCACTTTGGGGCTCAGCCTTTATGGGGGAATCTGAGGTGGAGATAGGAGGAGCCTGTGCTCAGTCGTCATCTCTTCTCTCTGATCAGGGAAAGGATTCTGTGGTCCTTTCAGCTCTAAGGCTCCAAAGGGACTGGGGTTAGGAGGTAGGAGTTTGGGCTCCACCAGTGATTCACTGTGACCCGCCGTCTGCCCCTTCTAGCCCTCTGGCCTCAATTTCTGCATTTGTGTAAAAGGAAAGCTTGACCTAGATGGTCTCTAAGGATTGTTCCATTTCCTAGTGCAGGATTCTAAACTAGAGACATAAATGATGAGGAGGCTCTGACAGAAGAGTGAGATTCAACCAAAGACCTTCCACAGTTATAACTACAGGTCCCCAAACTCCATTGGTTTCACTGTACTCCCAGTTCCCCCAGTTCTAAGTTTTTGATTACATTCAGTTCAGTCACTCAGTCGTGTCCGACTCTTTGCGACCCCAAGAATCACAGCACACTAGGCCTCCCTGTCCATCACCAACTCCCAGAGTTCACTCAGACTCACGCCCATCGAGTCCGTGATGCCATCCAGCCATCTCATCCTCTGTCGTCCCCTTCTCCTCCTGCCCCCAATCCCTCCCAGCATCAGAGTCTTTTCCAAGGAGTCAACTCTTCGCATGAGGTGGCCAAAGTACTGGAGTTTCCGTTTTGATTACATTACTTGTTCTCTTAACCCTGCCCCTCTCCCACCCCTACGTCTGCCAAAGGCTCCCCACGATGCTTCAAAGCCCACAGCCAGGAGTCCTCCCAGGAACACTGTAGCCCCAGGGATCCGTGGTCTCGCTGACCTGGGAGGATGAGCTTCCAGGTAGCACATGTGCTGCTCTCTGGCGTCTCCAGCAGTCTGGCCACCCTCACTGTCTTCTGGGAGGCTGTGGAGTAGGACAGGACTGTTTTCCAGCCCTTACAGGAGAACCTGCAGCCTGTCTCTCTCCTTGAATATGTCTTCAGTCAATGGCACTGCTAAGACCAAAGAGAAGAGCGTTCTGATCACCGGAGTAGCGTAACTTGAATGGATACACAGTCACTGGCAATCATCTGCCCGTGGGGTAGAGGGTGGTGTTTGTACATATGGTGCAGGAGGGGAAAGTACTCCCCAGACATCACCTATAGGGATGCACTGGAAGGTGTCTCAAATCTCTTCCAAATTTGAGAATGATTCTGAATATTTATTTGGCTGCGCCATGTCTCACTTGCAGCACACAGCTTTGGTTGCAGCATGTGGGGTCTAAGTCCCTGACCAGGGATGGAACCTGGGCCCCTTGCATTAGGAGCTCAGGGTTTTAGCCACTGGACCACCAGGGAAGTGCTAAGAACGACTCTAGTAAATAAAAACATGTGGTAGGAGTTTTGGTTTCTTGTCCAGGATGTAAACAGCTTAGCAGTTGTCACTTTGTTCTAGCAGGTAGAAAGCTGGACAAACTGAAAAATCAACAATTCTCCTTAGATCCATCAGAGATGAGGTCACAGGGCAAACTGCTATCCCTAATTGGAGCCAGACAGTTAAATACAGAGAATTATACCTTCTTGGAGCAGAAATCCACAAACTCAGACTTCCACAGGAATCAGTACCACAGTAAGAAAATGTGACTGTAATTGACAGACTGCTTGGAGGCTCAGGGCGGGGTCTGAGGACAGTCAACACAGTGTTTGAGAACAGAGGTGCAGGGCTGGTAACACCTGGCTTCACTGTGCGGTACTGGCAAAAAGATCACACACACAGACCAGCAGGACAGACAGCCCAGAAAAAACAGATTCAACGCATCTTTGACAAAAGAACACTGGCAATACAATGGAGTAAAGATGGTCTCTTCAACAAATGGTGCTGGGATACCTAGACACAATAAAGTGAGTTTGTTTTCCAGTACGAAAGTTATATTTATACTATAGTCTCTAAGTGTGCTATAGTATTCTAAAAAAAATATACATACCTTTATTTAAAAGTACTTTAGGGACTTCCCTGGTGGTCCAGTGGTTAAGTCTTTGCCTTCCAATGCAGGGAGTGTGGGTTTGATCCCTGGTCAGGAAGGTTAAGATCTCACATGCCTTGAGGCCCAAAAAAATCCAAAACATAAAACAGAAGCTATATTGTAACAAATTCAATGAAGACTTTAAAAAACTGATCCTCATTTTAAAAAACGTCTTTAAAAAAGTGGGCAAAAGACCTAACAGACACCTCATCGAAGAGTATTCACAGATGGCAAAGGGGCATAGATACACAACACACTGTCATCAGGGAATTAGAAATGAAACGAGACACCACTACCCATCTAGTGGAATGGCCCAAACCCAAACCGTGAAGACGCCGACTGCCTGTGAGCACGTGCACCGAAAGCGACTCTCAGTCACTGGTGGGAATGCAAATGCCACAGCCACCTTGGATGGTAGGCGATTTCCTAGAAAAAGGCCACTTTTACCATAAAATCTGCCAGGGGGCTCCTTGGTATTTCCTCAACCGAACTGAAACTCATAATCACATATTAAAAAAACATGCACAAAGGTGCTTAGAGTACTTTTACTCATAACTGTCAAAACTTGCACACAGCAAGTGAATGGATTAATAAACCGTGGTATATCCAGACATGGAATACTAGTCAGCACTGAGAAATGAGCCATCAAGCCACAAAAAGGCACGCAGCGGCCTTAAATGCATGTAACTGTGTGAAAAAAACCTGTTCTGAAAAGGCTGCATACTTGTAGGACAGTAAGACTATTCTCTGTGAGATCATGATGGGTACATATTATCCATTTGTCCAAACCCATAAAATATACAACAGCAAGTGAACTAGAAAGTATACTATAGACTTTGGGTGATAATGAAGAGCCAATATGTTTATCAATTCAACGCATGTACCACTCTGCGGCAGGATGTTGACAGTGGGAGAAGCTGTGCCTGCATGGGGCCACGGGGTATATGGAAACGCTGTATACTTTCTGCTCAATTTTTCTGTGAAATTAAACTACTCTGAAAGATAAAAGTCTACTTTAAAAAAACAAAACTACACAACGTGTAGGGCAGGTGAGCTGATCCACAGAAGGAATCCATGAACCGTGGCGCTGAGCATTGCTACCACAAGTAGGCAGAGGTGAGGAACCCGGCTTCTGGACAAGCCCTGATCTTGCTAAAGACGATGTGCAAGTGGAGAGGCTGTTTACTCTTGACCTTGCCCTGACCCCCACATACACCACGGTCACTTTTGAGTAGTCAGCACCTCCTCCTCTGTCGCCACATAACCTGTTTACCTTAAAAGGAAATTCAATCAGCTATGATACCATCAATTCCCAAGGTCCCAGGACCGGAGCCCAGAATTACCAGGACCTACCCCAAAGCAGTCCTGTCAAGGCTCAAACACCACCTCTGGGGCAGGAGTTACTTACCCAGCAGGTGAAGAAGGGCTGAGAAATGGGAACAAGTTCAGCCTCGCTCTGAACTTTCCAAAAGGGACTCCCAAGGACTTGAATCTGGTATTTTTAGCTCGCTCAATAGCATGGGCAGAGGTAAGCAGAAAAGGTCAATGAGAGGAGTTCCTTATGCCACCCTAACAAATTTCCCTGTGCAGATCACTCTCTCTGGGGATTTCAGCTTTCCTATTTGTATAACGGCTTTACGTTGTTTATTAATACACCTTTGCACTTTCTGCTGCTCCCATCAACAGTCACCAAAGTGAAGCATCCTTACACCACCACAGACAATTTATTCTTTATTGATTAAAAATGAATGAAACATGCAGCAAAGTACAAAGTCCAAAAAAAAATAAGGGGGGAGGGGAAGTCAAATATTTTACATCTTCCATAATCTAGCATATGTCATAAGGAGGAACCTCCATTTATTGATACACCATTATTTTCTGTCCTCCGGGTTATTAAGAGTGTCAGCTGGCTCTAGGATTTGGTTCACAACTTAAGCAAAAAATCCCAAACAAATCCATAAATCATTTAGAAAGACCATATGTTTTACAAATAGCATTGGCACATGTTACCTTGTGCTAAGTTAGTCCCTACCCCAGGACCTAGGAGATCCTAGGGCTCTAGGGAGAGAGGTGTATTCTGGACCACCACTCCCAGGAAGGAGCGAGATTGCTCACTAGGTCACGTGCTGTATCACCTGCGAAGTTTCTGTTACTCATTTTTTTCAGCATCACTGAACATGCCAGCAAAGGGAGTCCACCATACATCATGCAGAAGTAACACTGTCCTGGGGCTTGGTGTCTGGCTCCTAATTCCCAGCAGGGCAAAAGATGAATGGAAAAGAAAGAGAAAGCCCCAGCCCACTTCAGTTCAAAGGTCATCCTGTCCCATAGCAGCTCACAGGTAATGGCCAGCAGGAGAAATTGAACAAGGAGATGGGCTGCTGCTTACTTCCAGCCTGGGCTTTTGATCACCTCAAAAAAAAACCAACTAGAATAGAGTGATGCCATTACCCTCTGGATTCAGAAATAAGCCGACTATGAAGGGCTTACNCTGGAATCTAGGTTTGGATGGGGCACAGCGTGGGAGGTGGCAGGTCAGGATTCTTACAGGAACCTCTCACAGATGAATGGCCCCATCTTTTTTCTACCCTGGGGGTCTTACTGCAGGTAGACCCTGGGCTTGGAAGGCATCTAATTATGGGAGGATCAGAATGATGGGGCAAAATAGACCATTAGGGGAAAATACATGCTTGGGTGTCATACTCTCATTCACCTATTTGTGTAGCCCTTGGAAAGTCTGTTTTAAATAATTTTAAGAAAAGAGATGAGCAGAGGTGCAGGGGTGAAGAGAATGTGAGGGAGTAAGGTTGTGCAGAGCAGCCCTGGCTATAATGTGCCCGTACCTGCGGCCTGTGATTCAGTCCGTACGCAGGGAGGGTCCAGGCAGGGCAGATGCTGGAGGGCAGAGGCAAGCGTCCACAACCCTGCACAAGAGGACACATCTCTCTGCCCCCTCCTCCACCCTAAACTTCCCACCAGGCTCCCCACTGTCGCCAGCCCCACCTCTGCATCCTCACCTAGCTCCCTTGCAAGTTCTTGTCCTCAGCACAGCCTTGAATGAATTGCCAAGAAAGCAGATGCTACCAGCTGCCACTACTCACTTTGGGGCTCAGCCTTTATGGGGGAATCTGAGGTGGAGATAGGAGGAGCCTGTGCTCAGTCGTCATCTCTTCTCTCTGATCAGGGAAAGGATTCTGTGGTCCTTTCAGCTCTAAGGCTCCAAAGGGACTGGGGTTAGGAGGTAGGAGTTTGGGCTCCACCAGTGATTCACTGTGACCCGCCGTCTGCCCCTTCTAGCCCTCTGGCCTCAATTTCTGCATTTGTGTAAAAGGAAAGCTTGACCTAGATGGTCTCTAAGGATTGTTCCATTTCCTAGTGCAGGATTCTAAACTAGAGACATAAATGATGAGGAGGCTCTGACAGAAGAGTGAGATTCAACCAAAGACCTTCCACAGTTATAACTACAGGTCCCCAAACTCCATTGGTTTCACTGTACTCCCAGTTCCCCCAGTTCTAAGTTTTTGATTACATTCAGTTCAGTCACTCAGTCGTGTCCGACTCTTTGCGACCCCAAGAATCACAGCACACTAGGCCTCCCTGTCCATCACCAACTCCCAGAGTTCACTCAGACTCACGCCCATCGAGTCCGTGATGCCATCCAGCCATCTCATCCTCTGTCGTCCCCTTCTCCTCCTGCCCCCAATCCCTCCCAGCATCAGAGTCTTTTCCAAGGAGTCAACTCTTCGCATGAGGTGGCCAAAGTACTGGAGTTTCCGTTTTGATTACATTACTTGTTCTCTTAACCCTGCCCCTCTCCCACCCCTACGTCTGCCAAAGGCTCCCCAAGATGCTTCAAAGCCCACAGCCAGGAGTCCTCCCAGGAACACTGTAGCCCCAGGGATCCGTGGTCTCGCTGACCTGGGAGGATGAGCTTCCAGGTAGCACATGTGCTGCTCTCTGGCGTCTCCAGCAGTCTGGCCACCCTCACTGTCTTCTGGGAGGCTGTGGAGTAGGACAGGACTGTTTTCCAGCCCTTACAGGAGAACCTGCAGCCTGTCTCTCTCCTTGAATATGTCTTCAGTCAATGGCACTGCTAAGACCAAAGAGAAGAGCGTTCTGATCACCGGAGTAGCGTAACTTGAATGGATACACAGTCACTGGCAATCATCTGCCCGTGGGGTAGAGGGTGGTGTTTGTACATATGGTGCAGGAGGGGAAAGTACTCCCCAGACATCACCTATAGGGATGCACTGGAAGGTGTCTCAAATCTCTTCCAAATTTGAGAATGATTCTGAATATTTATTTGGCTGCGCCATGTCTCACTTGCAGCACACAGCTTTGGTTGCAGCATGTGGGGTCTAAGTCCCTGACCAGGGATGGAACCTGGGCCCCTTGCATTAGGAGCTCAGGGTTTTAGCCACTGGACCACCAGGGAAGTGCTAAGAACGACTCTAGTAAATAAAAACATGTGGTAGGAGTTTTGGTTTCTTGTCCAGGATGTAAACAGCTTAGCAGTTGTCACTTTGTTCTAGCAGGTAGAAAGCTGGACAAACTGAAAAATCAACAATTCTCCTTAGATCCATCAGAGATGAGGTCACAGGGCAAACTGCTATCCCTAATTGGAGCCAGACAGTTAAATACAGAGAATTATACCTTCTTGGAGCAGAAATCCACAAACTCAGACTTCCACAGGAATCAGTACCACAGTAAGAAAATGTGACTGTAATTGACAGACTGCTTGGAGGCTCAGGGCGGGGTCTGAGGACAGTCAACACAGTGTTTGAGAACAGAGGTGCAGGGCTGGTAACACCTGGCTTCACTGTGCGGTACTGGCAAAAAGATCACACACACAGACCAGCAGGACAGACAGCCCAGAAAAAACAGATTCAACGCATCTTTGACAAAAGAACACTGGCAATACAATGGAGTAAAGATGGTCTCTTCAACAAATGGTGCTGGGATACCTAGACACAATAAAGTGAGTTTGTTTTCCAGTACGAAAGTTATATTTATACTATAGTCTCTAAGTGTGCTATAGTATTCTAAAAAAAATATACATACCTTTATTTAAAAGTACTTTAGGGACTTCCCTGGTGGTCCAGTGGTTAAGTCTTTGCCTTCCAATGCAGGGAGTGTGGGTTTGATCCCTGGTCAGGAAGGTTAAGATCTCACATGCCTTGAGGCCCAAAAAAATCCAAAACATAAAACAGAAGCTATATTGTAACAAATTCAATGAAGACTTTAAAAAACTGATCCTCATTTTAAAAAACGTCTTTAAAAAAGTGGGCAAAAGACCTAACAGACACCTCATCGAAGAGTATTCACAGATGGCAAAGGGGCATAGATACACAACACACTGTCATCAGGGAATTAGAAATGAAACGAGACACCACTACCCATCTAGTGGAATGGCCCAAACCCAAACCGTGAAGACGCCGACTGCCTGTGAGCACGTGCACCGAAAGCGACTCTCAGTCACTGGTGGGAATGCAAATGCCACAGCCACCTTGGATGGTAGGCGATTTCCTAGAAAAAGGCCACTTTTACCATAAAATCTGCCAGGGGGCTCCTTGGTATTTCCTCAACCGAACTGAAACTCATAATCACATATTAAAAAAACATGCACAAAGGTGCTTAGAGTACTTTTACTCATAACTGTCAAAACTTGCACACAGCAAGTGAATGGATTAATAAACCGTGGTATATCCAGACATGGAATACTAGTCAGCACTGAGAAATGAGCCATCAAGCCACAAAAAGGCACGCAGCGGCCTTAAATGCATGTAACTGTGTGAAAAAAACCTGTTCTGAAAAGGCTGCATACTTGTAGGACAGTAAGACTATTCTCTGTGAGATCATGATGGGTACATATTATCCATTTGTCCAAACCCATAAAATATACAACAGCAAGTGAACTAGAAAGTATACTATAGACTTTGGGTGATAATGAAGAGCCAATATGTTTATCAATTCAACGCATGTACCACTCTGCGGCAGGATGTTGACAGTGGGAGAAGCTGTGCCTGCATGGGGCCACGGGGTATATGGAAACGCTGTATACTTTCTGCTCAATTTTTCTGTGAAATTAAACTACTCTGAAAGATAAAAGTCTACTTTAAAAAAACAAAACTACACAACGTGTAGGGCAGGTGAGCTGATCCACAGAAGGAATCCATGAACCGTGGCACTGAGCATTGCTACCACAAGTAGGCAGAGGTGAGGAACCCGGCTTCTGGACAAGCCCTGATCTTGCTAAAGACGATGTGCAAGTGGAGAGGCTGTTTACTCTTGCCCCTGCCCTGACCCCCACATACACCACGGTCACTTTTGAGTAGTCAGCACCTCCTCCTCTGTCACCACATAACCTGTTTACCTTAAAAGGAAATTCAATCAGCTATGATACCATCAATTCCCAAGGTCCCAGGACCGGAGCCCAGAATTACCAGGACCTACCCCAAAGCAGTCCTGTCAAGGCTCAAACACCACCTCTGGGGCAGGAGTTACTTACCCAGCAGGTGAAGAAGGGCTGAGAAATGGGAACAAGTTCAGCCTCGCTCTGAACTTTCCAAAAGGGACTCCCAAGGACTTGAATCTGGTATTTTTAGCTCGCTCAATAGCATGGGCAGAGGTAAGCAGAAAAGGTCAATGAGAGGAGTTCCTTATGCCACCCTAACAAATTTCCCTGTGCAGATCACTCTCTCTGGGGATTTCAGCTTTCCTATTTGTATAACGGCTTTACGTTGTTTATTAATACACCTTTGCACTTTCTGCTGCTCCCATCAACAGTCACCAAAGTGAAGCATCCTTACACCACCACAGACAATTTATTCTTTATTGATTAAAAATGAATGAAACATGCAGCAAAGTACAAAGTCCAAAAAAAAAAAAGGGGGGAGGGGAAGTCAAATATTTTACATCTTCCATAATCTAGCATATGTCATAAGGAGGAACCTCCATTTATTGATACACCATTATTTTCTGTCCTCCGGGTTATTAAGAGTGTCAGCTGGCTCTAGGATTTGGTTCACAACTTAAGCAAAAAATCCCAAACAAATCCATAAATCATTTAGAAAGACCATATGTTTTACAAATAGCATTGGCACATGTTACCTTGTGCTAAGTTAGTCCCTACCCCAGGACCTAGGAGATCCTAGGGCTCTAGGGAGAGAGGTGTATTCTGGACCACCACTCCCAGGAAGGAGCGAGATTGCTCACTAGGTCACGTGCTGTATCACCTGCGAAGTTTCTGTTACTCATTTTTTTCAGCATCACTGAACATGCCAGCAAAGGGAGTCCACCATACATCATGCAGAAGTAACACTGTCCTGGGGCTTGGTGTCTGGCTCCTAATTCCCAGCAGGGCAAAAGATGAATGGAAAAGAAAGAGAAAGCCCCAGCCCACTTCAGTTCAAAGGTCATCCTGTCCCATAGCAGCTCACAGGTAATGGCCAGCAGGAGAAATTGAACAAGGAGATGGGCTGCTGCTTACTTCCAGCCTGGGCTTTTGATCACCTCAAAAAAAAACCAACTAGAATAGAGTGATGCCATTACCCTCTGGATTCAGAAATAAGCCGACTATGAAGGGCTTACCTGAAACGAAAATACAGACTTTAAGGTAAGCCCTAGTCTTGTGCCAAAGGGGACACTACATCTTTTCCATAAACTTTTTCCTACCTTCCTGTCCTTTCCCCCTCAACTCTCTTCTAAGAAAAAAGAAAAGCTAAGTATCTGTCCATCAAGCTGATCAATATTCTGTCTCCAGGCTCAACAGGCTTCCTCCTTTCACCAATCCTGCCAGGACTCTGGCATCTGATCCTCTGATCTACTTTCCTCTCAACCCTCTCACCCCAAACCATCCCCTCCCTTCCTCTTCAACACCCACCCCTTTCCCAACATGCCTTTGTATCCAGGGCCGGTGAAGAAAGCCCAAGGTTAAAACTACGAGCTCAGAATGAAATTAAAACTGTAACAAGTCAGTTGTGGGGCAAGTTTTCAGAGGTGCTCCAAAATAAAACTAGGTAAAACAATCTTGTTATTCACAGACCAACAAAGATAGAAAGGGATTGACTGATTCTATAAGAGGCAGCTCTCCCCTTTCCATGGGGCCAAAGCCCATCTTTTTGTGTTGTTTTAAGGCCAGATTGAGGATCTCTTTCATTTGTAAAATTTGTTAGGGATAATCTGCAGTTAGATAAAGGGTGACTGTGAAACAGTAGGAAAAAAAAAAATCAACCCCACTGGTGATTCACATATTGCATTACGAGTGCTCTTTTTTAAACCTAAAGAATAATTTATATTATTTCTGTAGAAAATCAAATGAACACTGTCTACTCATAAATCCTAAAAGTCACGGCACATGTGGTTTCACGTTCCATCTTGAGTCAGGTTCAGCACACAGAAGTGTGGAGCCCCTCCTAAGGGTCAGTGCAGGAGAGGGGACAGAAGGCAGGCCTCTTTGGCCTAGGGCAAGTCTCCTTTATTGCTGTAGAAATCTCAGCCTTGCATTTCTTCATGACTCAGAGGCCAGGCAAACTGATTTTCATGGGAGGATCAAGGAGCATTTTTTCTTCAGTTGTTTAAGATTTGAAATAAATACTTCCACACTGATATGAGTTATGATTTTTTCCTGTTCAAAACACCACTGCTGGGGTAACTCTTGTTTATAAGCCGTTACGTGATTTTTTTCCCTAAAAACAGTCCAAAGTTCCGCTTTGAAGGGTCCGATGGCTGAAGTTCAATTACAGTCAGATGTTTTGCACCAGCTGAAGTTAAGGCGAGCAACCCTTTCTGGAGCAAGTAATGAAGAGGGGTGCCTGAGAGCAGCTTCAGCAAAACGCTTAGAAACATCATCAACAAAACAAGAACATAGTTTAGGTTGCCTCCTTCTGAGGCTGTGCTTTTTCCTAATGAAGGTTGCTAGAATTCATATCAGATACAAAACAAAAAAAAATCACTAAACTAAATTCTCTGGGCTCCAGCTGAACAATCAACTTTTAATTGCTACTTCAGTGGTAAAGAGATATCCCAAGATGCCCACATCCCGTCCAGTGTGGGAGAACAAGCAGGATGAGGAAGCCCAATAGAGCTGCTACTTTCCACCCAGCGCCATCACTGGAGTAAGGCAAGATGAGCTGATAGACCTCCCTCCGGGGCCTTGAGGCACCCGGGCCACTTCTTAGATGGAGGAAGACAGGGGATGCGTGCAGTAAGTTTACTAACGGAACTCTTTAAAAGGGATGCTGGCCACTGGTGATCCAACTTTTCTTTCCCTGTGGGAAAAAGCAGGGATGATGGCAGGAAAAACAGAAAAGAAAGACCTCTAAAGCTCCTAGCTGGGAGGTTTGTTGCTGGGTTCTTTGGCAGTAGTGGGTTTAGGCCAACAGAAGCAACAGAGACACGCATGTGTGGAATCTCCTTCGGCTGCCTCTTCCAGGGCTGTGTTTTAGCTGATGCTGAGCTGGGCAAATCCTATTAGTTTACCATCATCAGGAATATCTGAGCCTTCGACACCGGATGCCTAAGGACCAAACAAAATGAGAAGCTGTGGTGAGTCACAAAACAAAACTGCAGGTAATAATTAAAACTGACATGGGGATTGGGGGAGAGAGGGAAGCTGGGGAAAGGTCCCTGGGATACAAACAGGAGGCAGATAAAGGTGCAGGTGGTGTCTAGGTACAAAGGGGAAGTCAGCCTGACAATCTGTTTTGAGAATAAACAGTTGAGGGCCTCGGGTAGGAGGCTTCCTGGGAGAGAGTGGGGAAGGGAGGCCAATGAAGACAGACATCAGCCCAGGGCATGGGGAGGCTAAACAATCACCAGACTTGATTATTCTCATCACTCAGGGAATATGGAAGCTGGTCTGCAGAGGCTGCTGGTATGTAAAAGTGAGACAGTTTAACAAGAAAGAAGGGATGAATACCAGTTTGAAGGTGACAGATCGATTTGACTGGGGTTCTTCCACAATCTTCTGCAAATTAGCTGCCACTATAATAATAAAAACAGAGAAAGTAATGAGAAGTTATGTAAATCCACACTTTAACCATGTTAAACTTAAACAGTAGTTCGTTCACAATCTCCTACATACAATCCAAATGTAAGCAGAAAGATAGATCGCTCCCTAAACAAGAGGTGTTTTAAAATACAAGTCCAAGTAGCACAAATAAATCTTACCATTGTCAAATTAACATCTTTAAGATGCCGTATTAACTAAGGAACGACACTCCAGTTTAAGAGGTAGGACATGCCGATTCACGGGCCAGAAAGCCCTAGAATGGGAATCAGCCAACTATGTATAAAAATGACAGACACACGTGTACCCCAATGTTCATCGCAGCACTGTTTATAATAGCCAGGACATGGAAGCAACCTAGATGTCCATTGGCAGACAAATGGATAAGAAAGCTGTGGTACATATACACAAAGGAATGTTACTCAGCTATTAAACATAATGCATTTGAATCCATTCTAATGAGGTGGATGAAATTGGAGCCTATTATACAGAGTAAAGTAAGCCAGAAAGAAAGACACCAATACAGTATACTAACGCATATATATGGAATTTAGAAAGATAGTAACAATGACCCTATATGTGAGATAGCAAAAGAGACACAGATTTAAAGAACAGACTTTTGGACTTTGTGGGAGAAGGTGAGAGTGGGATGATTTGAGAGAATAGCATTGAAACATGTATATTACCATATGTGAAACAGATGGCCAGTCCAGGTTCGATGCATGAGACAGGGTGCTCAGGGCTGGTGCACTGGGATGACCCAAAGGGATGGGATGGGGAGGGAGGGGGGATGGGGAACACATGTACACCCATGGCTGATTCATGTCAATGTATGGCAAAAACCACTACAATATTGTAAAGTAATTAGCCTCCAATTAAAATAAATAAATTTTAAAAAAATGACAGAGACTGTTAATGGTTCACAAGGCCCAAACTATTTATTATCTAGCCCTTTAAAAGTCTGCTGACTTGTCCTACACCAGTCTTTTCCTTCAGAAACATGTACCTGTGGCCTGACTGTGCCTGTTCTTACTTCCTGCCTTTTTTTTAGGACTAAATCTATGATGATTTTTTCTTACCTCTTGGCTGCCCAAAGAGAGTGCATCCTCCAAAATGGATTAGATATGGCCAAGCTTACTCTAACTGGTGACTTCTGTCATCATATCTATGATCTCCCAGAGACCTGGGGAAGCTTTCACTCACTATCACTGGGGGTAACAAAGCAAATTCAGAAGTGTGATTTTTCTTTTTTGTAAGGAAGGAACTATCCCCAACACCTCCTATTTCAACAAAGTCAAGAACCATTCCTAGAACCACTTGACCTACTCAGTAGAATCAAGGCCTGATTTTCTATATCCTAAGGGTACAGGCAGAGAGACAAGGGCGCAAGGGCAGAGCACAAAGTAGTTACCTATGACTAAATCCCTTCCATCGACGAGGCCGGCAGAAATGAGTTCCTGAGAGACACCCTCTGCTGTATCTGCAAAGACAAAGAAGAAAGTGCCCCATTTTCTTGTGCATGCATGTCCCTGCTAACTTCCAAAGCAGGTGCCGGCAAGGCCAGACTAAAGCTAGCTGCTAAATCCAGAGACCCAAGGTGGTGGAGGGGGCGGTGGGTGCCTTCTTCCACACAAAGGTTTTTCCTACCGTTAGGATTACCTCAAGTGAGGGACTATCAGAGGTCGAGCTAGAGGACAGAACCTGGATCAATCAACCGGATGGCAAGCATCAGTTCAGTGTAAAGATAACATTCTAATAATGGCATGCCTTAGACGGGATCTTGCCTTTGTCAGCAGAGTGCCTGAGAGCGATGCTGCAGAAGAAACTGCTAGGCTGAGGGCAACCTTGGACCCAGCCCTGTGAGCTTGGGGATATGACAATGTGTGGCACATCTCCTGGGATAATAACACAGAATGATTTAGTCCCAAATAAATCTTTTTTTTTTTTTTGGCCAGACTACAAGGTTTGTGGGTTCTTATTTCCCTGACCAGGGAATGAATGTGTGCCCTTGGGGGTAAAAGTGTTGAATCTTAACCACTGGATCACTAGGGTATTCCCTTCAATTAAACCTTAAGAAAACAAATTTTAATCACTTTTCTTTGGGGATCACACTCCTAGGTTTTTTCTTCTTTTTTTTTTCCCCCTAAAATCATTTTCTTCTGTATTCTGATAGGCTTTCCTTCACATCCAGTCATCCCAGATTGTACTATCTGAGTGCATACAGTCTGTGGGCATACAACTAGAAACTAAAAAGAAGAGGAGAGAGCACCATCAATTAACCTCTTCTCTAACTGACTCCTTCCCAGGGCCTGAGCACTAAGCCCTCAGAGGGAATGAGAGGACCTCTGGGGAGGGGCTGTGCACGTACTTATGCCGAGGACAGTGATGTGAATGAGGACCTTAGAGAGCGACTCTGCCTGGCTTTAGGACAGAAATCAGATACATCTCTGTGCATGTGCATTTGTTCTCACTTTCTCAGCACTTCAGTGAGCTGCTCACAAGACCGAGGCAGCGAACAGACTGAGCGTGGCACACAGGACAGATACCCAACAGCTGTGAGCCATTTTGCAAATATGAATTCTGAGTAACAAAGGTAAGAAAGAAAATAATAAACCTTGTCCCTGGGAGAAGTTCATGGACAGAAACTATGTATGACGGGGCTCGGTGTCAGCTGGGAGGGAGGGGACTGGAAGCCTTGCTGTTTCCTTACTGTCGAGTACAAACATGCTCAGTAATAAGAGAAGGAATTCGGCACACGGGCAGATCCGAGTCTGAAGTCCAGCTATACCTCTTCTCAGCTGTGGGAACTGTAACCAGTTACTTCACTCTCTCTAAACCTTAATTTCATCATCTGTGCAATGGGGACAATAATCTTTCCTTAGGGGCCATTTTGAAAATTTAATGAGATGCTGCTTAGTACAACACCTGCCATAGTAAACTGGAGCTATATTTACTACTGCTTGTATTATACTTTCTAAATTAAGGTAGTTGTAAAGCAAAAACAAAAACAAAACTGCATTTCTATTTTATTCACATGTACCCTCAACCTTTAGGCCAGGAACATTTTTATCAACCTTTAAGTGGAAAATATACCTAAAGGACAGAAAATTCACACACATTTTCTTCACATGACAAATGAGCAGTTATTTTGTTTTCAATGTTTTGATTTTGACGCCTCACCTCTCCCAGGAGTAAATTCAAATCGAATATCATTTAGTTCTTTTTTTGAATTCCTATGAAAGAAAACAAAATGTGTAAAATAAATTTCTGAATTTATACATTCAGAGTCTGCCTACATATACCAGGAAAGCTATGCCAAGAGAAAGATCTTTCTGTCCCAAAGACCAGATGATCTGTCCTAATGAGCGCACACTGAGGGCTCAGAGCAAACAACTCAGAGTGATCATTTATTAATAACTGTTCTACAACTCTTTTAATCTATGTCCTTCACTGGTCAGTATATGCCCACTCTCATCCTTACACCCAACAAGATGACCATATTAAACTAAGAGGAATCTATGAAAGAGCACAGGGAGGTGTGACTAAAATGACAGAGGCGGCTCTTTTCTTCCTTATCTCCTGCCCCCGACAACCCTCCGCTGAGGACAGCACCTTGCCCACCACTGGGGATCAGTCTGAGCAGACTCATAGAATGAAATACATGATGTGCCCTCAATTCCACAGGGGTTCAGAGGAGAAGGATAAAGAATATACAGATTGGGGTAATGAGGAGAAACTTCAGAAATACTAGTAGCTTTTTTGGATAGGATGTAATGGAGAATCCCAGGGACGGGGGAGCCTAGCATGCTGCCGTCTATGGGGCTGCACAGAGTCGGACACGACGGAAGCGACTTAGCAATAGCAGTGGACAGGAAGGCTTTGGGAACGGACAGAAGACGGGGACAGGAACGGGACACTACTGGCAGGAGAGTTAGTAGAAGGCTCCAGAGATTAAAATGTGACTGACGAGGGACAGTTACAGTGATCGCTCACCACACCAAGTACTGAGATTAACCAAGCTCCCTGGAGGTTCTGATTAAAGATGGAGAAATTAGAATACCATGTATAAAGGCAGATGTGCCTGATCACTTAGGACTCAAATCCATTTTATCTAAATGATGTAGAGGGCTTAGGTCTATCTGACACATGCTTGATGTTACTGAAATCGTGCTTAAAACACAAGCTCCCCAAATCCAAAACAACCTGCCCAACAAGGATTTTCTCGCTCTCACTGCCTCTCTGCACTTGTCTACATGGACTTCTTCTTCGCTGCATATCTACTACTAAAACTTGCTTTTAGCTATGCTAGCTCAGTTAAGTACATAATAAAAATCAATTTCCAACACAGACTTGATTATTGCATCTCAACTTCTTCCTTCTCAGTGTCTCAGCACAATAGCTAATAGTGCTGTACTTAGTCTGCTTAATATGTAATTGTTCAATCTATTCTTTCTGAAAGATGAGTAAAATTAAGGTCAAATGTTCCGTGTCACTTTTGTGATGTGACTGTCATGCCAAGTACAAACACCTTCAAAGATAACAATATGCTAAACTGAACTTCCAAGTCTTCATCAATGAGAATAAGACTCCAGTCTCCTCTTACCTAAACAAGTCTGGAACACAGTCCATTAAAAACTACCCTTCAAAAAGCTAACTGCACCACTTACAAGCATCCTCTCCCCTTCTGAAGCATATGTCAAGTAATATTTCATACTCTCTATTAACCGACCTAAGATTTTAAAACAAAAATTTTAAAACAGACAAGTAGTATTATTTGTACACAATTAAAACAGGATGTAATTACCAAGACATTGTATGATTCAGAACCATTTGGGTCCAGGTAAAGGTAGCCAAATCTGCTCTCTTCACTAGGAGCAGTAAAATCAAAGCATTTTCCAAAGGGACAATTAACAGAGTTTGGGACTGACATGGACATACTGCTGTATTTAAAATGGATAACAAACAAGGACTTATTGTACAGCACAGGGAACTCTGCTCAATGTTATGCAGCAGCCTGCATGGGAGACGGTGGTTTGGGGAAAGAGCACGTCCATGTGTACATACGGCTGAGTCCCTTTGCTGTTCATCTGAAATTATCACAACACTGTTAATTGGCTATATACCCCAATACAAAATAAAAAGTTCAAAAAAATAAATAAAAATCTGAATTTTAACCACCTCTCCAAAAAATAAATAATTAGTTCAAAAAAACCCCAGAACATTCCCCAGATAGGTCTTGCTGCCTCTGCTCTATTTATGGTCATACTGAGATGACTAGGAATTCACATGTGGAAGGGGGAATGAGGCAATGGTAACTCAGATCCTCACACTACTGCTATTATATCTGAGAGAAATAATACACCCGAGAGCAAACACACACAGTTCTATCCAGTTACTCTCAGGCACGCACTATGAGAAGGAGGAGTAACTTCCAAAGAGAAATCAGCACATTCAGAGTATTCAGAAAAGAACAACAACAAAGTGTCTTACTTACCGTAATCTTAGTACTAGACTGATTGGGATCTTGGTTTCTTGTGAACCTGCTCCTGAAGACAGAGCCTAAAAAGCATTGAAAGGTATAAAGTCATTGCCTGGAGTATTGAGTGTGGTGGTGACTGATGCTCGTCTAAGAGATGAATCGTCCACGTGGCAGCAATTTTCTTCATCTCCAGGTGTGGGCATCTTAGTCCCCAGGACTCCCTGCTGTGGGAGGACATGCACCCTAAGGCAGCAGCAATAGCTAAATGTCAGTCTGAGTCAAACACAATTAGAAAGATCATTGTTAAACCTACATGAAATGCCATACACAGTCACATTTCAATTTTGCGTTTTTCAGACTTCTGTTCCCCTCTATAAGAGTTAAGAACAAGACACTGGGTTTTTCCCTTTACAAAACCTGTTGCCCTGACCCCCACATACACCACGGTCACTTTTGAGTAGTCAGCACCTCCTCCTCTGTCACCACATAACCTGTTTACCTTAAAAGGAAATTCAATCAGCTATGATACCATCAATTCCCAAGGTCCCAGGACCGGAGCCCAGAATTACCAGGACCTACCCCAAAGCAGTCCTGTCAAGGCTCAAACACCACCTCTGGGGCAGGAGTTACTTACCCAGCAGGTGAAGAAGGGCTGAGAAATGGGAACAAGTTCAGCCTCGCTCTGAACTTTCCAAAAGGGACTCCCAAGGACTTGAATCTGGTATTTTTAGCTCGCTCAATAGCATGGGCAGAGGTAAGCAGAAAAGGTCAATGAGAGGAGTTCCTTATGCCACCCTAACAAATTTCCCTGTGCAGATCACTCTCTCTGGGGATTTCAGCTTTCCTATTTGTATAACGGCTTTACGTTGTTTATTAATACACCTTTGCACTTTCTGCTGCTCCCATCAACAGTCACCAAAGTGAAGCATCCTTACACCACCACAGACAATTTATTCTTTATTGATTAAAAATGAATGAAACATGCAGCAAAGTACAAAGTCCAAAAAAAAAAAAGGGGGGAGGGGAAGTCAAATATTTTACATCTTCCATAATCTAGCATATGTCATAAGGAGGAACCTCCATTTATTGATACACCATTATTTTCTGTCCTCCGGGTTATTAAGAGTGTCAGCTGGCTCTAGGATTTGGTTCACAACTTAAGCAAAAAATCCCAAACAAATCCATAAATCATTTAGAAAGACCATATGTTTTACAAATAGCATTGGCACATGTTACCTTGTGCTAAGTTAGTCCCTACCCCAGGACCTAGGAGATCCTAGGGCTCTAGGGAGAGAGGTGTATTCTGGACCACCACTCCCAGGAAGGAGCGAGATTGCTCACTAGGTCACGTGCTGTATCACCTGCGAAGTTTCTGTTACTCATTTTTTTCAGCATCACTGAACATGCCAGCAAAGGGAGTCCACCATACATCATGCAGAAGTAACACTGTCCTGGGGCTTGGTGTCTGGCTCCTAATTCCCAGCAGGGCAAAAGATGAATGGAAAAGAAAGAGAAAGCCCCAGCCCACTTCAGTTCAAAGGTCATCCTGTCCCATAGCAGCTCACAGGTAATGGCCAGCAGGAGAAATTGAACAAGGAGATGGGCTGCTGCTTACTTCCAGCCTGGGCTTTTGATCACCTCAAAAAAAAACCAACTAGAATAGAGTGATGCCATTACCCTCTGGATTCAGAAATAAGCCGACTATGAAGGGCTTACTTGAAACGAAAACACAGACTTTAAGGTAAGCCCTAGTCTTGTGCCAAAGGGGACACTACATCTTTTCCATAAACTTTTTCCTACCTTCCTGTCCTTTCCCCCTCAACTCTCTTCTAAGAAAAAAGAAAAGCTAAGTATCTGTCCATCAAGCTGATCAATATTCTGTCTCCAGGCTCAACAGGCTTCCTCCTTTCACCAATCCTGCCAGGACTCTGGCATCTGATCCTCTGATCTACTTTCCTCTCAACCCTCTCACCCCAAACCATCCCCTCCCTTCCTCTTCAACACCCACCCCTTTCCCAACATGCCTTTGTATCCAGGGCCGGTGAAGAAAGCCCAAGGTTAAAACTACGAGCTCAGAATGAAATTAAAACTGTAACAAGTCAGTTGTGGGGCAAGTTTTCAGAGGTGCTCCAAAATAAAACTAGGTAAAACAATCTTGTTATTCACAGACCAACAAAGATAGAAAGGGATTGACTGATTCTATAAGAGGCAGCTCTCCCCTTTCCATGGGGCCAAAGCCCATCTTTTTGTGTTGTTTTAAGGCCAGATTGAGGATCTCTTTCATTTGTAAAATTTGTTAGGGATAATCTGCAGTTAGATAAAGGGTGACTGTGAAACAGTAGGAAAAAAAAAAATCAACCCCACTGGTGATTCACATATTGCATTACGAGTGCTCTTTTTTAAACCTAAAGAATAATTTATATTATTTCTGTAGAAAATCAAATGAACACTGTCTACTCATAAATCCTAAAAGTCACGGCACATGTGGTTTCACGTTCCATCTTGAGTCAGGTTCAGCACACAGAAGTGTGGAGCCCCTCCTAAGGGTCAGTGCAGGAGAGGGGACAGAAGGCAGGCCTCTTTGGCCTAGGGCAAGTCTCCTTTATTGCTGTAGAAATCTCAGCCTTGCATTTCTTCATGACTCAGAGGCCAGGCAAACTGATTTTCATGGGAGGATCAAGGAGCATTTTTTCTTCAGTTGTTTAAGATTTGAAATAAATACTTCCACACTGATATGAGTTATGATTTTTTCCTGTTCAAAACACCACTGCTGGGGTAACTCTTGTTTATAAGCCGTTACGTGATTTTTTTCCCTAAAAACAGTCCAAAGTTCCGCTTTGAAGGGTCCGATGGCTGAAGTTCAATTACAGTCAGATGTTTTGCACCAGCTGAAGTTAAGGCGAGCAACCCTTTCTGGAGCAAGTAATGAAGAGGGGTGCCTGAGAGCAGCTTCAGCAAAACGCTTAGAAACATCATCAACAAAACAAGAACATAGTTTAGGTTGCCTCCTTCTGAGGCTGTGCTTTTTCCTAATGAAGGTTGCTAGAATTCATATCAGATACAAAACAAAAAAAAATCACTAAACTAAATTCTCTGGGCTCCAGCTGAACAATCAACTTTTAATTGCTACTTCAGTGGTAAAGAGATATCCCAAGATGCCCACATCCCGTCCAGTGTGGGAGAACAAGCAGGATGAGGAAGCCCAATAGAGCTGCTACTTTCCACCCAGCGCCATCACTGGAGTAAGGCAAGATGAGCTGATAGACCTCCCTCCGGGGCCTTGAGGCACCCGGGCCACTTCTTAGATGGAGGAAGACAGGGGATGCGTGCAGTAAGTTTACTAACGGAACTCTTTAAAAGGGATGCTGGCCACTGGTGATCCAACTTTTCTTTCCCTGTGGGAAAAAGCAGGGATGATGGCAGGAAAAACAGAAAAGAAA
This sequence comes from Oreotragus oreotragus, assembly GCA_006410675.1. Classification (NCBI taxonomy): domain Eukaryota; kingdom Metazoa; phylum Chordata; class Mammalia; order Artiodactyla; family Bovidae; genus Oreotragus; species Oreotragus oreotragus. The sequence continues at coordinate 1,026 of SJYX01015444.1, read as the reverse complement.
GACCTCTAAAGCTCCTAGCTGGGAGGTTTGTTGCTGGGTTCTTTGGCAGTAGTGGGTTTAGGCCAACAGAAGCAACAGAGACACGCATGTGTGGAATCTCCTTCGGCTGCCTCTTCCAGGGCTGTGTTTTAGCTGATGCTGAGCTGGGCAAATCCTATTAGTTTACCATCATCAGGAATATCTGAGCCTTCGACACCGGATGCCTAAGGACCAAACAAAATGAGAAGCTGTGGTGAGTCACAAAACAAAACTGCAGGTAATAATTAAAACTGACATGGGGATTGGGGGAGAGAGGGAAGCTGGGGAAAGGTCCCTGGGATACAAACAGGAGGCAGATAAAGGTGCAGGTGGTGTCTAGGTACAAAGGGGAAGTCAGCCTGACAATCTGTTTTGAGAATAAACAGTTGAGGGCCTCGGGTAGGAGGCTTCCTGGGAGAGAGTGGGGAAGGGAGGCCAATGAAGACAGACATCAGCCCAGGGCATGGGGAGGCTAAACAATCACCAGACTTGATTATTCTCATCACTCAGGGAATATGGAAGCTGGTCTGCAGAGGCTGCTGGTATGTAAAAGTGAGACAGTTTAACAAGAAAGAAGGGATGAATACCAGTTTGAAGGTGACAGATCGATTTGACTGGGGTTCTTCCACAATCTTCTGCAAATTAGCTGCCACTATAATAATAAAAACAGAGAAAGTAATGAGAAGTTATGTAAATCCACACTTTAACCATGTTAAACTTAAACAGTAGTTCGTTCACAATCTCCTACATACAATCCAAATGTAAGCAGAAAGATAGATCGCTCCCTAAACAAGAGGTGTTTTAAAATACAAGTCCAAGTAGCACAAATAAATCTTACCATTGTCAAATTAACATCTTTAAGATGCCGTATTAACTAAGGAACGACACTCCAGTTTAAGAGGTAGGACATGCCGATTCACGGGCCAGAAAGCCCTAGAATGGGAATCAGCCAACTATGTATAAAAATGACAGACACACGTGTACCCCAATGTTCATCGCAGCACTGTT
>SJYX01015442.1:213776-233395 GCA_006410675.1 Oreotragus oreotragus | reverse complement strand
GGCACTCAGCTTTCTTCACAGTCCAACTTTCACATCCATACATGACCACAGGAAAAACCATAGCCTTGACTAGGCGGACCTTAGTCGGCAAAGTAATGTCTCTGCTTTTGAATATACTATCCAGGTTGGTCATAACTTTTCTTCCAAGGAGTAAGCGTCTTTTAATTTCATGGCTGCACTCACCATCTGCAGTGATTTTGGAGCCCCCAAAAATAAAGTCTGACACTGTTTCCACTGTTTCCCCATCTATTTCCCAGGAAGTGATGGGACCAGATGCCATGATCTTCTTAACGACATAAAATTTTGACAGTATACTGAGGTCCTTTTTCAAGGGGAAGCAGCCTCCTCTTCATTCAAGGGGCTGTGGGTCCATAAACTAGCTCAAGTCAGGAAATTGTTTGAGGGCCCATGACTCTGTCTTTACCATTCAATTTAGACTTTTGTTCATTTGGCCAAGAAATTTTTTGTTTATATAGAATAAGTAAGAATTTAGTAAGTTTTCTGTCTATTTCAGTTCTAGGAACATTATGATCAATTAAGCAACACCATAGGTCTGTGTGGGTCAGATGTTTCAGATTGCTGCTTTGACACTGCGGCTCATAACTGGCAACCATTCCCATCTTGCCTTTGTTATTGAGTGCCCCCTGTTAGCTTCTACTCCCTGGATCCAATCACTCCCATTACTGTTGAACCCAAATCCATGTATCTCACGCACAGTGAGGCCAAAAAAATTGAAACATGGAAGTCTGGAGCAGAGAAAGGTTTATTGCAAAGGTTGTGGAAGGAGAGTGGGCAATTCATGCTTAAAAAGCTTAAATTCCAGATGGTATTTGGCAAAGCATTTTTATGGGCAAAATCTGGGGGGAGGCCTGCAGGGGGTGTAACTCTCCTCTCATTGGTCGGATGTGTATGGAAGTCTGGAGCAGAGAAAGGTTTATTGCAAAGGTTGTGGAAGGAGAGTGGGCAATTCATGCTTAAAAAGCTTAAATTCCAGATGGTATTTGGCAAAGCATTTTTATGGGCAAAATCTGGGGGGAGGCCTGCAGGGGGTGTAACTCTCCTCTCATTGGTCGGATGTGAGATAACAGGGTGGTGTTCCCAGAATCTCAATCATCGACCTTCTGGTTCCAGCCAGTCTGGGGTTCATGTTCTGGTTCTCTGCCTGAAGTTATCATCCTCCTCCTGGTTGGGGTCCTTAGTTCCCACAGAAGGACTTATAAATATGTGTCAGATTGTTATGTCTACCCTCTCTCCTCACCAAGAGGAATCAGGACCCTGATTTATTGCTGCTCTGTTGTTTATTGGCTGCTTTTCCTTTGCTTCTGTATTGCCTCACTCCCTTTTTAATTTTATTTTTTATTGAAGGATAATTGCTTTACATAATTTTGCTGTTTTCTGTCAAACCTCAACATGAATCAGCCATAGGTATACATATATTACTTCCCTTTTGAACCTCCCTCCCATCTCTCTCCCCATCCCACCCCTCTAGGTTGATACAGAGCCCCTGTTTGAGTTTCCTGAGCCATACAGCAAATTCCTGTTGACTATCTATTTTACATATGGTAATGTAAGTTTCCATGTCTTTTCATACATCTCGCCCTCTCCTCCCCTCTCCCTATGTCCATAAGTCTATTCTCTATGTCTGTTTCTCCATCGTTGCCCTGTAAATAAATTCTTAAGTACCACTTTTCTAGATTCTGTATATATGCATTAGAATACAGTATTTATCTTTCTCTTTCTGACTCATTTCACTCTGTATAATAGGTTCTAGGTTCATCCATCTCATCAGAACTGACTCAAATACGTTCCTTTTTATGACTGAGTAAAATTAAAAGATGCTTGCTCCTTGGCTTCCTTGGTAGCTCAGATGGCAAAGCATCTGCCTACAATGCAGGAGACCTGGGTTCAATCCCTGGGTCGGGAAGATCTCCCAGAGAAGGAAATGGCAACCCACTCCAGTATTCTCCCCTGGAGAATTCCATGGACTGAGGAGCCTGGTGGGCTACAGTCCATGGGGTCACAAAGAGTCGGACACAACTGAGTGACTTCCCTTCATTTCACTCCTTGGAAGGAAGGTTATGACCAACCTAGACAGCATATTAAAAAGCAGAGACACTACTTTGCCAACAAAGGTCCATCTCATCAATGCTACGGTTTTTCCAGTAGTCATGTATGGATGTGAGAGTTGGATTATAAAGAAAGCTGAGCACCAAAGAATTAATGCTTTTGAACTGTGGTGTTGGAGAAGACTCTTGAGAGCCCCTTGGACTGCAAGGAGATCCAACCAGTCCATCCTAAAGGAAATCAGTCCTGAATATTCATTGGAAGAACTGATGCTGAAGCTGAAACTCCAATACCTGGGCCACCTGATGAGAAGAACGGACTCATTTGAAAAGACCCTAGTGCTGGGAAAGATTGAGGGCAGGAGGAGAAGGGGACGATGGAGAATGAGATGGTTGGATGGCATCACCAACTCAATGGACATGAGTTTGCGTAGACTCTGGGAATTGGTGATGGACAGGGAGGCCTGGCATGCTGAGGTCCATGGGGTCGCGAAGAGTCGGACATGACTGAGCGACTGAACTGAACTGAACTGAATAGTCCATTGTGTATATGTACCACAGCTTCTTTATTCATTCATCTGTCGATGGACATCTAGGTTGCTTCCACATTCTAGCTATTGTAAATAGTGCTGCAATGAACAATGGGATACATGTGTCTCTTTCAATTTTGGTTTCCTCAGGGTATATGCCTAGAAGTGGGATTGCTGGTTCATATGGTAGTTTTATTCCTAGTTTTTTTAAGGAATCTTCATACCTCCCTCCGGAGAAGGCAATGGCACCCCACTCCAATACTCTTGCCTGGAAAATCCCATGGGCAGAGGAGCCTGGAAGGCTGAAGTCCACTGGGTCACTGAGGGTCGGACTAGACTGGGCGACTTCACTTTCACTTTTCACTTTCATGCATTGGAGAAGGAAATGGCAACCCACTCCAGTATTCTTGCCTGGGGAATCCTGGGGACGGGGAAGCCCGGTGGGCTGCCGTCTATGGGGTCGCACAGAGTCGGACACGACTGAAGTGACTTAGCAGCGTACCTCCCTCACTTCCTTTAATTAATAACTGTTTCAATCTGCCCTTGGGGATTTAGGTAAAGTCTAGGAGGCTGAAAGCTTTTTTCCTGAAAACAAAAAGAGGGGACAGGAAAAAAGGTCTTGTGTCAGGAGGGCTCCACAGTTCTGCTGAGTTTCACAGTTTCATTTAGGATCCCTAGTTCAATGGCTACAGACCTTATAGTTTCTAATTTTTGGAGCTCATCCTTTAATGAGGTCAAGAAGACTGAAAGAGATGAATTTTAATATAGACCTGCTGTCCATGTGTCCTTTTATTGACTCAAGAAATATTCATTTGCTTCAATCATGTTCCAGACACTCTGCTAGGCAATAAGGAGGTGTTAACGACTGGGACGTAGTCCTCACCCTCTGAGGTGGACAGAACAAACAAGAAAATAAAGAAACTTATAAGTACAAGTTTCGAAAATGCTTGGAAAAAAATAAACTGGGTATAGTGAAAGAATTATGGGGTGAGATCTAGTTATATTGGAGGCTGAAAGCTTTTTTCCTGAAAACAAAAAGAGGGGACAGGAAAAAAGGTCTTGTGTCAGGAGGGCCCCACAGTTCTGCTGAGTTTCACAGTTTCATTTAGGATCCCCAGTTCAATGGCTGCAGACCTTATAGTTTCTAATTTTTGGAGCTCATCCTTTAATGAGGCCAAGAAGACTGAAAGAGATGAATTTTAATATAGACCTGCTATCCATGTGTCCTTTTATTGACTCAAGAAATATTCATTTGCTTCAATCATGTTCCAGACACTCTACTAGGCAATAAGGAGGTATTAACGACTGGGACGTAGTTCTCACCCTCTGAGGTGGACAGAACAAACAAGAAAAGAAAGAAACTTATAAGTACAAATTTCGAAAATGCTTGGAAAAAAATAAACTGGGTATAGTGAAAGAATTATGGGGTGAGATCTAGTTATATTAGGCAGTCAGGAAAGGTCTTCTGAGACATCAATCAGGAACCAAATAGCTATACTTGGAGGCATATGTGTGATTCTGAGAAAATGTTGCTAACAAATTAAATACTTGAAATCAAAACACCTCGGCAGTGCAGGAGGGAGAGCCTATCTGTTGAAAGAAACCTGCTGTGAAGACAGAGATAAGGGACTAGCCCTAGGTGGTATGCATACTGTCAATGAAGAATTAATTATTCAATCTTAGAAATAAATGGAAAATTTTATTTGAGCCAAGTGGAGGATTATAATCCAGAAGCAGCATCTCAAAAAACTCTAAAAACTATTCCACCTGTTGGAAGTCAAAATACAGTTATCTAAGTTTTTTGAGACAGAGCTGTACATTAAATGAGGTATTACTGACAGTTTACACAATCCAGATCTAAGCATCATGTGGCCAATTACAAGATCAAGAAGGAATGTTATCTTTAAATGAGCTATTTTGTTGATACTGGGAGAATGTTGTTCCTTATGGCTGAGCAGGTATTTCTGCTATTGGGGAGGTTTGGCCGATGCATAATTCAGATACACAGTACACAATAGGAGAGAAATAGGAGGCCAAAGGGCAGGGGAAATATTTTATGTGTAAATTTTTCTTGTCTTGCTATAAAATATGGAATTTTATTCACAATACTCATGTACTGATTTACTTACTGATGAATGTTACAAACATTCATGGAGCACTGATTGTGTGCCAGATACTGAGAAAGGCACTAGGAATTGGTGATAAGGAAGCAAACATGTTTCTTCCCCTCACGGAGCTCACTGTTTAAAAGTGAGGTAGGAATAATAGAGAAGTGTAAATTGTGATAAATCTTATATAGGAAAAATGCAGGAAACTATAAAGTCAGTATTACTTTGATGTCAAAACCAAACAAAGGCATCACAAGAAAACTACAGAAAATGTTTTTTAAATATGAACGCAAAAACTCTCCACAAAATACAAGCAAATTGAATCCAACAATGTATAACATCATGGCCAAGTGAGATTTATCCCAGGAATGTAAGGTTGGTTTAATACTTGAAAATCATTAGTGTAATATTCCACATCAGTAGAATAAAGGACAACAGCCACATGATCTCAAGAGACAGAGGAAAAGCATTTGATAAAGTTCAATATCCCTTCATGATAAATACTCAGTAGCATAGAAATAGAAGTGAAGTTCCTCAGCCTGATAAAGTCAATAAAAAATCCACAGGTAAGATATACCTAATGGTGTAAGAATGGATGCTTTCTCTCTAAAATTAGGAACAAGACACAGATGTTAGCTCTTGCCATTTCTGGGCTTCCCTTATAGCTCAGTTGGTAAAGAATCTGCCTTCAATGCAGGATACCCCAGTTCGATTCCCACTCCAGCATTCTTGGGCTTCCCTTGTGGCTCAGTTGGTAAAGAATCGCCTGCAATGCAGGAGACCTAGGTTTGATCCCTGGGTTGGGAAGAGCCCCTGGAGAAGGGAAAGGCTACCCACTCCAGTATTCTGGCCTGGAGAATTCCATGGACGGTATACTCCATGGGGTCACAAAGAGTCGGACTTTCACTTCACTTGCCATTTCTACTCAACATTATTTGGGAATTTCTCCTAGCCAGGGCAATTGGGGAAGAAAAACAAATAAAACACATTCAGAATGAAAAAGAAGTAAAGCTATTTCTATTTGCAGATGACTTGACAGAGGAGCTTGACAGGCTACAGTCCATGGAGTTGCAAAGAGCTGGACACAACTGAGAATTTCATTTCGCTTCACTGACTTTATACATAAGAAGTTCTAATGACTCTATTAAAAAGCAATTAGAGTAAAGGAGTTTAGCAAGATTGCAGGATACAAGATCTCTAAACAAAAATCAATTGTATTTCTATACAGCAGCAAAGAGAAAACAGAAAATGAAATTAAGAAATCAATTTTATTTATAGTAGCATAAGAAATGTAGTCAAAGCTATGTTTTTTCAGTAGTCATGTATGAATGTGAGAGTTGAACCATAATGAAGGCTGAGTGCTGAAGAATTGATGCTTTTAAGTTGTGGTGCTGGAGAAGACTATTGAGAGTCCCCTGGACTGCAAGGGGATCAAACAAGTCAATCCTAAAGGAAATCAACCATGAATATTCATTGGAAGAAATGATGCTGAAGCTGAAGCTCCAATACTTTGGCCACCTGATGCAAAGAACTGACTCACTGGAAAAGACCCTGATGCTGGGAAAGATTAAGGACAGGAGGAGAAGGGAGCAACAAAGGATGAGATGGTTGGATGGCATCATCAACTCAATGGACATGAGTTTGAGTAAACTTCAGGAGATAGTGAAGGACAGGGAAGCCTGGTATGCTGCAGCCCGTGAGGTTGCAAATAGTCGAACACGACTTAGCAACTGAACAACAACAACAGCATAAGAAAGAATGAAACACTTAGGATGAATATAACCAAAGAAGTATAAAACGTATACTCTGAAAACTAAAAAGCATTGTTGAAAAAAAGTAACCTAAATAAATGGAAACACAGCCCATGTTCATATATCAGAAGATCAGAAGACATAATGTTGTTAAAGATGGCAATATTTTTCAAATTGATCTGTGGATTCAATGCAATCCCTATCAAAATCCTATCAAAATCTGCTTCTTTGCAGAAATTGACAAACTGATCTTAAAATCATATGGAAATGCAAGGGACCCAGAATAAGCAATAACATTCTTAAAAAGAAGAACAAATTGAATTTATACCACCTGATTTCAAAACCTATGGCAAGTTACTGTAATCAAGACAACATAGTACTGACATAAAGATAGATATATAGGTAAATGAAATAGAATTAGAAGTTCATAAATTTACATCAATATTTATGATCAGTTGATTTTTAACAAGGGTACCAAGACAATTCAATGATGTCTCAATATCCATTTGCAAAAGAATGAATTTTGGCTACTACTTCCCACCATATACAAAAATTAACTCAGAGTGGATCAAAGATACAAACACAAGAGTTAAAAATATATAACTTTTAGAAGAAAACAAGTTTGTAAATCATCATGACCTTGATTAAGCCTTGATTTCTTAGATATGACACCAAAAGGAAAATTGACAAAAGAAAAAATAAAATCTGGATATCATCTAAATTAAAAATAAAATAAAAAGGCAACCCATAGAAGGGGAGGTAATGCTTACAAATTACATATCTGATAAGGTATTTGTAGTAGAATATATAAAGAACTATTACAACTCAATAATTAAAAGACTACTCAATTTTAAAAACTGATAAAGGATTTGAATAACCACTTCTATAAGAAAGTTATACCTATAGCCCTAAGCATATGGAAAGGTCCTCAACAGCGTAGCCATCAGGGAAATGCCAACCAAAACCACAGTAAGATATACCACTTTACACTCACCAGAATAGCTATATTAAAAAAGATGGACAATATTATGTGTTGACGGGGATTGGTAGAAAATAAAATCCTAATACACTGCTGGTAGGAATGGAAACTAGTGCAGTCACTTTGAAAACAGTTTACCAGTTCCTCAACTGGTTAAACATAGAGTCAACTTTCAGTTCAGTTCAGTTCAGTTGTTCAGTTGTGTCCGACTCTTTGTGATCCCATGAACCGCAGCATGCCAGGCCTTCCGGTCCATCACCAACTCCCAGGGTCCACTCAAACCCATGTCCATTGTGTCGGTGATCCATCCAACCATCTCATCCTCTGTCATCCCCTTCTCCTCCTGCTCTCAATCTTTCCCAGCATCAGGGTCTTTTCAAATGAGTCATCTCTTCACATCAGGTGGCCAAAGTATTGGAGTTTCAGCCTCAACATCAGTCCTTCCAATGTACACCCAGGACTGATCTCCTTTAGGATGGACTGGTTGGAGCTCCTTGCAGCCCAAAGGACTCTCAAGAGTCTTCTCCAACACCACAGTTCAAAAGCATCAATTCTTTAGCACTTGGCTTTCTTTATAGTCCAACTCTCACATCCATACATGACCACTGGAAAAACCATAGCCTTGACTAGACAGACCTTTGTTGGCAAAGTAATGCCTCTGCTTTTTAATATGTTGTCTAGGTTGGTCATAACTTTCCTTCCAAGGAGTAAGCATCTTTTAATTTCATTATTGCAATCGCCATCTGCAGTGATTTTGGAGCCCAGAAAAATAAAGTCAGCCCCTGTTTCCACTGTTTCCCCATCTATCTGCCATGAAGTATGATCAAGCAATTCCACACTTAAGTATGTACTCAAGAGAAATGAAAATATATGTCTATATAAAAGCTTGTAGTACATGAATATTCATAGCAGCATTATTCATAACAGCAAAAAATGTAAAAAACCATAAATTTATCAATTTATGAACAGATAAACAAAATGTGATATATCATTATAAGGGAGTATTATTCAGTCATAAAAAGCACTGAAATACTGCTACATACTATAGCATGAATGAGCCTTGGAAACATGCTAAGTGAAAAAAGCCAGTCACAAAGGACCACAGATAGTATGGTTAATTTTATATGAAATGCCCAGAATAGGCAAACGTATAGAGGCAGAATGTAGATTAGTGGTTTCTTATGACTGTGGAAGATGGGTTGAGGTTTAAGGAGTAATGGTCAACAGATGCAGAGCTCCTTTTTGAAGTCGTGATTTTTTTCTCAACTTGATGGTGGTGATGGATGAACAACACTGTTCATACACTAGAAGTCACTAAACTGTACACTTTAAGTGGGTGAATTGTGTGACATGTGAGTGATATCTCAATATCTCAATAAAGTTGCTAAACGTACCAAAGACTGGGGACTTCCTTGGTTAGGACTTTGCACTTCCATTGCAGGAGGCATGGGTTCAATCCCTGGTCAGGGCGCTAGGAGCCTGCAAGCTGCCCAGTGCAGCCAAAAAAAAAACAAAAAAAAAGGCAAAAGACCTCAGCAAGATATACAAACAGTCAATAAAGTACATGAGATCATGTTCAACATAATTAATTTTCAAGGGATACAAATTTAAGGCATGATGAGATAGCACTACATACTTACTAAAGTGTCCAAAAGTTATCTAAATTAAAACAAGTGAACAGATAAACAAAATCGCCATCTGCAGATGCAGTTGGTGAGGATGTGGAACAATTGAAGCTCTTGTTTATTGCTAGAAGTAATGGAAAATGGCATAGCTACTTATAATAGAGTTCTGTAGAAAAACTGAAATACAAACAGATCCTAAGATCTGCAGGATGAGTCAGCAAGCTGCTGACCAAAAGCTCATGGTAGTTTCACAGTCTGACTCTAGAGGCCTGCATAGGAGAGCCAATGGTATAGTTTCAGCCCAAGGGCCAGCAGGCTTGAAACTCAGGAAGAGCCAATGTTTCAGTTCAAGTATAAAGGTAGGAGAATAAAGTTCAAGTATAAAAGGCTTCCCAGGTGGACCTAGTGGTAGAGAACCTGCCTGCCAATGCAGGAGATGTAAAAGATGCTGGTTCAATCCCTGAGTCAGGAAGATCCCCTGGAAGAGGGCATGGCAATCCACCCCAGTATTTTTGCCTGGAGAATACCAAGGACAGAGGAGCCTGGTGGGCTATGGTTCATAGGGTCACAAAGAGTTGAACTGGGAGAGCCTATCTGTTGAAAGAAACCTGCTGTGAAGACAGAGATAAGGGACTAGCCCTAGGTGGTATGAATACTGTCAATGAAAAATTAATTATTCAATCTTAGAAAGAAATGGAAAATTTTATTTGAGCCAAGTTGAGGATTATAATCCAGAAGCAGCATCTCAAAAAACTCTAAAAACTATTCCACCTGTCCAGAAGCAGCATCTCAAAAAACTCTAAAAACTGTTCCACCTGTTGGAAGTCAAAATACAGTTATCTAAGTTTTTTGAGACAGAGCTGTACATTAAATGAGGTATTACTGACAGTTTACACAATCCAGATCTAAGCATCATGTGGCCAATTACAAGATCAAGAAGGAATGTTATCTTTAAATGAGCTATTTTGTTGATACTGGGAGAATGTTGTTCCTTATGGCTGAGCAGGTATTTCTGCTATTGGGGAGGTTTGGCCGATGCATAATTCAGATACACAGTACACAATAGGAGGGAAATAGGAGGCCAAAGGGCAGGGGAAATTTTTTATGTGTAAATTTTTCTTGTCTTGCTATAAAATATGGAATTTTATTCACAATACTCATGTACTGATTTACTTACTGATGAATGCTACAAACATTCATGGAGCACTGATTGTGTGCCAGATACTGAGAAAGGCACTAGGAATTGGTGATAAGGAAGCAAACATGTTTCTTCCCCTCACGGAGCTCACTGTTTAAAAGTGAGGTAGGAATAATAGAGAAGTGTAAATTGTGATAAATCTTATATAGGAAAAATGCAGGAAACTATAAAGTCAGTATTACTTTGATGTCAAAACCAAACAAAGGCATCACAAGAAAACTACAGAAAATGTTTTTTAAATATGAACGCAAAAACTCTCCACAAAATACAAGCAAATTGAATCCAACAATGTATAACATCATGGCCAAGTGAGATTTATCCCAGGAATGTAAGGTTGGTTTAATACTTGAAAATCATTAGTGTAATATTCCACATCAGTAGAATAAAGGACAACAGCCACATGATCTCAAGAGACAGAGGAAAAGCATTTGATAAAGTTCAATATCCCTTCATGATAAATACTCAGTAGCATAGAAATAGAAGTGAAGTTCCTCAGCCTGATAAAGTCAATAAAAAATCCACAGGTAAGATATACCTAATGGTGTAAGAATGGATGCTTTCTCTCTAAAATTAGGAACAAGACACAGATGTTAGCTCTTGCCATTTCTGGGCTTCCCTTATAGCTCAGTTGGTAAAGAATCTGCCTTCAATGCAGGATACCCCAGTTCGATTCCCACTCCAGCATTCTTGGGCTTCCCTTGTGGCTCAGTTGGTAAAGAATTAATGGATGCTTTCTCTCTAAAATTAGGAACAAGACACAGATGTTAGCTCTTGCCATTTCTGGGCTTCCCTTATAGCTCAGTTGGTAAAGAATCTGCCTTCAATGCAGGATACCCCAGTTCGATTCCCACTCCAGCATTCTTGGGCTTCCCTTGTGGCTCAGTTGGTAAAGAATCGCCTGCAATGCAGGAGACCTAGGTTTGATCCCTGGGTTGGGAAGAGCCCCTGGAGAAGGGAAAGGCTACCCACTCCAGTATTCTGGCCTGGAGAATTCCATGGACGGTATACTCCATGGGGTCACAAAGAGTCGGACTTTCACTTCACTTGCCATTTCTACTCAACATTATTTGGGAATTTCTCCTAGCCAGGGCAATTGGGGAAGAAAAACAAATAAAACACATTCAGAATGAAAAAGAAGTAAAGCTATTTCTATTTGCAGATGACTTGACAGAGGAGCTTGACAGGCTACAGTCCATGGAGTTGCAAAGAGCTGGACACAACTGAGAATTTCATTTCGCTTCACTGACTTTATACATAAGAAGTTCTAATGACTCTATTAAAAAGCAATTAGAGTAAAGGAGTTTAGCAAGATTGCAGGATACAAGATCTCTAAACAAAAATCAATTGTATTTCTATACAGCAGCAAAGAGAAAACAGAAAATGAAATTAAGAAATCAATTTTATTTATAGTAGCATAAGAAATGTAGTCAAAGCTATGTTTTTTCAGTAGTCATGTATGAATGTGAGAGTTGAACCATAATGAAGGCTGAGTGCTGAAGAATTGATGCTTTTAAGTTGTGGTGCTGGAGAAGACTATTGAGAGTCCCCTGGACTGCAAGGGGATCAAACAAGTCAATCCTAAAGGAAATCAACCATGAATATTCATTGGAAGAAATGATGCTGAAGCTGAAGCTCCAATACTTTGGCCACCTGATGCAAAGAACTGACTCACTGGAAAAGACCCTGATGCTGGGAAAGATTAAGGACAGGAGGAGAAGGGAGCAACAAAGGATGAGATGGTTGGATGGCATCATCAACTCAATGGACATGAGTTTGAGTAAACTTCAGGAGATAGTGAAGGACAGGGAAGCCTGGTATGCTGCAGCCCGTGAGGTTGCAAATAGTCGAACACGACTTAGCAACTGAACAACAACAACAGCATAAGAAAGAATGAAACACTTAGGATGAATATAACCAAAGAAGTATAAAACGTATACTCTGAAAACTAAAAAGCATTGTTGAAAAAAAGTAACCTAAATAAATGGAAACACAGCCCATGTTCATATATCAGAAGATCAGAAGACATAATGTTGTTAAAGATGGCAATATTTTTCAAATTGATCTGTGGATTCAATGCAATCCCTATCAAAATCCTATCAAAATCTGCTTCTTTGCAGAAATTGACAAACTGATCTTAAAATCATATGGAAATGCAAGGGACCCAGAATAAGCAATAACATTCTTAAAAAGAAGAACAAATTGAATTTATACCACCTGATTTCAAAACCTATGGCAAGTTACTGTAATCAAGACAACATAGTACTGACATAAAGATAGATATATAGGTAAATGAAATAGAATTAGAAGTTCATAAATTTACATCAATATTTATGATCAGTTGATTTTTAACAAGGGTACCAAGACAATTCAATGATGTCTCAATATCCATTTGCAAAAGAATGAATTTTGGCTACTACTTCCCACCATATACAAAAATTAACTCAGAGTGGATCAAAGATACAAACACAAGAGTTAAAAATATATAACTTTTAGAAGAAAACAAGTTTGTAAATCATCATGACCTTGATTAAGCCTTGATTTCTTAGATATGACACCAAAAGGAAAATTGACAAAAGAAAAAATAAAATCTGGATATCATCTAAATTAAAAATAAAATAAAAAGGCAACCCATAGAAGGGGAGGTAATGCTTACAAATTACATATCTGATAAGGTATTTGTAGTAGAATATATAAAGAACTATTACAACTCAATAATTAAAAGACTACTCAATTTTAAAAACTGATAAAGGATTTGAATAACCACTTCTATAAGAAAGTTATACCTATAGCCCTAAGCATATGGAAAGGTCCTCAACAGCGTAGCCATCAGGGAAATGCCAACCAAAACCACAGTAAGATATACCACTTTACACTCACCAGAATAGCTATATTAAAAAAGATGGACAATATTATGTGTTGACGGGGATTGGTAGAAAATAAAATCCTAATACACTGCTGGTAGGAATGGAAACTAGTGCAGTCACTTTGAAAACAGTTTACCAGTTCCTCAACTGGTTAAACATAGAGTCAACTTTCAGTTCAGTTCAGTTCAGTTGTTCAGTTGTGTCCGACTCTTTGTGATCCCATGAACCGCAGCATGCCAGGCCTTCCGGTCCATCACCAACTCCCAGGGTCCACTCAAACCCATGTCCATTGTGTCGGTGATCCATCCAACCATCTCATCCTCTGTCATCCCCTTCTCCTCCTGCTCTCAATCTTTCCCAGCATCAGGGTCTTTTCAAATGAGTCATCTCTTCACATCAGGTGGCCAAAGTATTGGAGTTTCAGCCTCAACATCAGTCCTTCCAATGTACACCCAGGACTGATCTCCTTTAGGATGGACTGGTTGGAGCTCCTTGCAGCCCAAAGGACTCTCAAGAGTCTTCTCCAACACCACAGTTCAAAAGCATCAATTCTTTAGCACTTGGCTTTCTTTATAGTCCAACTCTCACATCCATACATGACCACTGGAAAAACCATAGCCTTGACTAGACAGACCTTTGTTGGCAAAGTAATGTCTCTGCTTTTTAATATGCTGTCTAGGTTGGTCATAACTTTCCTTCCAAGGAGTAAGCGTCTTTTAATTTCATGGCTGCAGTCACCATCTGCAGTGATTTTGGAGCCCAGAAAAATAAAGTCAGACACTGTTTCCACATCTATTTCCCATGGAGTGATGGGACCAGATGCNGACAGACCTTTGTTGGCAAAGTAATGCCTCTGCTTTTTAATATGTTGTCTAGGTTGGTCATAACTTTCCTTCCAAGGAGTAAGCATCTTTTAATTTCATTACTACAATCGCCATCTGCAGTGATTTTGGAGCCCAGAAAAATAAAGTCAGCCCCTGTTTCCACTGTTTCCCCATCTATCTGCCATGAAGTATGATCAAGCAATTCCACGCTTAAGTATGTACTCAAGAGAAATGAAAATATATGTCTACATAAAAGCTTGTAGTACATGAATATTCATAGCAGTATTATTCATAATAGCAAAAAATGTAAAAAACCATAAATTTATCAACTTATGAACAGATAAACAAAATGTGATATATCATTATAAGGGAGTATTATTCAGTCATAAAAAGCACTGAAATACTGCTACATACTATAGCATGAATGAGCCTTGAAAACATGCTAAGTGAAAAAAGCCAGTCACAAAGGACCACAGACAGTATGATTAATTTTGTATGAAATGCTCAGAATAGGCAAACCTATAGAGGCAGAATGTAAATTAGTGGTTTCTTATGACTGTGAAAGATAGGTTGGGGTTTAGGGAGTAATGGTCAACAGATGCAGAGCTCCTTTTTGAAGTAGTGATTTTTTCTCAACTTGACTGTGGTGATGGATGAACAACACGGTTCATACACTAGAAGTCACTAAACTGTACACTTTAAGTGGGTGAATTGTGTGACATGTGAATGATATCTCAATAAAGTTGCTAAAAATACCAAAGACTGGGGACTTCCTTGGTTAGGACTCTGCACTTCCATTGCAGGAGGCATGGGTTCAATCCCTGGTCAGGGCACAAGGAGCCTGCAAGCTGCACAGTGCAGCCAAAAAAAAAAAAAGGCAAAAGACCTCAGCAAGTACCTCACAGAAGAAGATATACAAACAGTCAATAGAGTACATGAGATCATGTTCAACATAATTAATTTTCAAGGGACACAAATTTAAGGCATGATGAGATAGCACTACATACTCACTAAAGTGTCCAAAAGTTATCTAAGTTAAAACAAGTGAACAGATAAACAAAATCGCCATCTGCAGATGCAGTTGGTGAGGATGTGGAACAATTGAAGCTCTTGTTTATTGCTAGAAGTAACGGAAAATGGCATAGCTACTTATAATAGAGTTCTGTAGAAAAACGGAACTACAAACAGATCCTAAGATCTGCAGGATGAGTCAGCAAGCTGCTGACCAAGAGCTCATGGTAGTTTCACAGTCTGACTCTAGAGGCCTGCATAGGAGAGCCAATGGTATAGTTTCAGCCCAAGGGCCAGCAGGCTTGAAACTCAGGAAGAGCCAATGTTTCAGTTCAAGTATAGGTAGGAGAATAAAGTTCAAGTATAAAAGGCTTCCCAGGTGGATCTAGTGGTAAAGAACCTGCCTGCCAATGCAGGAGATATAAAAGATGCTGGTTCAATCCCTGAGTCGGGAAGATCCCCTGGAAGAGGGCATGGCAATCCACCCCAGTATTCTTGCCTGGAGAATACCAAGGACAGAGGAGCCTGGTGGGCTATGGTTCATAGGGTCACAAAGAGTTGAACACAACTGAAGTGACTTAGCATGCACACATACTGGTAGGAAAAAGCTGTTATCCCAATTTGAAGGTGGTCAGGTAGAAGGAATTTTCTCTTACTGGGAGTAGAGTCAGCCTTTTTGTTCTCCAGCCTTTAACTGATCAGATGAGGCTCTCCCACATTAAAGAGGACAATCTGCTTTATTTCAGTTCAGTTCAGTTCAGTTGCTCGGTTGTGTCGACTCTGCTACTCCATGAACCGCAGCACGCCAGGCCTCCCTGTCCATCACCAACTCCTGGAGTTCACCCAAACCCATGTCCATTGAGTCAGTGATGCCATCCAACCATATCATCCTCCATCGTCCCCTTCTCCTCCTGCCCTCAATCTTTCCCAGCATCAGGGTCTTTTCAAATGAGTCAGCTCTTTGCATCAGGTGGCCAAAGTATTGGAGTTTCAGCTTCAGCATCAGTTCTTCCAATGAATATTCAGGACTGATTTCCTTTAGGATGGACTGGTTGGATCTCCTTGCAGTCCAAGGGACTCTCAAGAGTCTTCTCCAACACCACAGTTCAAAAGCATCAATTTTTCTGCGCTCAGCTTTCTTTATAGTCCAACTCTTACATTCATACCTGACCACTGGGAAAAAACATAGCCTTGACTAGACGGACCTTTGTTGACAAAGTAATGTCTCTGCTTTTTAATATGCTGTCTAGGTTGGTCATAACTTTCCTTCCAAGGAGTAAGTGTATTTTAATTTCATGGCTGCAGTCACCATTTGCAGTGATTTTGGAGCTCAGAAAAATAGCCACTGTTTCCACTGTTTCCCCATCTATTTGCCATGAAATGATGGGACCAGATGCCATGATCTTCGTTTTCTTAATGTTGAGCTTTAAGCCAACTTTTTCACTCTCCTCTTTCACTTTCATCAAGACTAACTTTACTTAGTTCACCAATTTAAATGTTAATCTCAACCTAAATATCAACTACCTCAGATATGCAGAGGATACCACTCTAATGGCAAAAAGTAAAGAGGAATGAATAAGCCTCTTGATGAGGGTGAAAGAGGAAAGTGAAAAAGCTTACTTGAAACTCAACATTCAAAAAACTAAGATCCTGGCATCTGGTCCCATCACTTCATGGCAAATAGAAGGAGGAAAATTGAAAGCAGATATTATTTTCTTGGGCTTCAAAATCACTGTGGATGGTGATTGAAGCCATGAAATTAAAGATGCTTGCCCCTTGAAAAGAAAACTATGACAAATCTAGGCAGTGTATTAAAAAGCAGAGACATCATTTTGCCAACAAAGATCTGTACAGTCAAAACTATGGTTTTTCCAGTAGCCATATACGGATGGGAGAGTTGGACCATAAAGAAGGCTGAGTGCTGAAGAACTGATGCTTTCCAAGTGTGGTTCTGGAGAAGACTTTAGAGAGTCCCTTGGACTACAAGGAGATCCAACCAGTCCATCCTAAAGGAAATTAACCCTGACTATTCACTGGCAGGACTGATGCTGAAGCTGAATCTCCAATACTTTGGCCACCAGATGCTGACTCTTTGGAAAAGACCCTGATGCTGGGGAAGATTAAAAGCCAAAGGAGAAGAGGGTGGCTGAGGATGAGAGGGTTAGATAGCATCACCAACGTGATGAACAGGAATTTGAGCAAACTGTGAGAAATAGTAGAGAACAGAGGAGCCTAACATGCTACAGTCCATGGGGTCGCAAAGAATTGGACATGACTTAGCAACTGAACAACAATCAAAAAAAAAAAAACACACTCACAGAAACACTGAGAATAATGTTTGACCAAACGTCTGGATGCTCCATGGCCCAGTAAAACTGACACAAAATCAACCCTCATACTACTTACGGAAACAATTTTGCCATTTCTTCAAAAGTTAAGTATACACTTATATGACTCAGAAATTCCGTTCCCAGGCATTTACTTTGGAAAGATGAAAACATATGATCACAAAATAATTTGTACTCAAATATTCATAAAAATTTTATTCTTAACATAAACATCCACCAATTAAATAAATTTTGGGGGAAAACTACATACTGGGAGTAAAAATAATGACCTACTATTACATGCAATAATATGAGTGAATTAAAAAAACATTATTCTAAGTGAAAGAAGTCAAACACAAAAAAAGCACACTCTGTATAATTCTATTTATATGAAACCTAGAAAAGACAAACCTATAATGACAGCAGATCAGTGGTTACCAGGGTCTGGAAGCAGCATTTTAGGGGGTAGTTGACTGGGAAGAAGCATAAAAAAACCTTTTGGGGCAATGAAGAACGTCTATATCTTTGCTGTGGGGGTGATTATACAACTGTATACATTGTCAAAACTTCTAGAAGTGTATATTTTAAAATGGTATATTTTTATTTATATAATTTATTCTTAACAATAATATTGGTGTGAACAAAGAAATGAATACTCTGGTTTCTCCTCAGGTTGAATAAATACATTGCCCTGTTTTCTCCAATAGTAACATTTCCAGGAGCTGGTGATGGACAGGGAGGCCTGGCGTGCTGTGGTTCATGGGGTAGCAAAGAGTCCACATGACTGAGTGACTGAACGGAACTGAACTGAACATTTGCAAAGCTATAATAGAATATAGAATACCAGGATACTGACACTGATACAATTCACTGACTTTAATCACATTTCCATAGTTTTACTTGTGCTCATCATGTGTGTATGTGTGCGTGTATTAAACTCTATATAATTTTAACACCTGTGTAGGTTGATATATCCAACATCACAGTTAAGATACTTTTTCTGTTTCTGGGACATGCCAAACTTTCTTCTGTCTCAAGGCTTCTAGAACTGGGTTTCTTGTCTTCCTGAGTCACCCCAATTTCCTTCCTAAATTTGCACTTCTTCCTGAGTCCCCCTCCACCTCCCACCAATGGCTCCATCTGTCTTATCCTGAAGGTTTTAGCTCAGTACCCCTCAAAGAGGGCTCTGCCTAAGATTCTGTCTCCTTGGTGCCATTTATCCCAGGTCTGACTATATTCACCAGGTATTCTTTTGCTTAATATGTCTCTCCCCTAAACAGACTGTGGGTTCTGTGAGGTAAGAAGTTATTTGTTCCCTTCTAATCCCTGCAGCCTTCCACAAGGCCCAGAGGCTCCAGAAGAAACTTGCTGAAAGGACTTCTCAATGCTCTGCTGCTGCTGCTAAGTCGCTTCAGTCGTGTCTGACTCTGTGCCACCCCATAGACGGCAGCCCCCCATCCCTCAGATTCTCCAGGGAAGAACACTGGAGTGGGTTGCCATTTCCTCCTTCAATGCATGAAAGTGAAAAGTGAAAGTGAAGTCACTTAGTCAAGTCCGACTCGTAGAGACCCCATGGATTGCACCNCTTCCACAAGGCCCAGAGGCTCCAGAAGAAACTTGCTGAAAGGACTTCTCAATGCTCTGCTGCTGCTGCTAAGTCGCTTCAGTCGTGTCTGACTCTGTGCCACCCCATAGACGGCAGCCCCCCATCCCTCAGATTCTCCAGGGAAGAACACTGGAGTGGGTTGCCATTTCCTCCTTCAATGCATGAAAGTGAAAAGTGAAAGTGAAGTCACTTAGTCAAGTCCGACTCGTAGAGACCCCATGGATTGCACCCCACCAGGCTTCTCCGTCCATGGGATTTTCCAGGCAAGAGTACTGGAGTGGGGTGCCATTGCCTTCAATGCTCTACCAAGTTGCTAAAGACTTCTTTTCTTTTGAAAGCTGGGGCCTGGTTTTGTTCATTTTTGTTTTTGTCAGTGAGAGCCCCAGACTCTCAGATCAGAATAGCAGAGGCCTAGCATCTCTCCTCTCTCTGGATATCATGGGCTACTCACCCACCACAGGCCCAGGTGGCGCTCCCCACAACTCCAGGTGGAGGGACCGGCCTCCCCCTGGAGCACCCTTCCCAGGATCTGGGTGCTCTCCCCATCCCTCTCTGATGTTCAGGATTGGCATCGTGGGGCTTTCCTGGTGGCTCAGTGGTAAAGAATCCACCTGCCAATGTAGGAGACACCGATTCCACCCGGATCTAGGAAGATCCCCCATGCCACGGAGCAACAAAGCCCGAGTGCCACAACTACGGAGCCTCTGCTCTAGAGCCTGGGAGCAGCAACTGC
>SJYX01015442.1:126500-210265 GCA_006410675.1 Oreotragus oreotragus | reverse complement strand
TGGCTGATTCATGTCAATGTATGGCAAAACCAACACAGTATTGTAAAGCAAAATAAAGTAAAAATAAAATTTTTTAAAAAGACAAAATTCAAGGAGTGAAAATAGTAACAACAAAAAATCTAGACTTCTGGCTTCAATTGGATGACAAGCAACATGGGGTCCACATCCATCACATCCTATGGGACTGGCACCAGTGCTCCGTTCTCTCCTTTCTGTCATCTGCCTGGCCAGCCTGGAACTGTGTTGAGACCTCTGCAGGGTCCTAGGGGACCCCTGCTCCCTTAGGAGCAGTGAGAGGTGAGCGATTAACTCTGAAGCAGGTGAGAGGGTGAATGAGTCTTCTCATGTATGGTGACTTCCCAGATGCCATCTCGACAGCCTACATGGGAGATGGTGATGGTCACAGGAGGCTATGGCAGGGAGAATGTGATGAGATGAGAGCCTTATACACTGGGATGGGCTGCTCTTGGCTCTGGAGCATAATGAACATGACTGTGAATGAGAATTCCAAGTCAATTTTTTCAGCAAGAAATGAAAACTGAAATAGCCACAGTAGAGAACTCAGGTCCGAAGATCTTTGTAGCAAATATGAATGATGTTGCTTGACTACTGGGGATCTTGCTGAAACACAGATTCCAATCCAGCAGATCTGGGGATAGGGGAGAAACTCTGCATTTCTAACAAGCTCCTGGTTCCTGGACTATACTTTGAGAGCTTGGGGCTAGAAGACAGGTTGCAGTCTAGTGGGCTGTGGGCCAAATTTCGTCTAGGAAATAAGGTTTTTCAGGGTTGCATAGTGGCTACATTTTTAAAAGTTGTGGGACTTCCCTGGCAGTCCAGTGATTAAAACTTCACCTTCCAAAGGAGGGGGTGAGGGTTCAATCCCTGGTCGGGGAGCTAAGATTGAACATGCCTTGCAGCTGAAAAACCAAAAAACATAAAACGGAAGCCATATTGTAACAAATTCAATAAAGACTTTAAAAATGGTCCACATTAAAAAAAAAACACCTTAAAAAAATTTTTTTAAGTTGCTAACAGCTTAAAGTCAGGCATTTTCACATAAAATTCTGACTCTGTCTTCTCCATTCATCATTCTCTATCACATCACTGAATTTTATTTTATTAGTAGTATCTTTCATAATTGAATTTTGCTTATAAATTGAATTTTTTTGTTTGTTGTGCATCTCCCTAGGCTGTGAACTCCATGCAGGTGGGACCTCGCCTGTCCTGTTTGCCCCTGCTTCCCTTGAGCCTAGAGCAATGTCTGGCACACAGGCTATACTCTCTATATTTATTATTTGTCAAGTGAGTCAGCACATATGCTTTCCTATGAGCTTGAAGTGAGTGCTAGAGTCCACATATGGCCCTCTTCACTCACTTGAGTTACCTCCTGAGGAAGACAGACTCAGGACACTGCCCTTGGGAGCCCCCTGTGTCAGGGAATCTGAGGCGGAGGAAGAGGAATGAGGCAGGGAGGAGGACCAGAACAGGGAGGGCCCAGAGGCCACCGGAGGAAAGACAGTGGAGCGGGCGTGCTGGACCATGAGTGCTGCTGCGGGCAGAGGCCGATGGGTGCGAGGGACAGTAGGCCTCTGGGGGAAGCTACTGGCCTGTAAGAAAGCAGGAGAGGAAATGCACTCTCCGAGGTGTTGCCAAATCTTGGTTCCCTGTCTACTGATGCCAAATAGAAATATGGAGACAGAGTTTGGAGGAAATAGGAAGGAGTAGCTTTATTATTTTTGCTAGGGTAGGGCCTCAAGAACTGTGCCCCCCTTCTCAGGAATAAGGAGAGGTTTATATCCTCTCAAAGTCTGTGCTTTCTTGCTTTCTTTCTTTCTTTTGTAAGGTTTCAAAATGACCACAGCTGGCATCAGGCAACTCAACAACCAGGTCTGGTGACCCTGAAGTTATCCGCCTATGTCCTTCTTTTTGAAATGCTGAATGCTACAAGAGAGTGTAGGGGGACACGAATGCCAGGTGCAAATATAATCTATACGGAGTCAGAGAGTAATTTTCTTTTCTTTGTGAAGGACAAGTCCAGCTACAAGTGTTTGTTGGTAGTAACAGCTAAAGACTAACCAAGATTGTTTAACTCTTGTAGGCCTGTTTGGCTGGTATGTGCCAAAGGCTGTTCACTCATTTCTAATTTGCTGCAACAGGAATGATTTGGTGCTATCCAGAAGGAAAGTGCAGAGGTAGTATCTCAAGACTTCAGCTGGGCTTTGGAAGTTTCTAGGAGAGGGCAGTAAGTTTTGAGCCCCCGTGTAGACAGAGTCTAAGGACCTAGTGCCGAAAAAGAGACTGAAGATATAAAAAAGACTGGAAATAATGAGTGCCGCCCCACCTAAGGCAGATGGAAGGCTGAGATGGGCTGCAGATGGAGGGACTGGAAAAAAAGAATTAAAAAACCCTTTCATCAGGATAAGGGGGAGGGGGCAAGGAAAGCAAACTCCCAGGACATGTGTATTCCTGAAAGGTCTCCGTTTAGGGGAAAGCTCTAAAAACCTTCCATATGATCCATGCAAGCATAGGTTGCACAGGAAACGTATCCAGTTTAATAAATGATTTGTCCTTTGTGGAGTTTGCAGCAACACAGGTGTTTCATCTGACTCTGTAGCCACATGTTCTTTCCAAGATTTTTTCCAGAAGCAATATCTTGATGGCTGATGAAATATTCTATAATTAAACAAGAGGAGAACTATGTTGTCTCCAGCACAGACAGGGGTGGGTGAGTAGAAATCCCTCCACTTGTGGGGTTTGTGGCAGTAGGGTTAAAAGGAGACTTATGAGAAAGATAACTTAGTCTTCAAGGCCTGATGCTAGTCTTGATTTTATTGTTTTATGTGTTTTCCCCTTGTGGTGCTCAATAAATATTTGTTCAGTGAACAAATAAATGGAAGGTCAGACTCTGTATATGAGAGTCAAAGAAATCTTTTTTTCTGGAAAAGCTAGCTGAAGTAAGTGCAGGTTTTTATAGTCACCTCTTCGGTTCCATTTCATTTCAGCTGTGAGGGATCTGAGAGACTTTAGCCCAAGGTTTTCCTTAAAGGCAGTTAGTGGAAATGTCTTCCCTGTGTGATAACACTGTCATGACCAGGCCCTTGTCCTTCTGTGGGTCTCACCCTTCCTGGTGTTCTGGTAACCCCTGCTGTTGCTGGCCATCTCAACTCTGACTAGTAATGATCTGGCAGAGCCATTAAAGGGTGGATTCAGGAATTTGACTAGTTTCTAATACTGGCTTTGCTGGGTTAACACGGGCACTGCTTATTTTCTTGGTGACTCCACTTCCTCATCTGTAAAATGGGAATAGTAAAATTTCTTTTCTCATAGGATAGTTTTTGAAGATTGAATAAGAGGGTAAAATATGCAGAAAGGTGTCTTGTACACAGTACTCAATAAATGTTAGCTATTATCATTGGAGGTTTTATCTGTTGTTGATTAATAAATGTGGGTAAAACATACTTTTACATACTAAATATAATTTGATATTTTTTGAAAATATCCTCTTTGTGTAGATAGTCAGAGAAGGGGAAAGAGAAAGCCAGAGAGCAACAGATTTTTGGTGGTGAAAGGTTGGAACAATCTAGGTCAATAAAGTGTGAAAAGAAAGTGAAGTCGCTCAGTTGTGTCTGACTCTTTGCGACCCTATAGACTGTAGTCTACCAGGCCCCTCTGTCCTTGGGATTTTCCAGGCAATAGTACTGGAGTGGATTGCCATTTCCTTCTCCAGGGGATCTTCCCAACCCAGGGCTCGAACCCGAGTCTCCCACATTGAAGTCAGACGCTTTACCGTCTGAGCCACCAGGGAAGTCCATCATCTAGGTCAATATATTACTTGAATTGAAGATGCTCTTTCTGAGAGGTGAAGTGGTAATAAAAGAAACAAGTCTAAATACTGTTTTTTGACTCTCAAGCCAGTGCCTTTTCCACTCTACCCCACTCCAGTTATGGCTTGTTAGTTTTTCAGAAATTATCCCAAATTATGTCCTAATTTAACTTTATACAAGTTCACCGCAGTAAACAAAAAGAGCAAGATCTTGGACGAGAAGAGCAGTCCACCGGGCCAGTAGATAGCGCCCAGACACTCCCCTCCAGGGTGGGTGGAGGCTGAAGGGGGCGGGGCTCGTACCGACACCCGGGCCACCCCAGCCTTCCTTTAATTGGTCCGAGGGCCTCGGCCCACTACCCAATTAGAAGCGGCTGCGTCGTCACATTACTGGGCAGGGAGGCCGCCCGCGGAAATTTGAAATGGCTGACGGATTGCTGGCGGCTGGTGGGCTGGCGTCGGAAACGATGGCACCGGAGCCTGAGCTTCCTGGCTGGGCGGCCGAGGAGGAGCTGGAGCGCCTGGAGAAAGGTGAGCACCCGCCGTGCGGGAGGAGCCGCCGTCTGCGACAGACCGTGTCGGCAGCGCGGGGGGCGTTGGGACTCTCCGAGGGCGCCTGGGGCGCAGGCCTTCCGGACCTGGCTAGCCTGGGTGGCGGCTGTGACTGGGCCAGGCCCCGACCCACTCTCCGGACGTCGAATCGGGAGGTACCCAGGACACCTCTCCTCCTCGCCCAATCTGGCCTCAGCTTCCTCGAGACTGGAGGGACTGGGGCGGGGCGGGGATCCCTACTGTTGCTGTCTGGGAGTCCCCCCACCCCGCCCCGTCCCGCCCCGCCCTTGTGCGCGAGTTTGTGTGTTTAGAGTGGACGCATATTTTTTATTTGCATCTCAAAGGAGATCACGTACCACTGTCCCCTTTCCCGAAGGAAAAGAAGCTTGGACGCTTGGTCTAGATAGCAGTACTGAGCATTGAGAGCAAGGGACGTGCCCAAAGGCAGGGGAGCCAGTTTGTGGCACAGTGTAAAGAAATAGAGCGCAGGTCCAATTCGCAGTACTTTCTGTCTCTTCATGGAGACTCCGTTTTTCCCCCTGATATTTTAAGGTGGTTCAGGCTTTTACCTTAACATTTTCAGTTGTATTGTGTAGTGGAAAGACTCCTGGAGAAGTGAGAAAACGTTAAGTGGGATTTAATTCCACTACTCACCCCTCTTTGTGATCTGGCGACAGTCAGGTGACTTCAGTTTTCTCATCTGCAAAACAGGTAGTAGTGTTGCTGAGTGGTGAAGATTAAGTGAAATAATGTGTGAAAAGTATTTCAAATCGGCTCTGAACACACACACCATAAAATTTACCATCTTAACCATTTTTGACGTGGATTCAGTCCCTGGGTTGGGAAGATAATCTGGAATAAGAAATGGCAATCCACTCTTGTATTCTTGCCTGAAAAATCGTATAGACAGAGGAACCTGGCAGGCTACTGACCATGGGGTGGCAGATGGGGTGGCAGAGTTGGTTAGCCACTGAGTACCTAAGCAGTTTTAAGTGTACAATTAAGTGGTATTAAACACATTCACATTATTGTGTAGCCATTACCACCATCTGTTACTATGATTCTTTTCATCTTGTAAACTGAAACTCTATACCTGTTGAATAATAGCTCCACATTCGCCCCTCTCCCCAGCACTTGGCAACTACCATTATACTTTCTGCCTTTATGGTTTTGACTGCTTAAGTACCTCATATCAGTGGAATTACACAGTATTTGTCTTTCTGTGACTGACTGGCTTATTTCACTCAGCCTAATGCTCATCCAGCATAATCATAAATCTCTTCCTTTCTTAAAGGTAAATAGTTTTAGCTGTGAACATGCATGTACAAATATCTCTTGGAGACCCTGCTTTAAATTGCTGGGCCATATGGTAATTCTAGTTTTAAGTTTTTGAAGAATCACCGTAAGTTTTCCGTAGTGGCTATACCATTTTACATGCCTACCAACAGTCCACAAGGGTTCCTATTTCTCCACATCTTTAACAACACTTGTTTTCTTGGTAGCTTCTCATTGTTTTTTGGATAATAGTCACCTAATGGGTGTGAGATGGAGTATTATTTCTTTAAAAAACATGTCTATGTTATGTGATGGCTGGTGTGAAATAGTTTATTCTCTTAATTGAAGTTGGCATACTATTTTCATCTTCCCGAGGTTCAGAGAGATTTTCACACATTTGATAAGGTATTGATGTCCTCTGAAGCTCAGGTGTTTTGGTGTCTATGAGCAGGAAACCCTAGAGTACACCTTGGTTATCTTGTTGCCAAGTCCAAACTCACTTCCTGCACCACAGGCCAATAAATTGAGAGAGGAGCTGTTGGCACAAGGAATAGTGTCTATTTGGCAAGCTAGCAGACCGAGAGGATTGTGGACTAGTGTCCCAAAGAACCATCTTGCCAAAGTTAGAATTCAGCTTTCCTTTATACTGAAAGGGGAGAGGGTGTGGCTGGTTGTTGCACACTTCTTTGTTTCAGAAGCCTTTATTCTTGCAGCTGTTCAGGTAGGTCAAGTCATGATGTTTCTTTAAACCTTCAACAAAGCAAATGTTATTCTTTGTTCTGCAACGTTTTATCTGTATATGAATGGGGGAAAGTTGTTATACCTTTAAAGGTCAGAGCCTTGAGAATGGGCTATCCTGTCTGTTTCAGGCTATAGGCAACATTCTTAACTTGTATCAAAAGTAATAGAATACAAAGATTAAAGTACAAGAAACAGATCCAATATGGAGTCAGATTTGTTCTTCCCTGTTACAGTCTGTGGGGTCGCATAATTCTGGTGCCCTAAACTGGGGCAAAGAAGTGGAAGGAGGGAGAAATATAAGGGATGGGGGAAGAAAAAGAGACTCCTGCTAAAAGTCTCAGATAACCTTCCTGAAACCACTGGAAAGGACTTAGCTGATCTAAATGCTATCCTCAGCATGTTTATTTATTATAATCGTCATTTTAAAATGACCACTGCTAAAAACATCATATTACACAGAATTAGATATGCCACTAGCTCAATCACGCCTTGTGAAACATAATTACATATAGCCCAAACCTAATTTGATTAGCATTTTCTAATCCTTTCGTTAGACATAGGCACTGAAATTAAAGAGGAAAAACCTAGTAGCTTTGGTGAAGTAAGTGAAAATGAAGTCACTCAGTCATGTTCGACTCTTTGTGACGGACCCCATGGACTGTAGCCTACCAGGCTCCTCCAACTATGGGATTTTCCATGGATGACCCACTGGAGTGGGTTGCGATTTCTTTCTCCAGGAGATCTTCCTGACCCAGGGATTGAACCTGGTCTCCTGCATTGTAGGCAGACGCTTTACCATCTGAGCTACCAGGGGATTCCATTGGCAGGTTGGTATAAACCCCCTGCCATAAGCCCTATGAGGTCACCGCGTAACTGCAGAACAGGGCTCCTCACTTGATTTGTGTGGGGCGTGTCATTCATTCACACAAGCACACTGTAGAGTTAGTAAATTATAGCAGAAAACATGGTTGCTAGGAGAACAAAGAACTAGAGAAGCATCCTTGTCATGTCCTAAAGAATCCCCGACGGGCCCGCAAGATGAAAGGTTGCTGCTGAACCACAAAAGACACCCAGATTCTTGGCCTCTGGAGGAGAAGAATTCAGTCCGGGGCCAGTGACGAGGCTTGATTGCTCAGAGCTTTTGTGTAATAAAGTTTTATTAAAGTATAAAAGAGATAGATGTTATGCATTATTAAGAATGCATATCCATGTTTATTGAGTGGTATTGACAGGTGATATTGTAGAATTTAAAGGGAAGTTTCAATTTGTCTTGAGATGACATATCGGAAACCACTTCTACATTTAATACGGCTTTATGGAACTGTTTTTTTAAATGATTGTAAGATATTTGACCATTATGAGTTGCTTTGCTGCTGTTATTCAGTCCCTCAGTTGTGTCTGACTCTTTGCGACTTCATGGGCTGCAGCACACCAGGCTTTCCTGTCCTTCACCATCTCCCGGAGCTTGCTCAAACTCATGTCCATTGATGCCATCCAACCATTTCATCCTCCATCATCCCCTTCTCCTGCCTTCAGTCTTCCCCAGCATCAGAGTGTTTTCCAGTGAGTCATCTCTTCCCATCAGGTGGCCAAAGTATTGGAGCTTCACCTTCAGCGTCAGTCCTTCAGTGAATATTCATGGGTTGATTTCCTTTAGAATTGGCTAGTTTGGTCTCCTTGTTGTCCAAGGGACTCTCGAGAGTCTTCTCAAGTGCCACAGTTCAAAGACATCAATTCTTCTGCGCTCAGCCTTTTTTCTTGTCCAGCTCTCACATCCATACATGACTACTGAAAAAACCATTTAACTATATGGACCTTTGTAGGCAAGTAGTATATCTGCTTTTTAATGCATTGCCTAGGTTTGTCATTGTTTTTCTTCCTCTATAGCTCTAGTAATAATCATAGCTATATCTTCTGAAGGAGAACTTGGGTGATTTCCACTGAATTAAAAAACAACCCTCTTTCTTTGCCTCACAGAACAGCAACAAAAACCTAACCCATGGAAGATTTTAAGTCCTTAACTGTTTTGAAGTAAAACTTGAGTTTTGAGATGTTTTTAAATTTAGAAAAAAAAATTTTTTTGATAGTGATAGAGGTAAGTAAAACATTATATCCAAATCCTTGTTTATATTTTATTTGAAATTTCTAAGCAAATATATGAAAATAGAAGCGGTTGATAGGCATTCGCAGTGTCTGGGATAGTTGCACCTGACTGTTTCTGTTGCTCTCTTAGGTTTGTTTGAAAATGAAGATTCATGCAGTGATTGTAGTGATCATGCTAACCCAGGTAGTAGCTTACAAAGCTTTGTGCCAGAAGGAAAAACCCATTTCCCAGAAATGTTCCAGACAAGTCAACTTTTGTTCTATGAGCGATTCAGAGCTTATCAAGATTACATTTTAGGTGAGTAGGTCCTTTTTTTTTTTTGCTTCTTTTATCTTTTAATTTACAGGTAGATTGTCTCAGTTCCTCAGACTGCCATTGCTGGTTCTGAGAAAGTAGACTTACAAGGATTTATTAACTTCTCTCTGCTTTATGCTGTCTCAATTCTTATTGTGTTTAATTTGTTTGTAGCTGACTGCAAGGCCTCTGAGGTAAAAGAATTCACAGCTGAGTTCTTAGAGAAGGTCCTTGAACCATCTGGATGGCGGGCAGTCTGGCACACTAATGTGTTTGAGGTGCTAGTTGAGGTAAATTTAATTCTGTTGTTAAGACATTTATCTCTACCTAAAAACACTTTCCCTCAGACTGTTATAACCAAAGTGCTTATTTTTAATTAAGATTTATGAGCTGATTGAAAATGGCGTGTTTTTTCACATCTAATTGCTGTGGTGTAAGAAGTGTTCTGCAAATTTTAAAGGCAACTGAAGAGGGAATTGGGGTGGTTTAAGTTTCACCGTCCTTTAAAAAAGGGAAATGGACTAGAAACCTATGAAGTAGGGGAGGTATTTGAGACCATTTAAAAAATAAGATGCCTAATTATAAAGTCAGTGGGTTTTGAATTAATTTTTTATAAAGTCAATGGGATTTGAATTAATTTTTTATCTTCTTAGTTATAGCCCATTAAAGTAGCTCAAACCAAGTAGGCATTTTAAAACTAGCCTATTTTTTGCCTAACAGATTTGTAGGTATGTAGTTAATCTATTGATATTGTGTTCCACTGCAGAAAGTAAAAACAGTCTTATTTTTCAACTGGCTGGGCCTTTTACATTAAATCTGCACTCTACTTACAGCTGTGAATTTTTCTCGGTATTTGTTAACTGAACCACGAAAAAAAACCCCATTAAACTAAAATGGTAAACCAGGGAGTGTGTGTACAGCTTGTATCTGCAGCCCCTTTAGAAAATGACATCACATCCTACAGTGACTGTATATGAGGCAGTGGTTTGCAAGCAGCTGCTGCTCATGGATGTTTAAATTTTGGATTATGCTAATACCTTTGGCTCCAGTTCAGGCCATTAAGTTGATTATGATAGTAACGCCCTCCCCTCAACCTACCTCAGTTCTGTAAAAGCAGCCAAAATCATTATTTTAGAAGAGAAATGTGCCGTTCCCCTGCATTCCTCTAGTGCATCGCATATACTAGAGGTCTGGTTTTGGCTTTCTGGCCTCTCATTGTTAGATAACATGTAAAGGCCAAGTTCCTTCAGTGCTCTTCCTGTCCTGATCTTGCCTCTCTTGCCCCCTCCTGCTGCCCCTACCTCATCTCCTTCCTTTTGTTCCAGCAAGAAAAACTGCTTCTCTGTTCTTCCAGCTGCCACCTCATCTCTGCCTCAGGGCCTTTTCATCTTTCCTGCTCTTGAAACAGCTGCTTCCTTTTCATCCCAGCTCAAAAGTGACTTCCCCAACCCTCCCAGTAAAACCAGACCACCACCCCTGCCACTTACTCTTTGTCTCATACTTGTTGCCGCCTTATTTGTCACTTGATTACAATGTCAGCTCCATGTGGGTGCAAGCCAGGTCTGCTCTGTTTGTCCTTACGTATGGAAGAAGGCTCTCCACTCCCATTTCATGCTTTAAAAAAGAAATCGGGCTGCAAATAGTGTTTTAGATGTATCTTAATTTTCATTTGCGTATGTTAAGTCACATTTTAAATTTCAGGTCACAGACGTAGACTTCACAGCTTTGAAGGCAGTGGTGAGGCTTGCCGATCCATACCTCTGTGAATCGCAAGTGAGCAGTTTTACTTTGGAGTGTATGAAAGAGCTCCTTGACCTGAAGGAATGCCGGTTGCCCCTGCAGGAGCTGTGGGTGGTGTTTGATGATTCTGGATTATTTGACCAGACAGCACTTGCAATTGAGCATGTCAGGTAGGAATAGAGGTTGATAAAAGTAACCTTGTGGCCGAAAACTTTGGATGAAATGCTGTAATTCTGGTCTGTATTATACTTAGATTTAAAGCTCAAACTGTAAATCTGGTCAGTGCAATATTTTAAAATATTCAAAGATAGAGGGATCTTTTTAAAATTAAAGAATGATTTCAGTGTTTAAAATTTTCATTTTGATCTAATTTCAGACTTACAGAAAAGTTGAGAAAAATAGTACTAGGGGTTCCTGTATAGCCTTTTCTCAGTGTCCCCAAATATTAACAAAAGAGGGGATTCTTAATTTGGTTTGTATATGTTTAGAAACTGCCTTAAAAATTCTGGATGCTAAGGCTATAGTTCGGAGAAGGCAATGGCATCCCACTCCAGTACTCTTGCCTGGAAACTCCCATGGATGGAGGAGCCTGGTGGGCTGCAGTCCACGGGGCCGCTGAGTCAGACACGACTGAGTGACTTCGCTTTCACTTTTCACTTTCGTGCATTGGAGAAGGAAATGGCAACCCACTCCAGTGTTCTTGCCTGGAGAATCCCAGGGATGGCGGAGCCCAATGGGCTGCCGTCTGTGGGGTCGCACAGAGTCGGACACGACTGAAGCGACTTAGCAGCAGCAGCAGCAGCAAGGCTATATTGATACACTTAAATATAAGGAAAGAAAAGAAACTGATATACCATCATCTATGCACTGATAAGACTAACATACAATGTTTTCAAGGATGTGTCTGGCCAAAGAAGATGTTTTCTCAGGCCACTTCTGGGATTCTTAGCGGGGATGTGCATGCCTTTCAACGTTTTTTGGCTGAGTTGGTTTCCCCTTGTACAGGTACATGCCTTGTCCCTTAAGTGAGAAGGAAAACTCATACCTCATGTTTTCCTTAGTTTCAGATAACTTTTTTGGTCAGATAGTTCCTGATACAGATAGTTCTTTTGAATCATCTTTTTATAAGTATATTTACTAAGGAAGGCTTATTTTGGGCTCTTTGAAAGTGGACTTCTATTCCTCCATAAACTGGAAGACTGGATAATATAAAGATCATGTTAATAATGCTGCTTGGTGTTGTGTAGTTCAAAAAGTAATTTCTAGTTTCTATACCATTCATGAGTTAACCTGGTTTTGTTGAACTTAATTTGATACTCTACAAAGAAGCAGAGTGTCTTGCACCCTATCTCTGACACTTCATGGAAGATTTCTAATTGTATTCAAGGACATTCAACCATAGATATTCAATATTAGGCCAAACAATATAAATCTAAAGAACTGGCTTATGTCCAGAACCAAAATAACTCCCTTCTGTTTCTCTCACTTAAAAAAGCTGTCAACTGAGACATTTGAAAGTAAAGGGATAATTGATGCATTTAGGAAATTAGAAATCAGGGAGTTAATCTCTTATGAATATAGATGTTGGTAGAAAGACAAGTATCTGCAATTAGTATTATTTGAAGGAGAACCTGACTAAATTATTCTTCATTTTGAGGGCTCAGATTCTGATCACTGTCAAGAAAAGGTCAGATTATAAGAGTCTTCATTTGTTCATTTTATTCAGTAAGTGTTTCAGTGCTGCGTCTTGAGTTGAGGATGAGATTTGAGTGGTGCACAAAACAGGCACAATCACCATCACCAGGGAGTTGGCAGTCTAAATGTGGGAGACGAACCTTGGTGAAATAATCACATAAAGATGTGTGTGTGATTGGAAACTGCAGTGAGTGCTGTGAGGGATTACAGAGAGTTCTAAGACTAGCTCAGGTTTCTGTAATATGGTTATTAACTGAGGAAATGGTATTGGAACTTGGGTCTGAAGGGTTTGCTAGGTGAAAGTTGTTGCGGCAGGGTGGAGGAAGAAACATGTTGGGAAGCTCTGAATTTAAGGAGCCAAAAGCCCAGATTGGTTGGAACGTAGACAGTGATAGATGAGACTTAGGAAACCAGCTTAGAGGCTATCAGGGGTCAGAAGACACAGGGATTTGTTAGCCAATGAATCATTTTTGTCTTCAAGTGCAGTGGGAAACCCGTGAAGGGTTTTCAATCAAGGGAGAATATGATCAGCCTTTTATTTAAAAGTTTTGTTCTGGCTGCTGTGTAGAAAGTAAGTGGAGTGGGGACAGGTAGAGAGACCAGTTAAGAGACAGAGTGGACTAGAGTGGAGATATAGCAAATACAGATTAGGCTTATTGAGAAAGTAGGATGGCTAAGACTTGATGGTGGAATGGATATGGGAGAAGGCAAGGATGATGCCCAAGTTTCTGTCTCGAGAGGATAAACACTGGTGGAAGTGCAGATGTGAATGAAAGGTGATTGCCCAGTTCTGAGCTGGTGAGGATGATGTTTGAGCTGGGTCATGAATTGTAAATATAAGATTGTGTGTTAGTCGCTCAGTCGTGTCTGACTCTTTGCAGCCCCATGGACTGTACCTTGCCAGGCTCCTCTGCCCATAGAATTCTCCAGGCAAGAATACTGGAGTGGGTTGCCATTCCATTCTCCAGGGAATCTTCCTGACCGAGGGGCTGAAACCAGGTCTCCTGCCTTGGAGGCAGATTTGTTTACCATCTGAGCCATCAGGGAAGCCCAAATAGAAGCTCACAAGGTGGAATGGTGGATGGCAGCCTGACCAGCATGTCACAGCAGGTTTGAAAGAGCTTGTGAAATTGGAAGTTTGCATATAGGGGCTCCGAGGCAAGACAGGTACTCTAGAAGTGGATTGTAAGCCCATCTAATATCACCAGTCTCAGGAATTTGGACTTTGTTTTGAGGACAACAAGGAGCCAGTAGAATTTTTTGGTTGAGTAAAGGCATGCTCAGGTTTCCCAGCTGGTGCTTGTGGTAAAGAACCCGCTAGCCAATGCAGAAGACATAATAGATGTGGATTCGATTCCTGGGTCGGGAAGATCTGGAGGAGGGCATGGCAACCCACTGCAGTATTCTCACCTGGAGAATCCCATGGACAGAGGAGCCTGGAAGGCTGCAGTCCATAGTGTCACAGAGTCGGACACAACTGACGCGACTTAGCATGCACACACACACAAAGGCATGCACGCACACAAAGGCATGCTCGCACACAAAGGCATGCTCAGGGTTTTTTGTTTTGTTTTGTTTTTAAGAGATGGATTCCGGAGGATGAAGAGACTAGCAATCCAGTCTATAAGAATTAAAAGAATGGCTTCATTTTTAAAAAAAATTTTATTTTCTAATCAAAAGATAATTGCTTTATAGAACTTTGTTGTTTTCTGTCAAACATCAACATGAATCCAAAGATGGCTTCATTTTCACTGCTCCCTCCTTTTCAACTTTTTGACAGTTATATAGTCTGTACTTACTGGCTTTCCACTCACGCCTCTACTTCTACAGTATTGAAATTGTGCTTAAGGTCACCTATATTCTCATGGCTAGTCATCACTCCTCTGATCTCATCTTGCTTTGACCTCTTGGTCACATTCTAATTATTTGATCATTCTCATCTTCTTAATATCCTCTCCTCCCAGCTTCTGGGACACCGCCCTATGATGGTTTGTCACGGGCTTGCTTTTTTAGTAATCTTGGCCTGGCCAGTTCTTCCTCTCATACTCAAATTTCAGAATGTAATTTCCCAGGGCTTAAGGCTAGGCTGTCTACTCTTATCTCTCTCTAATCAGCTTTGGAAACACATTAGAATCTCCTGGGACTTTTCTTTATAGGAGTATTCCAGCTGGTACATGAAGAAAGAATGATGAGAGTATCAGTATTTGCAACCCATAATAAAATAGAGATGGCCAGGGATCATGTGCTTTGTGATGAAAGTACATTATATCCCTTGAAGCATTCTTGCCAAAAAGTCTTTCCTAAAGATGATCAAGTCTCTAGTTCTTACTATCAGTTTACTAGAAACAAAGAAAACAGAACAGATTAAATGACCCCATGGGGATGCAATCAGTAAAATTCAGAGTGTGGGAAACTATTAAATAAATTGCAAGGTGAAAAAGAAGGATGGATAATCTATAGAGTAAAAGTGATTTAATTAAATTTAATGGCTGACCTTTGTTTGGATCTTGATTTGAATTAGCCAAATATAATAAAACAACAGCAGCAACAATGAAAGAAAGAGATAATCAGGGAAAAGGAAACACTGGGGATACTTGGTTATTAAGTAATTAAAACTTTTTTGTATAAAGATTTATTTCAGAGGCACAAAGTAAACACTTATGAGTGATATGTCAGAAATTTGCTTTAAAATAATCCAGTGTCAGTATGGTGGGGGTAGGAGAGCAGAGAAGTAAGTAGGTGGAATAGAGGTAAAATAAGATTGCCAGGAGTTAGTGTTGTCAAAGCTGGATCGTGAATACATGATATTCATGATACTTTTTGTTCTTGTAAATGTTTGAAACTTTTGATGATAAAAAAATTGTTAAATTACTTTGGGGAACTTTAAAAAAATGTGGATCCTATACACTCTCTCTCCTGTCTCCCACCCAAGAGATTCTGATTTATTGGTCTGGGATAGGGCTGCAAATCAACTTTTAAAGGCTTCCCAGGGGACTCCAGTGTGCAACCAGAGTTGAGAACTACTGCTTTATGTCTCTGGATGATCTCATATATTGCTTTAATGCCATCTATATGCTGACAACTTCTAGATCTGTGTCTCTAGCCTTGACCTTTTTCTTGAGCTCAGGTTCTGTATATTCATCTG
This sequence comes from Oreotragus oreotragus, assembly GCA_006410675.1. NCBI lineage: Eukaryota > Metazoa > Chordata > Mammalia > Artiodactyla > Bovidae > Oreotragus > Oreotragus oreotragus. The sequence goes on along the minus strand of SJYX01015442.1, from coordinate 194,893 downwards.
CACTCTTTTTTTTTTTTCCATCTGCACTCTTGACGTCACCACTTGGAGTTCAAATAGGCATCTCAACCTGAACGTAGTGAAAACAGAACTCTGTTTTTAGCCCTAAACTTGTTTCTCTCCCAGTCTTTTCTAATCAAATGGCACTACTTTCCACCAAGTTTCAGATGGTCAATAGTTCTTCTGATAAAAATAAGGTTATAACAGAACCAGTGTTATAGAAAAACTTCTTTAGCCAATCCAAAGAAGTTCTTGTGGGTCTCATGATTGTCAAGGTAGCAGATATGCATTCTTCTTCATACTTGGTAGACTTGTTTGATTTACTCTTACCCCACTAACATTTTGAGCCAGTGATTGAGTGATACTGATTTACTCTTCAGGTTTTTCTATCAGAACATTTGGAGGAGTTGGGATGAAGAAGAGGAGGATGAGTATGATTATTTTGTCAGATGTGTTGAACCTCGATTGAGATTGTAAGTATTTATTAGTGGCCTTGAACATGTTGGAAAAAATAGCTATTTATGATTTAATTTAACACGGGTTAAATATATATATTCCAGGGGCCTACAGACAGAGACAAATAGTATAACCCATTGTTGCTGCTGCTGCTAAGTCGCTTCAGTCATGTCTGACTCTGTGCTACCCCGTAGATGGCAGCCCACCAGGCTCCCCTTTCCCTGGGATTCTCCAGGCAAGAACACTGGAGTGGATTGCCATTTCCTCCTCCAATGCATGAAAGTGAAAAGGGAAAGTGAAGTCGCTCAGTCATGTCTGACCCTCAGTGACCCCATGGACTGCAGCCTACCAGGCTCCTCCATCCATGGGATTTTCCAAGCAAGAGTACTGGAGTGGGGTGACATTGCCTTCTCCAATAACCCATTGACAAGTTATTAAATGAAATTTGTGTAAGTGCAGAGAAACCTGCTTTGTGTTTATAAACCTACTTGTAGTGTTTTTAGAATCTAAAAGCAGAGATTCAAGAACATATAAGTTAACCGCTTACTTGTTTTTGAATTTAAGTAAAACTCAGTTGAGCATACATTAAAAAGAACCAAATTCAAAGATAATTGTTTCAAAAACAGTGAAATTAATTGAATTATAGAACACTTTTTTAAAGACTACTTTTAAAGACAGGGGTTTACTCTAAGTAAAACATACTAGGCTAAACAGATTTACCTCAGGATGTTTTGTCAAGTTCTTTTCCTTAAATCTTATTTTACAGATAAAAATACTACATAGTTAATATTGATGGTGAATAAAAATTTCCAAAATAGCTAAACAAATATAACACATACTTAAGTAAACAAAATGCCTAAACACATTCTTCTGATATACCATGTTTTGGTAGGGAAACTCTTCCATTATAAAAATACCCCAGATTAACCATGCAATCCAAATAGTTGTCCTGCACTGACTTTATTAAATGTTGTTTCCACTAGACGGTGCTATAAGACCAGATAGTGTTTTGATACTTGTGTGCTGTAATTTAATAGGCAGTGCTGCAATAAGAATAAAAGTGGACCTTGCATGACAAAAATAAATTGCAGAAGGTAATTTTTTTCCCTTTGTAAAAGATGATGTAGTTACATAAGGTAAGGCAGTACTCTACATTTCTGTAGAACTGATTTGATTTAGTAAGTTTCCCTTGGTTTAAATAGTAAGTCATAAGTAAAAAATACCTGAGAAGTTTGGTTAGGGTTGGTTCTACTTGGTTTACAATTATGAATGTCTAATTTCAGATTTTCATAAATTGGCTATGATTTTTGTTTAGCCTTTCCAATTTTTCCATTGTTCACTTCCCGTTTTTCTATAATGTAGTCAATAAAATCCAGACTTCAATAAGCTTGCATATTTTCTAGTTTTGATACACTTGCTCTTAAAGAGCAGTGATTGGTTTTGATTGAAGGGAAATGTAATGGATGAATATCGTGTATCTGGCAAATTTGATCTTTATTTGGAAAATATTCTGATCTGACAGCTTTACATGTTCAAAGAGTAAGAAATGATTTACAAACGTATCTTATACTTCACTGGCAGATGGAAAAGCATAAGAGAGGAATTGTTTTCAATTATGGAGAAGAAACTATGGGACTTGATGGGGAAACCAGAATGTTATCAAATATAGACAGACTCTATAAAAGGTCCCTGGGCTAAGACAGGAGTAGAGCTATTCACAGGCAAGAGCTAAAGGGAATCAAACTATATTGTCTTGATTTTGCATTGTGAAGTAAATATTTTTCCTTTCTAATTCAAAATACTCTGCTTCAAAGGTTATGGGTCTGAGACACAGGTATTGGTTCATTACTTTCAGACTATGAAGCATCACTCTAATGAGAAGAAATAAGCTGAATGGCATGGATATTGGAAGTACTAAGAAACTTATTTTAAAATTTGAGTCTTAATCTCCATAAGTTAATAGACCTGATCAAGCAGTCAGTGGTTGGGTTCCCCAGTTTCTTGTTTACAAAATGAATTTCTAGAATATTTTTAAATGAGTATGGATTAACCAAAGCAAACAAAATCCTTGCTTTTCAAGCTTCACCTAATTAATTTACTTGAAAAGTGGAAAAAGTATTTTTTATTCATCTTAAATACTATTTAAATGCTCGCTGTAATTTGATGTAAATTTTTTCCTTTTTTGTCCTCCTATCTTATTTAGAGCATAACCAAGTTAAGACATTAAGGCAATAGTGCACAACCTTGACTGTACATTAGAATCTCCAGGGAATTAAAAAAAAATTCTCTTCTGCTTCTAAAGACATTTAATTGGTCTGGATGAAGACCTGAGCATCTGTATTTTCAAAAGTTCCCAAGTGATTCTAATAAGCAGCCAAGGTTAAGAAGCTCTGGCCTATACAACCCAGCAAACCAACTGCTGGGCATACACACCAAGGAAACCAGAATTGAAAGCAACACATGTACCCAAGTGTCCATCGCAGCACTGTTTACAATAGCCAGGATGTGGAAGCAACCTAGATGTCTGTTGGCAAACGAATGGATAAGAAAGTTCTGGTACTTATACATGATGGAATATTACTCAGCTATAAAAAAGAACACATTTGAGTCAGTTCTTCAGAGGTAGATAAAACTGGAGCCTATTGTACAGAGTGAAGTAAGACAGAAAAACACCAGTACAGTATATTAACACATATGGAATTTAGAAAGATGGTAATGACGACCCTATATGTAAGACAGCAAAACAGACACAGATGTAAAGAACAGACTTTTGGATTCGGAGAAGGTGAAGGTGGGATGATTTGAGAGAATAGCATTGAAACATGTATATTACCATATGTGAAACACATGACCAGTGCAAGTTCGATGCGTGAAGCAGGGCACTCAGAGCCTGTGTTGCACTGCGACAGCCCAGAGGGATGGGACGGGGAGGGAGGTGAGGGGGTTCAGGATGGAGTGAGGGGGCCACGTGTACCCCTGGGGCTGAGTCATGTCAATGCAGCAAGAACCACCACAATATTATAAAGTAATTAGCCTCTAATTAAAATAAATTAATTTTTTAAAGAAGCAGCTCTGGCCTAAGTCAATATACTTGAGAAATAAAGCATTTATTTTAAAACTATAGGTAATGAAATAATACTATAATTTATTTTCAAATCCATTTCATACCCATTAACTTAATTGCACATTTATAAATTATTGCAACTTTTTGTTGTGTTTATATATTTGAGAAGGTATATAAATTAATAATAAACTTAAGTGCCAACCAACAGTGTTGTCCAATACAAAATACAAGGTTATTTTGTTTTAATCACCCTCTAATTTAGTACTCTTGCCTGGAAAATCCCATGGACGGAGGAGCCTGGTGGGCTGCAGTCCATGGGGTCACGAAGAGTCGGACACGACTTAGCGACTTCACTTTCACTTTTCACTTTCATGCATTGGAGAAGGAAATGGCAGCCCACTCCAGTGTTCTTGCCTGGAGAATCCCAGGGACGGAGGAGCCTGGTGGGCTGCCATCTATGGGGTCACACAGAGTCGGACACGACTGAAGTGACTTAGCAGCAGCAGCAGCAGTTTAGTAATAACAGCTTTATTTTTTTTCTCAGGATCTCAAAGGCTTGTATTTTTTAAATATTCTAGTAATTTTACTGAAGAAATATTTGGCAAATTCTGCTCCATAGTGCTTAAAATGGAGGAAAGGACTAGATGATTTGGATCATTTACATTTTTTAATCCTGTAAATGTGGTAATCCTAAACATTGTTATGAACTATTTGGGATGCTTTCCTCCCCACCCCATCTCTAGGTTGTCCACCCACTTATTAAGATTTTGAATTTAATATATGAGAAAATAATTTCTTATTAAATAATAATTACAAATTGTGCAATGTAAGCTTTCAGTGCTTCAGAAACAGAAATGCTTGGATCAAAGGGGGAAAAAATAGCAACTCCTCAGAAGAAAAATTAGTGGCCTTAATGAAGTGGCCCTTAAACTTTCAATAACATCCACCTATTTAGTGAGACTTAACCTGTTGCTGAGTTGCATACTCTGAGACACCTTTCTAATGAGGTCTTTGAGGACTAAATGGCTGTCTTAGTGATGGAAAAATGTGTCTGAAAGGCAATGGGTTTCAATTTGCTTTTAAACTTTCAGGCATTATGACATTCTTGAAGACCGAGTTCCTTCAGGACTTATTGTTGACTACCAAAATCTGTTGACTCAGTGTGAGGAGAGTTACAGGAAATTTTTAAATCTGAGAAGCAGTTTGTCAAATTGTAACTCTGATTCTGAGCAGGAAAATATCTCCATGGTGGAAGGGTTAAAGTTGTATTCAGAGATCGAACAGTTGAAACAAAAGCTAAAACTCATTGAGAATCCTTTGTTGAGGTATGTGTATTTTTGTTATTCTCGACTAGTCAGCATCTTTTCTAACCAGCTGTCTTACTGAGAACTGACAGGTCTGCTTGGTTTCTTTAAGATATGTATTTGGTTATCAGAAGAACTCTAACATACAAGCAAAAGGCATCCGTCCAAATGGCCAGAGGGTCACTCACGTGGTCTCTTCCACCATGACGACTGGTCTGCTGCAGTCCCTGCTCAGGGACAGGCTTTGCCCAGAGCCTTGTAAGGAAGAAATAGAAATTCAGGTAAAAGGAGCGTTTCTTCTTCCAGTTGCTTTTTTTCTGTCTGATTCACCCTAGGCTTTCCTGAATTCTACAGAAAGTTTATAGGTGTTTCCCTGAGCTGGTTTTCTGTGGAGTGGGAGGTAGTGAGAGTACTGCCTTTCCGCAGCACTAGTCATTGGTCACGTACTGGGCTCAGTGCAAAAGCAAAGGAGATAAATATGCAGTTTGGGCTCCCTTTTCAAAATGAAACATGAAGGCACCTGGAGTAATACTCAGGGGTGTGTATTTGCAATATGTTGTTGTTGTTTTCTAGTTCCATAGTGATCCACTGTCTGCTATAAATGCCTGCTATGAGGGCGACACTGTTATTGTCTGTCCTGGCCATTATGTGGTACACGGTGCCTTCTCCATTGCTGACTCCATTGAGTTGGAAGGTGAGTATGGAAGATGATACAACCAAACTCTCCTGCATGAGACACTTAAGAAAACAGGAAATCACTGATCTTGTTGAAGCTCTAAGAATTTTATTTCAACCCAGTTAATATCAAATGAGTTGTCTGGAAACATTAAGGGATTTTGAAGCGTATAGGTTATTGACTCAGTGTTTGAGCAACGTGAAGTATGCATCTTTACGACATTATAAATATTGGGAAGACAAAAATATAGAGGAACAACCACTAGGGAGAAACGTAATTCCAGACTATAGGTGGTTGATGAAAATGAATTCATTTCTAGAATAAAAAAAAATTCCCAGCAATATATTTTTTTAATTTACTATTTTTTAATTTGTTGTTTCCTCTTATTTCATGTATGTTGTAGATATATTGGTGCATGGTTTTTGTTTTAAATTTAGCTTATTTTTGTGAGAGGTATAGGTCCAACTTGAAAGTAGACTGAATATCTTAATTCTTTTAAGAACTTCTGAATGTCACAACTTCTAAAGTGTACTTTTGAGAACATTAGCGTTGAAAGAGTCTATTAAAAATAGCTTTTAGCTGTTATAATCTTACTTTACATTTAGAGTGATTCCTAAATTTAGGTTGCTCTACAGTATTTCACCTTGGTCTTTTGTATTTCCATAGCTTGTCAAATTTAGATGCACCTGTCCAACTATTTATCAAAAGAACTTCAAGTTAGCAATAAAACTTGAGATGCAAAAAATCCTATATTATTTTGGGATTGGTGCAGCTGTTCACAGACTGCTTAAGCTTTGTTCTTTATCTTGTCAAAACTTCTTAATAGAAGCTAGGCTGGGAGTTTAATATCCTGCTGTTCACCAATACATCACCTCACCCCCTTTTTTATTTTACGTGTGTAATTTTTGTTCTGTTTCCTCTCCAACATTTGATATATGACAGATGTGTGTTTTATAAATAACACATCTGTAGAATAAATCACAGCAATAAAAGCACTTAATTTTTTTTGGCATAGTGCAAACAGCATTGATATTATAGATTCTATGGTGGATAAGCACTCTTCCTAGATTGGTGAGGAAATTATAATGTAATTTTGCCATGTGCCACAAATAATTAAGGCTTCCCTGATAGCTCAGTTGGTAAAGAATCCACCTGCAATGAAAGAGACCCCGGATAGATTTCTGGGTCAGGAAGATCCCCCTGGAGAAGGATAGGCTACCCACTCCAGTATTCTTGGACGTCCCTTGTGGCTCAGCAGGTAAAGCATCTGCCTGCAATGCGGGAAACCTGGGTTCGATGCCTGGTTGGGAGGATCCCCTGGAGAAGGGAAGGGCTACCCACTCCAGTATTCTGGCCTGGAGAATTCCATGGACTGTATAGTCCATAGGGTCGCAAAGAATTGGAGATGACTGAGCGACTTTCACTTTCCCAGGTGGTGCTAGTGGTAAAGAATCCACCTGCCATTGCGGGAGATGCAAGAGATGAGAGTTCAGTCCTTGGGTCAGAAAGATCCTCTGGTGTAGGAAGTACCCCACTCCAGTATTCTTGCCTGGAAAAGTCCACAGGCAGAGGAGCCTGGCAGGCAACAGTCCATGGGGGTCACAAAGAGTCGGACACAACTGAGCAACTAAACACATGAATAACCATATAGAATTCTGATAGTTAAGTGTAAGAATGACTATAAATATATGAACATAGGGCATTTCTGAGAATTTGGGGAATCAGATGGTATCTCTGGTGTGACTATATGGAGTAATTGTTTATGAGGTAGATTAAAGCTTATATGATAGCTTATCTGATCTATAGCTAACACTTATAACAAATGATATATATTGAGTACCCACTATTTGCATGGTATTAATAGTACTTATAATAGGATTTTTCTTGTTAGAAAATCTGTTCACTTAGATGAAGACTTTGTGTTTTAAACTGCTAGGATTATGTAACTTGTTTATATAATGTAACATGGCCATTCTTTTTATATTTTTAATTTTCTGATGATAAAAAGTTATTTTTAAAAATGTGCAAAGTACACATGCTGCTAAGTTGCTTCAGTCGTGTCCAACTCTGTGCAACCCCATAGACGGCAGCCCACCAGGCTCCCCCATCCCTGGGATTCTCTAGGCAAGAATACTGGAGTGGGTTGCCATTTCCTTCTCCAATCCATGAAAGTGAAAAGTCAAAGTGAAGTCGCTCAGTCGTGTCTGACTCTTCGCAACGCCATGGACTGCAGCCCACCAGGCTCCTCCGTCCATAGGATTTTCCAGGCAAGAGTACTGGAGTGGGGTGCCATTGCCTTCTCACAAAACCTAACCAGGCCTAATTCCGTGGCCCCAGCCCTTGCCCTTGTCAGTGGTTCACACCCTGAAGAGTGGCTTCTCTCTGGATCCTAACAAATCCACCTCTTATTGCTTTGTCCATCAATGAATTTTTGCAATGAGACATCAGGCCCTGAGTTTCATTAGTTTTGGCTGAGCTTGAGTCCCAGGAGAGAGCTGAAGGACAGGAGGAAAAAGCAGTGGGAAAAACGAGCCAAGGAATCCCCTTCATAGCCCGCTGGAAAATCTGCTAAATATCTGACCAGTGCTCACCATTCTTTGGTCTGATCTTTGGCACAGAGAAGAGAAAGGACAGAAGAACCCCCACCGGCTTGTGTAACAGCTACTGGGGCTCAGCAGATAGCGCCTTTGGGACATGCTGAGGTGTAGCCTCTCCAGGGTCCACATAGACACATAAAAAGAATCAGGGGAAAAAATTTACAATCTTGTCATCCAGAATACACCATTAGTAGCATTCCCATGGGTGGAGTCCTCTTGCATTCTCTAGTGCCCCCACCCTCTTCAAATGTAGAAAATGTTAGAGATTTTGCCTGTTTAATGTTTTACTACTTTCATTTCCTCCAGCAAAGACTCAACAATGAGTCTTTGATGTTTAGACATCAAAGTTTTCTAGTTTTTGATACTCCGGTTTTTCATAAGCCCACTCAGAGGTCTACCTGCATTATTAGTTTGATTAAGATTCGTAGAGAACAATTTTTTTTATTGGTTAACAAGGTAAACCTATTTTTCCAATAATTAAAACAGCTCTAAGCCAGTTTGTCAGATTTTAGGTCAATCTGGCTAAGAGAATATAAAAATGAGAAAGTCTTGAGTAATGCTTATGCTTTTTCAAAACTAATTGCATTAGAATAATAGAATCTTTGGGTTGGGAAGTAAAAACTTATAAAGGCTAAATGCATTAAAGCCTTCTGATCCAGCTGTGAATACTTAAGATTATTATTATTTTTAGTAGCAGTTTTATAAGTGAGTTTACTGCTGACACTGGTATGTGATGACTGATAGGGGGTAGTCTTCTTGATATGCAGGCAGTTGTTAACAAATTGTATACCTTGGTAAAACTCAAGCTAGATACGTGGAGAAATAGATTTTATTTATTTATTTTTTAAGATTTTTCTTTTTTTGATGTGGACTTTTTTTTTTTTTTTTTAAAGAAGTCTTTATTGAATTGGTTGGAATATTGCTTCTGTTTTATGTTTTGGTTTTTTGACCATGAGGCACATGGGATCTTAGCTCCCCAACCAGGGATCTGACTTGCACCCTCTGCATTGGAGTTCAGTTCAGTTCAGTCGCTCAGTTAAGGCAAAGTGTTAACCACCGAACCCCCAGGAAAGTCCCTCAATTTTATTTACATGTAACTGGGTTGACTGGTCTCAAATATCATCTCGAGTCATTTGAAATGAAGAAATGTGTCATAGAAATTTTGTGTTTAGACATTTCCCCTCCCCCATCCTAAATGTTCTTGCTCTCTTCCTTAGGATATGGTCTACCAGATGATATTGTGATAGAAAAGAGAGGCAAAGGAGACACTTTTGTGGATTGTACGGGTGCAGATATTAAAATCTCAAGCATAAAATTTGTCCAGCATGATGCCGTAGAAGGAATCTTGAGTAAATATCTGAATATTTCATTTATCATTTGTTCCAGGCTTTGAAGAAAAGCTTTACTTCCCCTGGAAGATAGAATTTAATGAAATGAAATATCAGTTTTGAGTAGTATGAAAAGCTGGTTAATTATGTACATAGCTAGACAACTCAGGAAGCTTACTCTAAAGTGAAAAATAGTTCAATGTATTCTTAAAAATTTGTTTAATATTTGTTTCTGAGTGATCCTTTTTTTCAACAAGAACATTCCAATATGTGGTCTGTGTTTTTTGTATTTGATTTAGTCCTGGACTCAAACTAGCTATCTTCACATTGTGATAGTATTTGTTTCCTGGGATTTGTATCCCCTATTTTGAATTGGGCCTCCTTTTCTTCTCTCTTATAAGACAGTCATGAAAATTGTTTTCATAATTTTTTTTTAATGAGAGGTGATTTTTGACATGATTTTGCATTTCTGAGGTCAAGTCATTCTTTTTTAAAAATACCACTTTTAGATTTTAGAAAATAGCTCAAAATAGTCATTGTTTTTATAAATTAAGAATTCATAATTTCAGTAACAAAGTTAAAATGAGAATTATGTAGACTGTATCTAATATCAACTCGAGGCCATTTCTAATATTGTAAAAGATACATTACTTCTTAAAGCATTTGATTGCATGTTTTCATCATAGTCATTCACCGTGGCAAGACTACATTGGAAAACTGTGTACTGCAGTGTGAAACTACAGGAGTCACAGTACGAACATCAGCAGAATTTTTAATGAAGAACTCAGATTTATATGGTGCCAAGGTATGATCATCTCTTATCCTTTTAGGGAGTAGCTTAGGTTTAAGTTCTAAATAGATAAATAAAGTGTAGGACAAGATGTAAATGTATACTTCTGTTCTCTTTCTTCAGATACTTACATGCATTAAGTTGGCCAAACTCAATTGTATAATGTTCTTCTTATTTAGCATTTTCAAAACAGATTCTTAGGAAGACAGTAATGCATCTCACAGTTTCTCTGTCATACCTTTAAGAAAGAGGTTAGACTTTTCAAGTTGTAATCTACAGGAGTCACAGTACGAACATCAGCAGAATTTTTAATGAAGAACTCAGATTTATATGGTGCCAAGGTATGATCATCTCTTATCCTTTTAGGGAGTAGCTTAGGTTTAAGTTCTAAATAGATAAATAAAGTGTAGGACAAGATGTAAATGTATACTTCTGTTCTCTTTCTTCAGATACTTACATGCATTAAGTTGGCCAAACTCAATTGTATAATGTTCTTCTTATTTAGCATTTTCAAAACAGATTCTTAGGAAGACAGTAATGCATCTCACAGTTTCTCTGTCATACCTTTAAGAAAGAGGTTAGACTTTTCAAGTTGTAACTTTGTAAGTGATGTAGTAATTGAGGCTTGTTTGCTGTTTTTAAATCAAATTTTTATTTTGAGATAATTGTAGATTCACATTCTATAGTAAGAAATAATACAGAAATAGCCTGTATGTGTACCTTTTACCAGTTTCCTCCAATTGTAATGTCTTCCAAAACTATAGTACAACATCACAACCAGGATAATTCAGTTAAGCTGAATATTTCCATCACTACAGGGATCCTTCATGTTGTTCTTTAAAGCTGTCTATGTGCCTCTCCTTCTGACCTTCTCTTAATCACAGGCAAATGCTAATATGTTCTCCATTTCTGTTATTTCATCAGTTCAAATGTGTTATGTAAATAGAATCATATAGTATATACCCTTTTGGAATTGGCTTTTTCACTCAGCACAGTTCTCTGGATCTGCATACAGGTTGTTGCATTTACCGATAGGTTTTTTTTTTATTGCTCTGTTCTTGCCTGGAGAATCCCAGGGATGGGGGAGCCTGGTGGGCTGCCATCTATGGGGTCACACAGAGTCGGACACGACTGAAGTGACTTAGCAGCAGCAGCAGCAGTATTCCGTGTATGATTGTTCCACACTTTTAACTGTTCACTTGTTCAATGACATCTGTTGTTTCCAGTTTGGGGATTTTGTAAATAAAGCTACTGTGAACATAGGTGTACAGGTTTTTGTGTGAACACCATTTTCATTTCTTTGGGGTAAATACCTGGGAGTATAGTTGCAGGATGTGTGGTTAGTTGTGTGCTTACTTTTTTTTAAAGAAACTGCCAAACTGTTTTCCAGATTAGTTGTACCATTTTACGTTCCCACTAACAGAGTCTGAATGATCCAGTTTGGTATTTTTGATCCAATTTTTTGTATTGGATCCAATTTTTGGTTTGGTATTATGGGTCCAATGATCCATACTTGGTATTTTCACTACTTCTTAATTTTAGCCATTTTGATGGGTGTGCTTTAATTTGTATTTCCCTAGTGGTTAATAATGATGAACATTTTTTTCATGTGCTTTTTTGCTATTCTTACCTTCAGTGAAAAATTCATGACTTTTGTCCATTTTCTGATTGGATTATTATTTTTTTTTTTTACTATAGAGTTTTGAAAGTTCTTTATAAATTCCAGATATGAATCCTCAGTTGGGTACATAATTTACAGATGTGCTAGTGTATAGCTTGTTTTTTCATTGTTTTCATGAGGCTTTTACAGACAGAACAAAGTTTTAAATCTTGATGAAGCCCAGTTTATCAGTTTTTCCTTTTATGAGTAAGAGCTCTTTGTCTAGCCCTAGGGTGCACAGACTTCCCTGTTTTTGTGCCAGTGCCATACTGTTTTGATTACTGTGCCTTTGTAGTATAGCCTGAGATCAGGGAACATGGCACCTCTTGTTTTGCTGTTCTTTCTCAAGATTGGTTTGGCTATTTGGGGTCTTTTGTGTTTCTATACAAATTTTAGAATTATTCTAGTTCTGTGGAAAATGCCATTGGTGTTTTGAAAGGAATTGCTTTGAATATGTAGATTGTGTTGAGTAGTGTGGTCATTTTAACAGTATTCTTCCAATCCGCCAGCACATCTTTCCATCTATTTGTGTCATCTTTGATTTCTTTCATCAGTTTCTTACGTTTTCTAAGCGCAGCTTTGTTTTTTTTCTTGGCCATGCCACATGTCGTATGGGATCTTAGTTCCCTGTCCAGGGATTGACCCCACACACCCTACAGTGGAAGTGCAGCGTCTTAACCACTGGACTACCAGGGAAGTCTCGTTAAATATACAGGTTTTTTACCTCTTTAATTAGATTTAGTCCTAGGTATTCTTTTTGATGTGATTGTAAATTGGATAGTTTTTTAGATTCCTCTTTCTGATAACGAGTGTATGGAAAGGTAACAGATTTCTGTGTGTTAATTTTGTATTCTCCAATTTTACCAAATTCATGATGAGTTCTAGCAGGATTTTGGTGATGTCTTTAGGATTTTTGATGGATAGTATCATGTCATCTGAAAACAGCGATGGTTTTACTTCTTTTGTATTTGAATTTCTTTTATCTCTTGTCTGATTGCTGTGGTTAGACTTTCAGTACCACATTGAATAATAATGACAAGAATGGGCATCCTTGTCATGTTTTCCTGATTGTTAGAGAAAATACTTTCAGCTTCTTACCATTGAGTATGGTATTAGCTGTATATCATTCATTATATTGATGTATATTCCATTAATGGACACTTTGTTGAGAATCCATAAATGGACATTGAATTTTCTCCAAAATTTTCTTTGCAGCAACTGAGATGATCAAATGATTTTTTTATTCTTTCATTTGTTAATGTGTTGTGTCATGTTGATTGATTTGCAGATATTAAACCATCTGTGTTTCTCTAGGTTAATCCCACTTGATCATAGCATATGATCCTTTTAATGTATTGTTGAATTCTATCTGCTAATATTTTGTTGAGGATTTTTTCATCTATAACTGTCAAGAATATTAGCCTCTGATTTTTGTGTGTGTGTTGTCTGTTTCTGGTTTTGATATCAGGGTGATGGTGGCCTCATGGATGAGTTTGGGAATGTACCTCTTCAATTTGGGGGATAATTTAAGAAGGATAGATGTGAACTCTTCTTTATATGTTTGGTAGAATTCACCTGTGAAGATATCTGGTCTTGGACATTTGTTTGCTGAAAGCTTTTTAAATTACTGATTCAATTTCATTACTGGTAATTGATCTGTTCATATTTCCTGTTTATTCCTGATTTTGTCTTTAAAGATTGTACATTTCTAGAGATTTATCTATTACTTCTAAGTTGTCCATTTTATTGGCATAAAATTGTTCCTTGTAGTCTTAGATGATCCTTTGTATTTCTGTGGTATCAGTTGTAACTTGTCCTCTTTCATTTCTGGTTTTATTTCGGCCCTCTCTCTTTTTTCTTTGTGAGTGGCTCAAGGGTCATCAATTTTGTTTATATTTTCAAAGAACCAGCTCTTGATTTCATTGAACTTTTCTATTATTTTTCAGTCTCTACTTCATTTATTTATACTCTGATCTTTGTTATTTATCTCCTTATCCTGACTTTGGAGTTTCTTTGTTCCTTTTCTAGTTCCTTTAACATTATGTTGTTTATTTGAGATCTTTCTTGTTTTGTGAGGTAGGCTTGTTTCACTGTAAACTTGTCCCTTAGAACTGCTTTTGCTGCGTTCCATAGATTTGGGATCATTGTGTTTTTATTTTCACCATTGTGTTTTGGATCATTTCTGTTTTCATCTGTCTCCAGGTATTTTTTTTTTAATTTCTTCAGTGACCCATTGTTTGTTTAGTATCATGTTGTTTAACTTGTACATGTTTGTGTTTTTTGCAGTCTTTCTTGTAGTTGATTTCTAGTCTCATACCATTGTGATCAGAAAAGGTGCTTGATAGGATTTCAGTTTCCTAGAATTTTGAGATTTGTTTTCTGGCTGTAGAATTGCCATATGCACTTGTAAAGAATGTCTTCTGCTTCTTTTGGATGAAATGGTATTTTTTAAGTCCATCTGGCCAGTGTTTCCTTATTGATTTTCTCTCTAGATGATGCATCCATTGAGGAGGTGTTAAGTAGTCTACTATTATTGTATTACTGTCAGTTTCTTTATATTCTCTTGTGTCAGTGCATACACATTTACAATTGATATATATTCTTGTTGGGTCTACTCCTTTATATTTATGTCATTTCCTTTGTTCTCTCTCGTTAGTTTCTGTTTTCAAGACTATTTTGTTTGGTGTAAGTATTGCTATCCCAGTTTTCTTTTTATTTGCATGGAGTACCATTTTTCATTCGTTCATTTTCAGTTTGTGTGTCTTTAGATCTGAAGTAGTTTCTTGTAGAGAGTATATTCATGGGTCTTATTTTATATCCATTCAGCTACTCTGTGTCTTAATTGGAGTATTTATTTCATTGGAAGGACTGATGTTGAAGCTGAAACTCCAATACTTTGGCCACCTCGTGCGAAGAGTTGACTCATTGGAAAAGACCCTGATGCTGGGAGGGATTAGGGGCAGGAGGAGAAGGGGACGACAGAGGATGAGATGGCTGGATGGCATCACTGACTTGATGCACATGAGTTTGGTGAACTCCAGGAGTTGGTGATGGACAGGGTGGCTTGCCGTGCTGCAATTCATGGGGTTGCAAAGAATCGGACACAACTGAGCGACTGAACTGAGTCCATTTACATTTAAAGTACTGATAGAGATGTGTTTATTATCATTTTGTTCATTGTTTTGGGGTTGTTTTTGTAGTTCTTTATTGTTCCTTTCTTTCTTTTTGTTCTCTTCCCTTATGATTTGATAACTGTCTTTGCTGTTATATTTGGATTCCTTTCTCTTTTTCTGTGTCTATTATAGATTTTTGATTTGTGGTTACAGTGTGATTTATATATATATCAACTTTTATGTATATGTAATTATTTTAAGTTGCTAATCTCAATTTCAAGTACATTTTTAACAACCCTGCAATTTTACTCCCCTGCCCCTACAGTTACTGTTTTTGACATTTTATTTTACATCCTTTTATATGTCCCTTAACTACTTATTGCCCATATAGATGATTTTACTATATCTTTTAATCTTCCTGTGAGCTTTGTACATGGTTGATTTACTACTTTTACTGTATAGCTGCTTTTATGAATCAATGAGCTTTTCCTTTCATAATTTTCATGTTTCTAGTTGTGACCTTTTCTTGTTTACTTAGAGAATTTCATTTGAGATTTCTTGAAAAGCTGCTTCTGTGGTGCTGAATGCTTTTAGTTTTTGCTTTACTTTTGATCTCTCCATCAAATCTGAATGAAAGCCTTGCTGGATCAAGTATTCTCTCTCTTTTTTTCAACATAGTATATAATTCATTCTATGTGAAATCTCCAGGATAGCCACATCTATATGCATTAGAAGTAAAGTAGTGGTTGCCTAGGGCTGGGCATAGAGTGGGGAAGAGGGGAAACTATTGAATGGTACATTAAACTTAACTGGCTGAATTGCATGGTATGTGAGTTGTAGCTCAGTAAAAAGGGAATGATGCAGCCAGGATGGTGGGATGCCTCCTTTGGGCTCCACTTTTCTCCTTAACCCCCACTTAACTTCACTGTCCCTGCAGGGTATCTTCCTTCTCACCACATTTCAGGCCAGGAGTGTCTTGACCTGTCCCTGGCCATCCCTGTTACCTTTCTCTTCTTTTGGGCAGACCATGAAGTATGCTGGCCTTTTTATCAGCTGGTGTCCAATATGGGGATTTCTTTTTTGTTTGTTTGTTTGTTCAAGCATAGTTGATATATTACAATATTGGGTTAGTTTCAGGTGTACAGCAAAATGATTCTTTTAAAACATATATATGTATATATATTTTTTTCAGATTATTTTCACAGATAAAATATTCTTGATTTTAGTTTTTTCCTTTTTATCACCTTAAATATATTGTGCCCTTTGGCTTTCAGAGTTTCTGCTGGAAAGTCAGCTGATAGCCTATGGGAGTTCCGTTGTATATAACCTGATGCTTTTCCCTTGCTGCTTTTTTCCTTTTTAAAATTTTGTTTATTTTTTGGTTGTGCTGGATCTTTGTTGCTGCTGACAGACTTTCCCTAGTTATGGTGAGTGAGGGCGTCTCTTTATTGTGGTATGTGGGCTTCTCATTGCAGTGCCTTCTCTGTTGCAGAGCACAGGCCTTAACCACTTGGACTTCAGCAGTTGCAGCAGACAGGCTCAGTAGTTGTGGTGCATGGGCTTAGTTGCTCTGCAGCATGTGGGGTCTTCCTGGGCCAGGGATCACACCCGTGTCTCCTTCATTGGCAGGCGGATTCCTAGCCACTGAACCACCAGAGAAGTCCTCCTTTGCTGCTTTTAATATTCTCTCTTTAATTTTGCCATTTTAATTATAATATGTGTTGATATGGACCTCTTTGGTTTGATCCTATTTGGGACTCTCTGTTTCCTGGACTTGGATTTTTGTTTCTTTGATTAGGGTAGCTTTCAGCTTTTATGTCTTTAAGTGTGTGCTCTTCTCCTTTCTCATGGTGTTCTCCTGGATCCTTACAATGTGAATGTTCTCCCACAAGCCGCTTAAACTGTCCTCATTTCTTTTCATTCTTTTTTCCTGTGCAGCTTCAGCTATTTCTATCTCTTTTCCATATTGCTGATTTTTTTCTCTGCATCATTTAATCTACTATTGATTTCTTCTAGTGTATTTTTCATTTCAGTTATTGCATTTCATCTCTGTTTGGTTCTTTTTTATATGTTCTAAGTCTTTGTTAAACTCGTTGTATCCATCCAGTTTTCTCCAGAGTTCTTCGATCACCTTTTGGTCATTACCTTGAACTCTTTATCACGTAGATTGCCTATGGGATTTTTGTCGTGTTTCTTTTTTTGGAACATGTTCCTCTGCACCTCATTTTGCCTAATTCCTGTTTGTGGGTTGTCTAGCTTGGGGGTGTAGGCCTTGACTGTACTGGGTCTCCACCCTTTCTATCTGTCTCTTTGCGGTTCCTTCTTTGTAACTTTAATTGTGGGAAATAATTTTCTGCTAGTTACCAAGTTGTTCTCATTGATAGTCCCTTTGGTAAATAGTTTATTTTTGGTGTGCCTCTTGGGGGAGGTGCTCAGGGTCTTTCCACTTCACCATCTTTGCCACCAGTCTAACTATAGAGCTTTTTTGTAAATATTCTTTATGAAATTAAGGAAGTTGTCCTCTATTTCTTTTTTCTGAGAATTTTCATAATGAATCTGTGTTCAGTCAGTTCAGTTCAGTTGCTCAGTCGCGTCCGACTCTGCAACCCCATGAACGCCAGGCCTCCCTGTCCATCACCAACTCCAGAGTCCACCCAAACCCATGTCCATTGAGTTGATGATGCCATCCAACCATCTCATCCTCTGTCGTCCCCTTCTCCTCCTGCCCTCAGTCTTCCCCAGCATCAGGGTCTTTTCCAATGAATCAACTCTTTGCGTGAGGTGGCCAAAGTATTGGAGTTTCAGCTTCTCATCAGTCCTTCCAAAGAACACCCAGGACTGATCTCCTTTAAGATGGACTAGTTGGATATCTTTGCAATCCAAGGGACTCTCCAAGAGTCTTCTCCAACACCATAGTTCAAAAGCATCAATTCTTTGGTGCTCAGCTTTCTTTATAGTCCAACTCTCACATCCATACATGACCACTGGAAAAACCATAGCAAAGAGATGGGAATACCAGACCACCTGACCTGCCTCTTAAGAAATCTGTATGCAGGTCAGGAACCAACAGTTAGAACTGGACATGGAACAACAGACTGGTTCCAAATAGGAAAAGGAGTACATCAAAGCTGTATATTGTCACTCTGCTTATTTAACTTATATGCAGGGTACATCATGAGAAACACTGGGCTGGAGGAAGCACAAGCTGGAATCAAGACTGCTGGGAGAAATATCAGTAACCTTAGATATGCAGATGACACCACCCTTATGGCAGAAAGTGAAGAAGAACTAAAGATTCCAAGGGACTCTCCAAGAGTCTTCTCCAACACCACAGTTCAAAAGCATCAATTCTTTGGTGCTCAGCTTTCTTTATAGTCCAACTCTCACATCCATACATGACCACTGGAAAAACCATAGCAAAGAGATGGGAATACCAGACCACCTGACCTGCCTCTTAAGAAATCTGTATGCAGGTCAGGAACCAACAGTTAGAACTGGACATGGAACAACAGACTGGTTCCAAATAGGAAAAGGAGTACATCAAAGCTGTATATTGTCACTCTGCTTATTTAACTTATATGCAGGGTACATCATGAGAAACACTGGGCTGGAGGAAGCACAAGCTGGAATCAAGACTGCTGGGAGAAATATCAGTAACCTTAGATATGCAGATGACACCACCCTTATGGCAGAAAGTGAAGAAGAACTAAAGACCCTCTTGATGAAAGTGAATGAGGAGAGTGAAAATGTTGGACTAAAGCTCAATATTCAGAAAACTAAGATCAGGGCATCTGGTCCCATCATTTCATGGCAAATAGATAGGGAAACAGTGGCTGACTTTATTTTTCTGGGCTCCAAAATCACTGCAGATGGTGACTGCAGCCATGAAATTAAAAGACATGTACTGCTTGGAAGGAAAGTTATGACCAACCTAGACAGCATTTTAAAAAACAGAGACATCACAAAGGTCTGTCTAGTCAAGGCTATGGTTTTTCCAATGGTCATGTATGGATGTGAGAGTTGAACTATAAAGAAAGCTGAGCACTGAAGAATTGATGCTTTTGAACTGTGGTGTTGGAGAAGACTCTTGTGAGTCCCTTGGACTGCAGGGACTCCAACCAGTCCATCCTAAAGGAGATCAGTCCTGGGTGTTCATTGGAAGGACTGATGTTGAAGTGTTGGCTTTTGTCAAATGCTATTCACTTCCTTTCATCTTAGAATGTCTTGATTTCTCTTTATTCCTAAAGAATATTTTCACTGGGTATAGGATTCTCAATTGACAACTCTTTTCTGCTAGCTCTTTTGAACGATATTGTGCCACTGTCTTCTGGCCTCCATGGTTCCTGATGAGAAATCCTCTTTACTTGAATTTTTTCTCTAATTGATAAGACGTTATTTTTCTTTGACTGCTTTCAGGATAACTTTTCCTTTCTTCCCCTTTGCTTTTGGCCTTAAGCTTTTATAAATTTAGTTATGATGTACCTTGAAATGGATTTCTTTGAGTTTATCCTGTTTTCTCAGATTTTCAAATCTGTAAATTTGATGTCTCTTGCCAAACTTGGGAAGTTTTAGCTTTTTCTTCTTTGATTTTTCTTTTTTTAGCTTCACCTTCCTTCTCTTCTATGGCTGATAACAAAAATTTTAGATCCTTTGTTACTGTCCTATAGGTCCTAAGGTTCCATTCTTGTTTTCTTTCTCAGATTGTTTCCTCTCTATCAGACTAGATAATTTCTATTGTTCTGTCTTCCGTTTGACGGATTCTTTCCTCTGTTCTTTTCCCTTATGCTGTTGTGCCCATCCACTGAGCTTTTTATTTCAGTTACAGTATTTCTCAGTTCTGAAACTTCCATTTGGTTCTTTATATATTCTGTTTCTTTGACAAGACTTTGTATTTTCTTATTCAGTCTTCTGTTTTTCATTTAAGTATTTAATAACTGCTCACTGAAAGAATTGGCTGCTTTAAAGTCCTTGTCAGCTAATTCCATCATCTCTGACATCTTGGTTTTAGTCTGAATTGATTACCTTTTGTTAAGTTTGACATCTTCTTGGCACTTTACCTGACAAGTGATTTTCAACTGGAACCTGGATGTTTTGTATTATATTATTAGAATCTACATCTTCTGTCTTAGGTGGGCTTCTCTTACACTACTACAGGAGGGAATGGGGTAAAGGCTACTGCGTTATTACTACCAGGTCTCCAAGTTCCCCATTTGGCCTCCATCAATATCCAAGTTAAGTGAGAAAGCTCCTTGTTACTGGTGGGTAGGTGTAAGAATTCTAGTTTCTTACATGTCTCCACTGACAATCTGGCACATGGCAGTGGGCTTGTTACCACTGGCAGTGATGAAAATCTAGACCCCCACTGGGTCTGCTCTGATACCACTCCAGTAGGAAATGAGTGAAGCATCTTATTATCAGTTGAGGGTATGAGTCCAGGCCCTATATGTAGTCTCCACGAGGGTGAGGGACTTGTTACCCTCACCCCTCAGCTAGTGGGGATGAAAATCTTTGGCTTTAAGTGATACTACCTCTGTGTGAGTATTGGGGTACCTAGTCACAGCCTTGAGAAGGTAGAAGTCTAGGCTCTCCCTTGGCACTTGCCAGCATGGATGAAGTTTTCTGTCCTTTGAGGCTTGCCTAGTCCTTTGGGTAGAGAGAGTGGGATTTGGGGGAGGCGTTTCTGGTCTGTGTCTGATGTTTATGGATCGCCAGCTTCTTTAGTTTCATGTCTGGAAATGGGAGGCAAAAAGAAAACCCAGTCTAACTAGGTTGGTGTCATTTCTCAGGGGTTGAGGTGTCTAGGTGGACTGGCTTCTTTACTCCACTTTTCAATTGTGTTATGTTTGTTTTATATATAATGTCCATGATTTTTATTTATACCATCATCTTAAAAGAGGCAGCCTTTTCATTTTCTTTTTAGTTATTAAATATCTGTTCAGTTTCATAATATATTTTGAAAATGATTGTCCTAGTTACTAGGTGGCTGCTGGCTTAAGTTGTTCTTTTCAGGTTTTACATGAGTCCTGATAATTTGATATTTAAACTGTTTTATTGTGAATGTATTTTTAATGTTATTGCCCATAAATCTATTTCTGTATATAGCTACAAACTGAAAGTCTTAGCTGAACGCCCATTTCATAGATCTTACGACTTCTACAGAGAGTTAGATTGGTGTGTAGTGACCATGCCCCTACATGTAATCTCTAAAGGGGGAAGTAATAATAACTGTTTTCTCATGGTACACTACCATTCCTAGGGAAACAACTCATCAGATGGGTCACTCAATAGATGGGTCATAAATGGTTCATTGCAACTCTTCTTCTAGGATATTATATATGAAATTATTCTAAAAGTGAATTTTTAAATAATCATAGAGGTTTGAGTGAACATTTTTACTTACTAAAGTACCTAGCGTAGTGTCAGGAAATAAATTATTCCATTACTGTTACTTTTTTTTTGTTGGTACCATTTGGTGCCAAGGGACAATGTGAGAGAACTGGGCTGTGCTTGGATTATTCTGGTTACTGTTAGGGTATAAACAGGATGTTTGAATTAACTACTAATTTAACATGTGTAGTAGTGGGGAGCGTTAGTTATCTTAATTCACAGAAATGATTTTCAAGTTATATTGGGATATTCTTGAACTGGTGTTCTTTTCAAAATATACAGCCTTATTTCTATCTACAATTTACAATATTTTACTAGATTTGAACACTGTTCTCCAACTAATTGAGTATATCTAAGAGAATGGTTATTTTTAATATGTGCCTCTTTCAACGTAATTGTTAACTGACATTTTTGGGACAGAATCAGAAAGCTGATTTGTCCAGAATGAAAGAGTGAAATAGCAATCAAATGTTGAAACTCTTAGCCATTGTTTTTTTTTTGTGTGTGTGTGTGTGTGTGTGTGTGTGTAGTATCTGAATACGATAAATGATAGACAACTTGCTGGAAATTGAGCAAATGCAAATGTTGATTAGAAATACTTAATAAAACTTTCTATAAAACACTTTATATTTGTGCTACATTGAAAGTCTAAGAAGTGATAAACCTTCTTTTATAGTCCTGCCTATTTAAAACTGTGATTACTTTAAAATGTAATTTGTAGGGTGCTGGTATAGAAATATATCCTGGGAGTAAGTGCACTCTGAGTGATAACGGGATCCATCACTGCANCTACATTGAAAGTCTAAGAAGTGATAAACCTTCTTTTATAGTCCTGCCTATTTAAAACTGTGATTACTTTAAAATGTAATTTGTAGGGTGCTGGTATAGAAATATATCCTGGGAGTAAGTGCACTCTGAGTGATAACGGGATCCATCACTGCAAGGAAGGGATCCTCATTAAGGTGAGCCCCTGTTGAGACACCCTCTTTCCAAAGGGTAGAATTTAGGTTTTACCTAAGAAACAGTTATGTTTTATGAAATTCTCATGTTATTTCTGTTTTCTGTTTTAAGAAGCATAAACAATATATAAATTTTAATGATATCAATAGTTGGTGGTTGAAAGTCTCTTGTGAATACTTTGCTGCCCATAGATCTGCAGAAATAACAGAGGAATGCTGTGTCATTCAGAGCTCAGATTGTGCTACTGCATATTAATAAGCATGGCTTTCTATTTTATTTTTAGAATAGCCTGAAAAAAATGAGAGGATTTTTAAAGCAGGCAGTGTTGAATGTGACAGTTCCTTGAAACATTTGTTTTCAATGTCACAGGACTTCTTAGATGAACATTATGACATTCCCAAAATATCCATGGTGAATAATGTCATACATAATAATGAAGGTTATGGTGTTGTCTTGGTGAAACCTACAATTTTCTCTGATCTGCAAGAAGATGCCCAAGATGAAACTGAAGGTATGGTATATTTAGTAATTTTCTAAATAAAATCTCAACCTAGTTTATTTCAGCATTAAGCTCCGATTAAAGATAGAAATCTTCTCTTTAAAAAAGATAACTAGCATACACTTAGGCACAGAGATAGAGAAGCTTGGTAAAGCTATAATATGGAGTCTAGGTGTGAAAGAAACTTTCAAGGTCAGCTGGTCAAAGCCTTGATGTGTGGTTTCTGTAGTCCTGCAGTTCCCTTCTCATGTTTGGTTTTCTCTAGATTTATAGAATAAGGATGGGCATACACTAGCAATGGAGGCTATTGCTAAGAAATCCTTTTAGCATTTAAGGATGGAGGCAGGAAAATGAACGTGCCAGGTTGAAAACTGCATTTGACTGGAGGGGATCATAGAGTTTGCCTCTGTTTTTTATTTGTAAAAGTAAATGTCTCCCTGACAGCTGTCTTTCTTGGCAGCAAAGCTGAGCTAACTCAGTTGGAAATTCTTGAATTTCTTTTTTTTTTTTAATTTATTTATTTAATTGGAGGCTAATTACTTTACATTATTGTGGTGGTTTTTGCCATATATTGACATGAATCAGCCATGGGTGTACATGTGTTCCCCATCCCGAACCCCCCTCCCACCTCCCCATCCCATCCCTCAGGGTCATCCCAACGCACCAGCCCTGAGCACCGTCTCATGCATCGAACCTGGACTGGCGATCTATTTCACATATGATAATACACATGTTTCAATGCTGTTCTCTCAAATCATCCCACCCTCGCCTTCTCCCACAGAGTCCAAAAAACTGTTCTTTATATCTGTGTCTCTTTTGCTGTCTCACATATAGGATCATCGTTACCATTTTTCTCAGTTCTATATGTATGCATTATATACTGTATTGGTGTTTTTCTTTCTGGCTTACTTCACTCTGTATAATAGGCTCCAGTTTCGTCTATCTCATTAGAACTGATTCAAATGTATTCTTTTTAATAGCTGAGTAATATTCCATTGTGTATATGTACCACCGCTTTCTTATCCATTTGTCTGTCAGTGGACATCTAGGTTGCTTCCATGTCCTGGCTATTGTAAACAGTGCTGTGATGAACATTGGGGTACACGTGTCTGTTTCAGTTCTGGTTTCCTCGGTCTGTATGCCCAGCAGTGGTATTACTGGGTCATGTGGCAGTTCTGTTTCCAGTTTTTAAAGCAATCTCCACACTGATCTCCATAGTGACTGTACTAGTTTGCATTCCCACCAATAGTGTAAGAGGGTTCCTTTTCTCCACACCCTCTCCAGCATTTATTGTTTGTAGACTTTTTGATAGCAGCCATTCTGACCAGCGTGAGATGGTACCACATTGTGGTTTTGATTTGCAGGAAATGCTTGAATTCCAAGCCATGACCCAGATCACTGTGAAATCTCAACCATGCAGGATTATGCCTTGGCATGGGTGAGGAACGCTTAAAGGATGATGAGCAGTCCTTCTCATCCTTCAAGGTCCACCCCAGCTATCTGTTAGTTCTTTTTCTCCTCATAGTTCTATAGGTCAGAAGTTAAGGTGAGCTTGGCTGGGTTATCTGCTTAGGGTCTCACAAGGGTGAAAGTGAGGTATAAGCTGGGCAGGGCCCTTATCTGAAATCTTTGGGAGAGAATCTGCTTCCAAGTTCCTTATGTTGTCAGCAGAATCAATTTCCTTAAGGTTGTAGGACAGAGATCGCTCATTTTTTATTGTTGTTGCCAGCTGTTGGCTAGGGGTTGCTCTCAGCTCTTAGGGATCACTGTTGGGTTATTGCCTCCATGACCCCCTCCATCTCAGCAACAGAGGACCTCCCTCAAAGCAAATCTCTCATGCTTCAAATCTTTCTCACGCTTTAAATCTCTTTATGCTTTCTTCTTCATCATCCAGCCAGGGAAAACCTTGCTGTTAAAGGATTCATATGATTAGGTTAGGAATACCTGAGTTATATCCTTAAGGTCAACTGATAAGTAACCTTAATTACATCTGCAAGGTCCTTTTACCATTTAACAGTCGTAAAAGTGACAAGGGGCAGGCATCACAGGGCCGTCTAGAATTCTGCCTATCGTAGGAAATCACTTACAAAGCTGCTAAATTGGGAGTTCCTTTAGGGAAACTAAAGTACTAGTACTGTTCTGTTCATCTTTGTATCTAGCTTCTAATACAGTGTTTAGTAAATATCCAGGAGAGGTCTGTTGAATGAATGAGATCTAGGATAAAAAGAGAAAATTCGAAGTTGGTAATCCTGTATGAAGGTCAGGAAACCTTGACAATTAATACAACGGCTTGTTGAGACATTATGGCAGACAGTTTGGAAAGTCCAGTCAAATGACACAGGACCCCTTGACAGAAAAAACTTGAAAGCTCTGGTAGGCTGTAGAAATACATGTTTTAGTTGGGTTAGTTTGTATATTTAACTCAATTTTTATAATTTGGCTTTTTTTTTTTTCCCCAGAAAATAAAGCACTTAAAGTTCAGACAAGTGGAGAGGCAGATGAGGCTGGAAGAGTGGATCTCGAAGAGCTGATTCAGTGTGCAACTGGTAAAATGGAGCTTTACGCGAGAGCTGAGCTTTCTGAGCAAGTTGAAGGCAATTGTGAAATTGTAAATGAACTGGTTGCTGCCTCCACACAAAAAGGCCAGATGAAGAAGAAAAGGTTGAGTGAACTGGGGATCACACAGGCTGATGACAACTTAATGTCACAGGAGATGTTTGTTTCAATCGTGGGGAACCAGTTCAAGTGGAATGGGAAAGGGAGTTTTGGCACATTTCTTTTTTGACCACTGTGACGTAAATAGATAGCAAAATATTGAATTTTGCACGTTGCCCCCAAGAATCACTGCTGCTATCATACTTTGCTTCATGTCTATATTTTGTATCTGATATATTCAGTTGGATTTGAGTGAAATGTAGCTTTATTTCTCTCTGCAAGTGTTGCACGTAAAACACTCTCTCTTTGTTTAATAAAGTCATAAAAACAAAATAGAAAATATTTGGAGATTCTTATCCAGAAAGTCTTGCTTTCTCAAATACATAGTTCCCACGTTAAGTCTATTAATAACTTTCTAGTATAAATATACTTTAGCACTTCAAAGATGAGGAAGAAAGGCAGAGAATGCCAGGTGAGTGCACAAAAACTTAGTGTATCAATATGCAGTATTCTTATAGTTGTCTTTTTAATCCCAATTATAGGAGTCTGATATCCATGCTTTATTTGCATAATACTTGTAGTATTTGCATAAAAGCTTTTATGATTGGGAGGTGACCTGCCTTATCAGACTTATTGAGAATCTTGAGTGGAAATGCCTTTTTATGTTGAACTTTTATGTAATCATTAAAGCAATAATAGCATAGCAGGTTTGAAACAGGAATGAAATGTGTTATTCAGAGCCAGTGTGTACATAGAGCATTTTCCCTGTTGCTGAATATGAATGATTAAAAAGAAGATACTTTTCTTTCACCATAAAAGTACTCTGATCAGATTTCTTACATAGGCAAAATGATTACCTATAAACATATCAGCTCTATGTTCTTGATATCTTATTGTAAAGTACAGCTTTTGAAAATATTTATGTTATAAAAAAGTATATGTGACTTTAATGTTCCTACTGATTAAAATTACAATGATGAAAATAATAAATTGAATCTTGTAATATTAAAAAAAAAAAAAAANCCCATCCCGAACCCCCCTCCCACCTCCCCATCCCATCCCTCAGGGTCATCCCAACGCACCAGCCCTGAGCACCGTCTCATGCATCGAACCTGGACTGGCGATCTATTTCACATATGATAATACACATGTTTCAATGCTGTTCTCTCAAATCATCCCACCCTCGCCTTCTCCCACAGAGTCCAAAAAACTGTTCTTTATATCTGTGTCTCTTTTGCTGTCTCACATATAGGATCATCGTTACCATTTTTCTCAGTTCTATATGTATGCATTATATACTGTATTGGTGTTTTTCTTTCTGGCTTACTTCACTCTGTATAATAGGCTCCAGTTTCGTCTATCTCATTAGAACTGATTCAAATGTATTCTTTTTAATAGCTGAGTAATATTCCATTGTGTATATGTACCACCGCTTTCTTATCCATTTGTCTGTCAGTGGACATCTAGGTTGCTTCCATGTCCTGGCTATTGTAAACAGTGCTGTGATGAACATTGGGGTACACGTGTCTGTTTCAGTTCTGGTTTCCTCGGTCTGTATGCCCAGCAGTGGTATTACTGGGTCATGTGGCAGTTCTGTTTCCAGTTTTTAAAGCAATCTCCACACTGATCTCCATAGTGACTGTACTAGTTTGCATTCCCACCAATAGTGTAAGAGGGTTCCTTTTCTCCACACCCTCTCCAGCATTTATTGTTTGTAGACTTTTTGATAGCAGCCATTCTGACCAGCGTGAGATGGTACCACATTGTGGTTTTGATTTGCAGGAAATGCTTGAATTCCAAGCCATGACCCAGATCACTGTGAAATCTCAACCATGCAGGATTATGCCTTGGCATGGGTGAGGAACGCTTAAAGGATGATGAGCAGTCCTTCTCATCCTTCAAGGTCCACCCCAGCTATCTGTTAGTTCTTTTTCTCCTCATAGTTCTATAGGTCAGAAGTTAAGGTGAGCTTGGCTGGGTTATCTGCTTAGGGTCTCACAAGGGTGAAAGTGAGGTATAAGCTGGGCAGGGCCCTTATCTGAAATCTTTGGGAGAGAATCTGCTTCCAAGTTCCTTATGTTGTCAGCAGAATCAATTTCCTTAAGGTTGTAGGACAGAGATCGCTCATTTTTTATTGTTGTTGCCAGCTGTTGGCTAGGGGTTGCTCTCAGCTCTTAGGGATCACTGTTGGGTTATTGCCTCCATGACCCCCTCCATCTCAGCAACAGAGGACCTCCCTCAAAGCAAATCTCTCATGCTTCAAATCTTTCTCACGCTTTAAATCTCTTTATGCTTTCTTCTTCATCATCCAGCCAGGGAAAACCTTGCTGTTAAAGGATTCATATGATTAGGTTAGGAATACCTGAGTTATATCCTTAAGGTCAACTGATAAGTAACCTTAATTACATCTGCAAGGTCCTTTTACCATTTAACAGTCGTAAAAGTGACAAGGGGCAGGCATCACAGGGCCGTCTAGAATTCTGCCTATCGTAGGAAATCACTTACAAAGCTGCTAAATTGGGAGTTCCTTTAGGGAAACTAAAGTACTAGTACTGTTCTGTTCATCTTTGTATCTAGCTTCTAATACAGTGTTTAGTAAATATCCAGGAGAGGTCTGTTGAATGAATGAGATCTAGGATAAAAAGAGAAAATTCGAAGTTGGTAATCCTGTATGAAGGTCAGGAAACCTTGACAATTAATACAACGGCTTGTTGAGACATTATGGCAGACAGTTTGGAAAGTCCAGTCAAATGACACAGGACCCCTTGACAGAAAAAACTTGAAAGCTCTGGTAGGCTGTAGAAATACATGTTTTAGTTGGGTTAGTTTGTATATTTAACTCAATTTTTATAATTTGGCTTTTTTTTTTTTCCCCAGAAAATAAAGCACTTAAAGTTCAGACAAGTGGAGAGGCAGATGAGGCTGGAAGAGTGGATCTCGAAGAGCTGATTCAGTGTGCAACTGGTAAAATGGAGCTTTACGCGAGAGCTGAGCTTTCTGAGCAAGTTGAAGGCAATTGTGAAATTGTAAATGAACTGGTTGCTGCCTCCACACAAAAAGGCCAGATGAAGAAGAAAAGGTTGAGTGAACTGGGGATCACACAGGCTGATGACAACTTAATGTCACAGGAGATGTTTGTTTCAATCGTGGGGAACCAGTTCAAGTGGAATGGGAAAGGGAGTTTTGGCACATTTCTTTTTTGACCACTGTGACGTAAATAGATAGCAAAATATTGAATTTTGCACGTTGCCCCCAAGAATCACTGCTGCTATCATACTTTGCTTCATGTCTCTATTTTGTATCTGATATATTCAGTTGGATTTGAGTGAAATGTAGCTTTATTTCTCTCTGCAAGTGTTGCACGTAAAACACTCTCTCTTTGTTTAATAAAGTCATAAAAACAAAATAGAAAATATTTGGAGATTCTTATCCAGAAAGTCTTGCTTTCTCAAATACATAGTTCCCACGTTAAGTCTATTAATAACTTTCTAGTATAAATATACTTTAGCACTTCAAAGATGAGGAAGAAAGGCAGAGAATGCCAGGTGAGTGCACAAAAACTTAGTGTATCAATATGCAGTATTCTTATAGTTGTCTTTTTAATCCCAATTATAGGAGTCTGATATCCATGCTTTATTTGCATAATACTTGTAGTATTTGCATAAAAGCTTTTATGATTGGGAGGTGACCTGCCTTATCAGACTTACTGAGAATCTTGAGTGGAAATGCCTTTTTATGTTGAACTTTTATGTAATCATTAAAGCAATAATAGCATAGCAGGTTTGAAACAGGAATGAAATGTGTTATTCAGAGCCAGTGTGTACATAGAGCATTTTCCCTGTTGCTGAATATGAATGATTAAAAAGAAGATACTTTTCTTTCACCATAAAAGTACTCTGATCAGATTTCTTACATAGGCAAAATGATTACCTATAAACATATCAGCTCTATGTTCTTGATATCTTATTGTAAAATACAGCTTTTAAAAATATTTATGTTATAAAAAAGTATATGTGACATTAATGTTCCTACTGATTAAAATTACAATGATGAAAATAATAAATTGAATCTTGTAATATTTTTTCAAATGCATTATGGGCCATAGTGCATGTGTGCATGTGTGATCCTCTGAAGTACATACAGTATTTTGACATCATTTTAGTGTTTCAGAAAGAGTCTTAAAATTTTTTCTCAGAGAAATTGTTTCTTAAATTTGAATAAGTTGTAGTTTTATTTTTCAGATGCTAAAAAGTGTGGAAGAATTTGTGTCAGATATTTCATTTGACCATTGCAAGGCATCTTTCTTTTGCTCTTTAAATCCTATTCCAAAAGTAATACCAATTAATTCTCTATCACTTGAGCTAAATTCTTATTTGAAAACCATTTATTCAACTTAAAAAGATCAAATTGGTTTTCTGATTAAATTTCTGTTTTATCTTAGAGTTTAGATTTTGTTTATTTTTTCTTGTAACTTACTAGATAGAGTGTCAAGAGAATGACCAGGTAAGTGAAGTTAATACCTTCTTTGTTCCTTATTATAGGATGATGGTTTTTCAGATTTCATTTCTATCTCAGTTTAAATCTAACCTTACTATATATTAATTTTTGTTCAAATGATGTTAGTGAATAGACATAGTATATTCTTATTTCTTATTTAAGTTACATAGAGTCCATTTTGCTTATTGGGGAGGATTGAGCATCTCAAATAACTTAGTTCAGGGAGTATACAGAGAGCCCTCGAGGGATTTGACAGTTGAAGTGAAAATACTGACATGGAAAAAGTTTTTACTTGAGATTAAGTATTAATGTATAGTCAAATCCACTCTTCTGAGTCTTGTGACTTGCTTACATAGGGCTTGTCTATTACAAGCTTATAAAAGTATTTTATATTATCTTCTAGTACAAGTACACTTATTTAAGTTTACACTTCTTATCCACCTGTAATTTGGTTTTATGTATGTTATGATGTAAAATTCTTTTTCTCTCAGTGGTTAGCAAGTTCTCTTGATAGTGTCTGTTGACTAGTTCATTTTTTCCCCACTTAACTGGAATCATGCTAAATTCCCATGTTTGCCTATAGTTGACCCTCTGACTTAAAACCTACTGTCTGATAATCTCTAGCTAAGTGTATATTCTGTTACAAGAATCTACATCACTAGCACTCAATCAAATATGAATAGAAGTATTTTCTAGCCATCCTGCATTGTAGCAAGTTATTCTTCCTCCTAGTCACCAGAGGAAAATATAGCATCCCTTCCTCTTTTGAAAACCTTTAAAACCTTCTTGAAATTAAACATTTATCTCTTTCTTTGATATAATAAAAAAATAATCAATTTTAAATCTACAACTCTTTTTGAATCTTGACAAATATGTGGTTATGTAACTACTACTACAATCACAATATTGAAAGTCCCCATCATCTTTAATAAAAGTTCCCTCATTTTTCTTTGCAGTCAATCCCCTCTGCCTCCCGTTGGGTCCTGGCAACCTCTGATCTGCTGTCAGTCACCACAGTTTTGCTTTTTCCTAGAATTATACATAATAAAGAATGACTCATTATATAGTCTTTGTGTCCATCTTCTCAAGCTTAGCATAATGCTCTTAAAATACATCTGTATCGTTTCATGTGTCTGTAGTTTGTTTTTATTGCTGCGTAGTTTTCCATTGTGTAGCTGTTGAGTATCCTACCAGCAGTCTATGCGAGTTCTAGTTGCTCTGCATCTTTGCTAACACTTGGTAATTGCCATTCTTTTAAATTTTAAGTATTCTAACGGATGTGCAGTGATAGCTCATTGTGTTTTTTATTTGCATTTACTTTATGATTAATGATGGTTAGCATCTTTATTGCTGCGTAGTTTTCCATTGTGTAGCTGTCGAGTATCCTACCAGCAGTCTATGCGAGTTCTAGTTGCTCTGCATCTTTGCTAACACTTGGTAATTGCCATTCTTTTAAATTTTAAGTATTCTAACGGATGTGCAGTGATAGCTCATTGTGTTTTTTATTTGCATTTACTTTATGATTAATGATGGTTAGCATCTTTTCATATACTTACTTGCCATTTCTATATCTTTGGTGAAGTGTCTGTTCACATCTTTTCTTATTTTATTCCCCCCAGTCAGGTTGTCTTATTGAGTTGTAAGGTTTGTTTGGTTTTTTTTTTTAATTCTGGATGCAAATTTTTAATCAAATATATGTTTTGCAAATATTTCCTTTCTGCCCGTGATGTGGGCTTTAATTTTCTTAATAGTACCAGTTTATGCCTTCTCTGGAAACCTTTTTTTCTCTTTTCCTACCTTTTTGGGCTTCCCTTGTGGCTCAGTGATAAAGAATCCACTTACAATATGGGAGACCTGGGTTTGATCCCTGAGTTGGGAAGATCCCCTGGAGAAGGGAAAGGCTACCCACTCCAGGATTCTGGCCTGGAGAATTCCATGGACTATATAGTCTATCGGGTCACAAAGAGTCAGACATGACTGAGTGACTTTCACTTACCTTCTTTTGGGTTTATTTTTTTTAACTTTTTAAAAAAATGGATCCATTTTATCTCTACCATTGGCTTATTTACACATGTTAAATATATATTTTGTAGTTTTGCTTCTGGGCAGTAGTTCTCAATCAGAGGCAAGTTTGGCCCCTTACCTCCACCCCAAAAGGACGTTTGCCAAAGTCTGGAGACACTGCTGGTGTCACAGCTTAGAGTGGAGTGCTAATGGTGTTTATTAGGTAGAGGC
Organism: Oreotragus oreotragus; assembly: GCA_006410675.1. NCBI lineage: Eukaryota > Metazoa > Chordata > Mammalia > Artiodactyla > Bovidae > Oreotragus > Oreotragus oreotragus. Next base: position 162,675 of record SJYX01015442.1, on the reverse strand, counting down.
CAGGGATGCCAGTAAACATCTGAGTCTAACAGTGTATGTACCTACCCTCATACTGCGGAATGACATTTTGGCCAAAAATGTCAGTTGTACCAAGAAAAGCTGCTGCTCCGGGCAGTCCTCAGCAACTTTTTCTGTAAAGAACCAGATAGTAAATACATGGTCTTATATCTCCTTCTACCCACCCGCTTCCAAAATGTATAAAACATTCTTAGCTTCTGAACAAAAGTATCGAGATGGATTTGTCCTGTGGCCTGAATTTGCTGACCCTTGCCCTACAGTTTACAATGGACATGAACTGTCTTCTCACCTTATACATAAGGTCCATTTTCCTTCTTTCCCTTGTGCTACTGTTGTCAAACATTTTACCCTTACATAGGTTATAAGCCCCCCAATATTTTGCTGTCATTTTTGCTTTAAACTATTAGCTGTCAGGAAGATTGAAAAGTGTGTCTTTTATATTTGTTAATGTATGGAATATTTCTGGCACTCTTCATTCTTCATTATGTAGATCCAAATTTCTATTTGGTATCATATTCTACCTGAATAATATTCCTTATCATTTATTTTGGTATAGGTCTGCTGACAGTGAATTCTTCTAGGTTTTGTTTGTCTGAAAATGCCTTTATTTTGTCATCAGTTTTGAAAGATGACTTTTTGCTGCTTAGAGAATTGTAAATTGACAGTGTATCTCAGTGTTTAAAGATGTCGTTCACTATCATTTCACTTTCATAGTTTCTAGCAAGCAGACTTTTTAAGATTCTATCACTGGTTGTCAGTCAGTAGTTTCATTATCCTATATCTTTGTGTTGATTTTGTTTTATTTTTACTTATTCTGCATGGAGTTCATTGTACTTCTTCATTGTGTGAGTTTATTTTTTTCAGATTTTTTTCTGTCCTCCTCTCTCTCTCATCTCTCTTTCCTTAATTCTAATTACATACATATTTCTCTGTTTTATTTTGTTCCTAAGGTCACTGATACATTATTCATTTGTGTTTCACTCTGGATAGTTTCTATTGCTTTGTCTTCAAGTTTACTAAAATTTTCTTCCAAATAGTTTAAACTGCTATTAATCTCACCCATTTCAGATATTATGTATTTTTTAATCCCAAGATGGTTTTTCACGGTGACTATAACATCTTTCCTTTTGCTCTTTAACATGATTATATTTTCTTATAGTTTCTTGATCTTTAGGACACATTTATTGTAGCTGTTAGTATCCTTATTTGATAGCTTTATCATCTCTGTTGCTTCTGTGTCTGTTTCTATTGATTGGTTTTACTCTTGGTTATGGGTCATATTTTCCTATTTCCTTGCTGGTTTCTTATTTCTGATTGGATGCTAGGCATCATGAATTTTCTGTTAATGTGTAGTTTGTTTTAGTCCTTTATAGTGTTGGCTTTGTTGTTTTTTTTTTTTTTTGATTTTGTTTTATTTTTACTTATTCTGCATGGAGTTCATTGTACTTCTTCATTGTGTGAGTTTATTTTTTTCAGATTTTTTTCTGTCCTCCTCTCTCTCTCATCTCTCTTTCCTTAATTCTAATTACATACATATTTCTCTGTTTTATTTTGTTCCTAAGGTCACTGATACATTATTCATTTGTGTTTCACTCTGGATAGTTTCTATTGCTTTGTCTTCAAGTTTACTAAAATTTTCTTCCAAATAGTTTAAACTGCTATTAATCTCACCCATTTCAGATATTATGTATTTTTTAATCCCAAGATGGTTTTTCACGGTGACTATAACATCTTTCCTTTTGCTCTTTAACATGATTATATTTTCTTATAGTTTCTTGATCTTTAGGACACATTTATTGTAGCTGTTAGTATCCTTATTTGATAGCTTTATCATCTCTGTTGCTTCTGTGTCTGTTTCTATTGATTGGTTTTACTCTTGGTTATGGGTCATATTTTCCTATTTCCTTGCTGGTTTCTTATTTCTGATTGGATGCTAGGCATCATGAATTTTCTGTTAATGTGTAGTTTGTTTTAGTCCTTTATAGTGTTGGCTTTGTTGTTTTTTTTTTTTTCCTGGAATGCAGTTACTTGGAATCAGTTGAATTCTTTCAATGTTTGCTTTTAAGCTCTGTTTGGGCAGGTTCAGAGCAGCTTATAGTCTGGGACCAATTTACACCTTTCTTTGCTTTTCCAGAAATCTATCTGGTGCCCCATATATTATGAGGTCCTTTCACTTTGGCTGGTGGGAGTGAAGTTTTTTCTGCTCATTCTTTTCTGGTGACCCTTTCCCCAGCCTTGGGTAACTTTTTCACACATATGCAGGTTGGTACTCAGCCCGTACTCAAGGGGACCCATTGCAGGTTTCTGAAGCTCTCCTGTACATTTCCTTTCTCTAGTAGTTTGCCTTGGCCTCTAAACTCTTGATTTCTGTTTCCTAACCTTAGTGAAACAGCTGTGCTCTGCTCCCTGTCCCTGTGTTGAGGCCTGGAAACTGCCTCCAGGCAGAAAGCTGGCATAATTTGTTTCCCGTTTCAGGTATCACAGTCCTGTGTTATCGATTGTCTGATGTATGGAAAACCATTGTCTTGTATGTTTCGTCCAGTTCTCTAGTCATTTAAGGCAGGAGGGTAAATCTGAAACTTGTTACTCAATCTTCACTGAAAGTGGAAGTCTTCTTTAATCCTCCAGGTTGGAACTGAGGTAGAAGACGGCCTCTGGGCTGGACACCTAGTGTTTGTCGAGTGGAGTGAAATATTTGTTCTCACCCAGACACTCCAAGGGCAAAGCTAGTGGCAAAAGTTGAGCTCTGCCAAAGTAAAGCAATAAAGTGCCCATTCTTGAGGTCAAGGAAGACTTTCCTGTCTGCACATGTGCAGGAAGGCTTCTTGGGGGTTGAAAAGGGAGAGGGCCCCACTCCATAACAAGTGAGGACATGCACCCATAGGCCTGTGGTAGAATCCATCTTAGGAAAAAGTGGCACATGCATCTTGGGGAAGGTCTGAGATGTGAAAGAAACAAGATAACTGGTCGAATGTAAGCAAAGACCTGAAAGGACTGTCCTATATAAGTGATTTAAATCACCTTACAGGGCTCCTCCTCATCAAAGAGGATGCCCATACCCTTTCTCTCTGGGGTGTATTTCTGCCTAGCTTCTGATTTTAGACTGTTTTCCTATGTGCTCTTCCATACATTGTACTGTGTCTCTAATAATAAACTTTGTGCCTGTTCTTACAGTTTTTGCCTCCTTGAAACATTTTTGTTTTCAAACGGAAAGAGCCAGGTCCAATTCGCTTCTAGCCTCTAGACTCTAATGGTGTAGTGGCTAGGATTCCTGTTTTTAAACAGGTTACCCAGATTCTGTCCCTAGGCAGGGAATGGAGATCTCTCTTCAGGACCACTCTCCTGAGATGAGAACCATTTCCAAAAGAAATGGGAGACTCTTGTGTTAGTAGAGAGGGAAGTTAGGAGACTCCATATTATGGAGTCTTTCTATGTTAACTCTCTATGTTAGGATACTCTATGATAGCCAATTAGTAACTAGGTCAAGTTCCTGAGTTTCTCTATAGCTTATTTCTGTTGAAATATTTACTAGAATGGTTGGTATTTGACTATAAAAACATTTTTGGAGCATTTAAATAAAAGGAAGTATTGGTACGGCTGTGTCACAGGGCATTAACTCTGAATTGAGCACATTCACATTCTAGAATATTAACCAACTCTAATTTGCTTTGCTCACATCCAAAGTTAGGAGTTTACCATGCATGCATGCTTTCTGAGTTCAGCTTTTATTGCCTGAAGGCCAGGTTGGCTGACAACTTTCTCTCTGAAATAATCTTGGTGTATAGCCCTTTAAAGGCCATTTTGAGTAAAATTGGACCAATTTATCAAGCAATTAAAAACTATTTAGAATCTTTGCATTATTTTCATGGGAAGCATAATGCATTGCAGTTAACTTGTGAATATTCTTGCAAAATCAAGTATCCCTAACTTATAGTTGGTCCTTGCGCTAAAGGCAGCTCTCCTAGGTGATAGCTAGTGATATTTTTCCAACAAAGCTTTTAGGAATTCACATACTGTTTTATTTTAGATCTCTCAAAAACTTTCTGAACCTGTTAGGCATATTAACATTGATGTGGCTTTTGGTACATTAATAAACTGCTCCTGCACTTAACTTTTCTTCAACGCTTACAAGGTATCAAATGAGTTGCAAGGAAGATAAGAGAGAGAGTTGAACACTTTCTAAAGTAATACTAAGCTTTATAGCACTGGAAATCTATTTAATTCCGTTTCATTGCTTCTAAAATGCATTTCAAATCTGTAGTCATTGGTAACATACTCAGAGTCACTGGAGAATTATTTTTGACTTGGTATTTATATCTAAAATTTGCTAGTGAGACAGATCCTCTCCAGTGCTTGAGGAAATTAACGTTTTGACTTTTCAACATAGTATTGATATTAGATTTGTTTACAGTTCACTGGGGTCTTTCAATTTTCCGGATTTAGAAAGGCTAACAGATTTCAAACTTCTTCTTTTTGGAAAGTCACCTTGTCTTGCTCTCAGAGTTTCCCTCTAAATTCAATTTTCTGTTCTTTTAAGTAATCATTTTGTTAGTTCAGTTCAGCTGCTCAGTTGTGTTCGACTCTTTGCGGCCCCATGAATTGCAGCACACCAGGCCTCCTTGTCCATCACCAACTCCCGGAGTTAACCCAAACTCATGTGCATCAAGTCAGTGATGCCATCCAGCCATCTCATCTTCTGTCATCCCCTTCTCCTCCTGCCCCAATCCCTCCCAGCATCAGAGTCTTTTCCAATGGGTCAACTCTTCACATGAGGTGGCCAAATACTGGAGTTTCAGCCTCAGCATCAGTCCTTCCAATAAACACTCAGGACTGGTCTTTAGGATGGACTGGTTGGATCTCCTTGCAGTCCAAGGGACTCACAAGAGTCTTCTCCAACACCACAGTTCAAAAGCATCAATTCTCCAGCTCTCAGCTTTCTTCACAGTCCAACTCTCACATCCATACATGACTACTGGAAAAACCATAGCCTTGACTAGACAAACCTTTGTTGACAAAGTAATGTCTCTGCTTTGTGTCATAACTTTCCTTCTAAGGAGTAAGCATCTTTTAATTGCATGGCTACAATCACCATCTGCAGTGATTTTGGAGCCCCAAAAAATAAAGTCTGACACTGTTTCCACTGTTTCCCCATCTATTTCCCATGAAGTGATGGGACCGGATGCCATGATCTTCGTTTTCTGAACGTTGAGCTTTAGGCTAACTTTTGCACTCTCCTCTTTGACTTTCATCAACAGGCTCTTTAGTTCCTCTTCACTTTCTGCCATAAGGGTGAGGTCAACAAAAGAGTCTGACATGCAGTACTTGGATGCAATCTCAAAAATGACAGAATGATCTCTGTTCGTTTCCAAGGCAAACCATTCAGTATCATAGTGATCCAAGCCTATGCCCCAACCAGTAACGCTGAAGAAGCTGAAGTTGAACAGTTCTATGAAGACCTACAAGACCTTTTAGAACTAACACCCAATCATTTTGTTAAGCCAAGTCTAATTCTGTATTACATAGATGTTGTCCCTTAATTTGAAAAACAGAAACAACTGTAATTCTCTTTTTAATCGGTGAGAAACCGCTTCTGTCCAGACTGTAACTGACTATTCAGCAATTGACAAGGGAGGGTTCTGCTAGGCTCTGGAATGTAATGACTAATTTGCTGATGGCATTATGAAGGAGGGAAGGGAGGAAATCTACTCTGTAGAACACTGTCACCTAAGAGCTTTTCTGGAGGGGCTGCTGATAGGCACTGGTATTAGATAAGTGCTTACACTATGAAATTAACTGCATAATATCATATGAAAGATCTGAGACTATTAAAGCAAATACTGACAATAGAAAGCCAATCATTTTTCCCAAGATAAAAATGTTGGACTACAGGTATTTTTCTATAGCATATGTTAGGGCATCTCTTGAGGACAGAGATTTGGTCTTTTCTGCATCCAAATTTTGAAGATGTTAAGGATGTAAATAATGGCAGGAATATAGGAGGCTTTCAGAAAATACTATCTTAGATAGACATCATGGAAATGTATGAGTATCTCATTTTTATCCAGAACTTTTGCTTCTCTAGAAAAAGAGCCTAAGGATAATTTCCATAGAACATGAAGACAGAATTATTTCAGGTTCATCACTCATGGTATTGATTATGAATGCATGTGAGTCTGTGTCTTCCAATATTTCCCAGCAATTTCTAGAGACCAAGCATGTAGGGTCATTATTTCAGCCCGCTGTAAGATGACAAGGCTGGGATATTAGCTGATGATTCTCAGCACTTAGCTGCACTTGAAACATTATACATAGGCACCACCACCCTCTCAAGATTCTGAAATAACTGATCTAAAGTCAGTTCAGTTCAGTTCAGTTCAGTTCAGTCGCTCAGTCGTGTCCGACTCTTTGAGACCCCATGAATCGCAGCACGCCAGGCCTCCCTGTTCATCAGCATCTCTCGGAGTTCACTCAGACTCACGTCCATCGAGTTCAGGCATAGATAATTAAAAATAAAACATCTGTTACACTGTTGTTTGCAAGAAAGCCCAGAACTCTAAATGTCTAGAGTTGTGTGAAAATTCCTCTTTCCTAAATCTGCCATGAACTATTCATGTCACCTTGAACATGTGAATAACCCACTCGAACATTTTCTGACTTGAGAAATGGAATACAGCGTTGCTGACCTGCTTTGAGTTAATTTCAGGAGGGTTCTTCAATGTCCAAGTCTTTTGACTAAGTATTACTATCATAATGTCTGAGTATTGACCCAGGGACTTGTCTGGAGAGTGCTCTATGTATGGCATCCTGCTGGATATTGTGGGGAGTAAAGGATGTATAAGATCCAACTTCCAACTATGTAGAACCACAAGAAATGGGTTCATAGCAGTGTTACCAATCAGGGTTTGTGGGTTCCTTAGTCAACAGAAACTGGTAAGAGGCCCGACAATGGAGACCTTGCTGCAGCAGGGGCTGGTGAAAAGTACCATGTTCCCTTGCTTACTCCCTGAGGAGAGCAAGGGTGTTCCTTACATCAGGTGAGAGTAGGGGCAGGTTCAGGAGTTGGGCCAAGGGGTGGCATAAGAGGTTTGCCCACCTTTTCAGTGGTGTGTGCATAGGTCATTCCAGATACCCTGCTCCCAACTCTTCAGAAGTGACAGCTGGGATTGGTCTTTTTGTATTTTATCTGTAATTTGCCCCAACTGGATGTGCAGGCAGTTATTTTTAATCCCTTGTGGTCTCTTTGTATTTTGTTACTCAAGGAGATTTCAGATGCAAGCACCACAGCAAAGGGTCCCAGGTCCCAAGCTGTCTCAGCAGCCTGGCTCATACTACCCCCAAATTACAGACAACCCAAATGTCTCAAAGGAGAATGGATATGTAATTGTATTTTCACAGACTAGACTAGTATATACAACATGTATGTTGTAATGTTGGATGAAAGAAGCCATACATATAAAACAGCAGAATCTATATGATTCTACTTATAGGAAGTTGAAAAAAAAAAAGAGAGAACCTATTTTATATGATAGAAGAAAGAATAATTGATTACCTTTGGTGAGGGGATATTTAGAAGGGAGCTTGAGGGCAAACTCTGATGTGCTGGAGAGATTCGTTCTCTTGACTTGTGCAGTGATTACATACGTGTGTGTGTGTGTGTGTGTGTATGTACATATCCATCAAACTGTTCACTTAGGATTTGCACACTTTACTGAGCATATTATTTCTCAGAAAAATTTTTTAAATTTTTTTATTGAAGGATAATTGCTTCACAAAATTTTGTTGTTTTCTGTCAAACCTCAACATGAATCAGCCATAGCTATACATATATCCACAGAATCAAAGGCTTTGACATAGTCAATAAAGCAGAAATAGATGTTTTTCTGGAACTCTCTTGCTTTTTCCATGATCCAGTGGAGGTTGGCAATTTGATCTCTGGTTCACCATATGCAGTGATTTTGGAGCCCCCAAAAATAAAATCTGACAGTTTCCACTGTTTCCCCATCTATTTCCCATGAAGTGATGGGACCAGATGCCATGATCTTCGTTTTCTGAATGTTGAGCCTTAAGCCAACTTTTTCACTCTCCTCTTTCACTTTCATCAAGAGGCTTTTTAGCTCCTCTTCACTTCTGCCATAAGGGTGGTGTCATCTGCATATCTGAGGTTATTGATATTTCTCCCGGCAGTCTTGATTTCAGCTTGTGTTTCTTCCAGTCCAGCGTTTCTCATGATGTACTCTGCATATAANTTTTGGAGCCCCCAAAAATAAAATCTGACAGTTTCCACTGTTTCCCCATCTATTTCCCATGAAGTGATGGAACCAGATGCCATGATCTTAGTTTTCTGAATGTTGAGCTTTAAGCCAACTTTTTCACTCTCTTCTTTCACTTTCATCAAGAGGCTTTTTAATTCCTCTTCACTTTCTGCCATAAGGGTAGTGTCATCTGCATATCTGAGGTGATTGGTATTTCTCCCAGCAGTCTTGATTCCAGCTGTGCCTCTTCCAGCCCAGTGTTTCTCATGATGTACTCTACATACAAGTTAAATACAAAAAAAAAAAAAAAAAAAGTTAAATACATAGGGTAACAATATACAGCCTTGACGTACTCCTTTTCCTGTTTGGAACCAGTCTGTTGTTCCATGTCCAGTTCTAACTGTTGCTTCCTGACCTGTATACAGATTTCTCAAGAGGCAGGTCAGGTGGTCTAGTATTCTCATCTCTTTCAGAATTTTCCACAGTTTATTGTGATCCACAAAGTCAAAGACTTTGGCATAGTCAATAAAGCAGAAATAGATGTTTTTCTGGAACTCTCTTGCTTTTTCAAGGTCTTATCAAACCTAAAATGTCCAGAATGGAGCTTACGTCTTTCCAACCAGTTTGGTCATTTGATCTCCATCTCAATAAAGGAATTCACTTTACTGAGGAATTTAGCCAGTTGCTCAATCAGAAACTAAAGAGTCGTCCTAGGCAGTCCTCACCTCTTTATGTATAATTCATGGGCAAGTTCCGCTAGTCCTGCATCTGGAGTCTCACTCTTCCACTTTGTTTCATTTACTCTGCCACATCTCCAATCTAATCTCAGCTGCCATCTCTCCCCTGTAGTCAGCTTCTTCTACCCTTGACCTCTAAAATCACAGCCCCAGCCCCCGCCCCCACATCCAAGCCATTCTTCTGTAGCTAAAACCATTATTTAAATAAAGAATGGTTATATGTTCCTGTGCTATACAACATATCCTTGTTGCTTATATTTGATACATAGTAGTTTGTTGGANATGCTTTTGAACTGTGGTGTTGGAGAAGACTCTTGTGAGTCCCTTGGACTGCAAGGAGATCCAACCAGTCCATCCTAAAGGAGATCAGTCCTGGGTGTTCATTGGAAGGATTGATGTTGAAGCTGAAACTCTGGTACTCTGGCCACCTGATGCAAAGAGCTGATTCATTGGAAAAGACCCTGATGCTGGGAGGGATTGGGGGCAGGAGGAGAAGGGGACGACAGAGGATGAGATGGTTGGATGGCATCACCAACTCAATGGACATGGGTTTGGGTGGACTCCGGGAGTTGGTGATGGACATGGAGGCCTGGCGTGCTGTGGTTCATGGGGTCGCAAAGAGTCGGACACGACTGAGCGACTGAACTGAACTGAAGTCACTAAGTTGTAGCCGACCCCATGAACTGCAGCATGCCAGGCTCCTCTGTTCTCCACTGTCTTCCAGAGTTTGCCTAAATTCATGTCCATTGAGTTGGTGATGCCTTCTAACCATCTCGTCCTCTGACTCCCTTTTCTCCATTGGCCTGCAGTCTTTCCCAGCATCAGGGTCTTTTCCAGTAAGCTGGCTCTTTGCATCAGGTGGCCAAAGTATTGAGCTTCAGCTTCAGCATCAGTCCTTCCAGTGAATATTCAGGGCTGATTTCCTTTAGGATTGACTGATTTTGAAATCCCTGCAGTCTGAGGGACTCTCAAGAGTCTTCTTCCAGCACCACAGTTCAAAAGCATCAATTCTTCAGTGCTCAGCCTTCTTTATGGTCCAACTCTCACATCCATACATGACTACTGGAAAAACCATAGCTTTGACTATACTCTAAATTGTTATCAGTTCCCTAGTCCAACAGCTATTCTTTTCTACATCTTCACATTTCCCAATCATTAATTCTTGAGTAAGCATTTTACTTCAAAAACAAGGGACACAGGGCCTTGTACATGGTTTCAGGACCCTTTGCTGAAATGCTTACACCTGGACAAATGTCTCCTCAAGCAATAAAATACAAAGAAATTATAAAGGACTAAAATTAACTGCATGCATGCAGAGTTGGGGCAAATTTTGGACAAAAAGGTACAAAAATACCAACCCCCCCAAAAAAAAAATTCAAAACAACCTAACTGCCACTTCTCAAAAGCCAGGAGCAAATCAAGGTGTCAGGAATAAAAGCAAGGTACTGCAAAAGCCCCCTGCACACAGCACCACCAAACGGGTGGGCAAACCACCTAAGCCACCCCTCTAGCCTGACCCCTGGATATGCTCCTACACTCACTACATGTAAGGAACCAGCTCGCCCCTCTTCAGGGAATGAGCAAAGAAATCTGTTACTGGTTTTGGCTCCCCTCTACTATAGTAGGGCCATCAATAAAACCTTGCCTGAAATTTTTATCTGGCCTGTAATCAATGTCTAGAGTGTGATTGGGGAGGCCAAGAATCCTGGTCAATGTGACTCTAAATTCAACCATCTATAGTAGGAGCCCTTAAAAGGAGCCCTTTTCTGGCTTGCAGAATAGAAGTTTGCTGGTCTAGCTATGGTGTTTCCTGAAGAGGTCATGTTTTGCAAGCCCCTCCCAAGGTCAGAGACCCACTTCAAAATGGCTGTGTGGGGTACGCTAGAGGAAAAATAGCAACATGTTTGAAGAGTGCTAAAGCTGGCTCTAACTGAGCTCTGCCTGTTGATTAGAATCTATTTGCATTCATTTTGCGGCAGCTTTTCTCTGCTTCCTCGAATGGCATAAGAGCATCAAAGGAGGGCTGCATGTGTCTCTCAGGATGCTGTTTGGGCAAAATGTACGTGGGTACATTAAGCAAAGGAAAGGATGCGACACCTTGGGGTGCTCGGGTGGCATTCTGTGAGCTAGCTTCCTGCTGTCCTCTCCTCTTGCAGGTGGTGGTCTGGGTGGAGATGGTGAGGACTAGCAGGGTGGAGTAGGCGGGAAGAGAGAAGAGACTGTTTGGGAAGATGAAAGGCTGCTTGTAGTGGTGCATCAGCTCACATCAAAGAGCTCAAAAAGGTTTTGAAAACATTAACTCATTGAGTTTCCCTGTCTTGGCCTTCTTGACTGAGAAGCTGCTCTCCCAGGCCCCATTAGGCAGCCCAGGCTCACAGAGATGGTCATTCTTCATCACTGTGAGTGACGGCTGTGCTACACAGGGAGTGCTGACAGGGTTCTGACTCCAGACAGAGACTTTTTAAAATCCCTCACACCCGAAAGAGGTATTTTTAAATTCTCCAAGAATGTTTTTGAGGTCAAGGTTGGTTGTTTGCTTGTTCACTTTTTAGTCACAAGTGAGTTGCTTGAACATTGCCCTGAACCTTGAGCATGGGTCCAAACCCATTCCCTAAGTGTTTGCTCTACATTTATCTCCCCATTGTCTCTGCATAGATTTCAGAAGATGGGAAGGAGAAGACAGTCTGGGTTCTGTGTCATCATCTGCTGAGACTGCTCTCTTGAATGAGTGGCCACACATGAGTTCCGGGCAGTGCCCTCCCCTAGTATCAGCATGGCTGTTTCTGCATGAGTGTTAAAACCATATGGTAAAATGCCCCAGTTTTGCTCAGGGGACCCCTCCCACTCTCTCACATTGGATGCTGTCTTGGGGCAATGGTCATTTCTGGTTTCCTGTTCTAGACTGGTGATACAAGCTCAGGTTAAGAAATACAGCCTGGACTTTTTTTCTGACAGTATTTCAAACATTATTATCATCATGTTAAAGATAAGGTATATTCAAAAACACGTAGCTACATTTCAAATCATGTCAAAGATGTTAATTTGGATGAGACTGAGGACTGTGCATGTAATTTAAAGTGTCTAAATTTCTAGGACCAAATGTGGCCTGAGATTGACATGTACAAGGACAATAAAAAATAAATAAATAATTTGAAGAAAAAGAAATACAGATGCAAAGTAGTAAGTGTTTAACTGTGTGAAAATGCACACACGCAGACAAGAGTCTTAATGCTTCTGTATAAAACAGAGCCCTTCACTGGCCTGTGGAAATGTCCCCAGGATCAGGCCAGGAAAGTGGCATTGCTTCTCAACCTGCTTTTGAGGTAGAGGAACTGGAGTTCTCCCTGATCCTGCCAAGTCATCTGGGCCCAACCACTTAACTTTCTTCTGCAATATGGGAATATTATTGGCCTCTTTCCCATGATTTCAGGAAGGCTTTCCTAGATATTGCTACACACACTCGGTCAAATGCCCAAGAACTTGGTTTTTGATCAGAGTGACTGAAGAATGAAAATGGTGGGAATTTGCTCATTCCAAAGGTGGTGCGTAATCCAAGTCCCTGCTCCTAGGTCTCTGGGGCTGCACTGGTTCTGTCCCTCAGACAGCTCTCCCTTAGCCAGCAAACAGAAAGGAATCTCCTGAAAGGATATGTGGTAGGAGGTCCAAAGAGTTGGAACTTGTTTCTGCTGCATGTAGTCACTGGCGCTCTTCCTCTAGATACCTGCTTTCTTGCTGGTTACCTCTATGAAAACAACTTCAAATACAATCTTTAGGCAGAAAACTCTGACCGTGTCTCCAACTCTGAACTTTCGCTTAGCACAACAGGAAGAATAGCTCTGCAGGGATGTGACGTTATTAGCAAGAGAACCAAATTACTTCTGTCTCTGTCTATCCAGTGACCCACCTCCCAGGTCCCTTTGTCCTAATCCCATTCATTCTGTTTTGAACTGTCTCATTCAGGCCTCCCATCCAGGCCCACTGCTGTTGCGTTGGTTCAGGCTTCCCTTCTCTCTTGCCTACTGCATCCCTCTGCTAACTGATTCTCACACTACTAGGTAGTTATACAAACTCAGAAGCTTTCAGGGGCTGGGAGGTCATGCATGTGTCTGAAGTAATAGGGCTCAGAAATGGGGGTGATGACTTAAGACAGGGTTTGTGAGCTGTTTCCAGTTTTCACACTGCTGTCTCCAGTATTCATGCTGCCATCTCGTTTTCACACTGCCATCTCCAGTCCTCAGCCATAGGGCTGTCCAGGTCCACTCCTCATGTCTTGTGTCCTGCTGTAGTGTTTTTAATTAGTTAATTTTAATCGGAGGCTAATTACTTTAAAATACTGTGGTGGTTTTTGCCACACATTGACTTGAATCAGCCATGGGTGTATATGTGCCCCCCATCCTGAACCACCTCCCACCTCCCTTCCCATCCTATCCCGCTGGGTTGACCCAGTTCACCGCTTTGAGAGCCCTGTTTCATGCATCGAACTTGGACTGGCCATCTGTTTCATATGTGGTAATATACATCTTTCAACACTCTTCTCTCAAATCATCCCACCCTCGCCTTCTCCCACAGAGTCCAAAAGTCTGTTCTTTATATCTGTGTCTCTTTTGCTGTCTCACGTCATGACCGTCTTTCTAAATTCCATATATATATGCATTAATATACTGTGTTGGTGTTTTTCTTTCTGACTTCACTCTGTATAATAGGTAGGTCCCAGTTTCATCCACCTCATTAGAACTGATTCAAATTCATTCTGTTTAATAGTTGAGTAATATTCCATTGTGTATATGTAACATAACTTTCTTATCCATTCGTCTGCCAGTGACATCTAGGTTGCTTCCATGTCCTAACTATTGTAAACAGTGCTCCGGTGAGCATTGGGGTACACGTGTCTCTTTCAGTTCTTGTGTATGCCCAGCAGTGGGATTGCTGGGTTGTATGGCAATTCTATTTCCAGTTTTTTAAGGAATCTCCACACTATTCTCCATAGTGGCTGTACTAGTTTGCAATCCCACCAACAGTGTAAGAGGGTTCCCTTTTCTCTGCACCCTCTCCAGCATTTATTGTTTGTAGACTTCTTGATAGCAGCCTTTCTGACTGCATGAGATGGTACCTCATTGTGGTCTTGATTTGCATTTCTCTGATAATGAGTGACGTTGAGCATCTTTTCATGTGTTTGTTAGCCATCCGTATGTCTTCTTTGGAGAAATGTCTATTTAGTTCTTTGGCCCATTTTTTGATTGGGTCGTTTATTTTTCTGGAATTGAGCTGTATAAGTTGCTTGTATATTTTTGAGATTAGTTGTTTGTCAGTTGCTTCATTTGCTATTATTTTCTCCCATTCAGAGGGTTGTCTTTTCACCTTGCTTATAGTTTCCTTTGTTGTGCAGAAGCTTTTAATTTTAATTAGATCCCATTTGTTTATATTTGCTTTTATTTCCAGTATTCTGGGAGGCGGATCATTGAGGATCCTGCTGTGATTTATGTCGGAGAGTGTTTTGCCTATGTTCTCCTCTAGGAGTTTTATAGTTTCTGGTCTTACATTTAGATCTTTAATCCATTTTGAGTTTATTTTTGTGTATGGTGTTAGAAAGTGTTCTGGTTTCATTCTTTTACAGATGGTTGACCAGTTTTCCCAGCACCACTTGTTAAAGAGATTGTCTTTTCTCCACTGTATATTTTTGCTTCTTTTGTCAAAGATAAGGTGTCTATAGGTGCATGGATTTATCTCTGGGCTTTCTATTTTGTTCCACTGACATATATTTCTGTCTTTGTGCCATACCATACTGTCCTGATGACTGTAGCTTTGTAGTATAGTCTGAAGCCAGGCAGGTTGATTCGTCCAGTTCCATTCTTCTTTCTCAAGATTGCTTTGGCTATTCGAGGTTTTTGGTATTTCCATACAAATTGTGAAATTATTTGTTCTAGTTCTCTGAAAAATACCATTGGTAGCTTGATAGGGATTGCATTGAATGTATAGGTTGCTTTGGGTAGTGTACTCATTTTCACTATGTTGATTCTTCCAATCCATGAAGATGGTATATTTCTCCATCTATTTGTGTCATCTTTGATTTCTTTCATCAGTGTTATATAGTTTTCTATATAGAGATCTTTTGTTTCTTTAGGAAGATTTATTCCTAAGTATTTTATTCTTTTCATCACAATGGTGAATGGAATTATTTCCTTAATTTCTCTTTCTGTTTTCTCATTGTTAGTGTATAGGAATGCAAGGGATTTCTGTGTATTAATTTTATATCCTGCAACTTTACTAGGTTCATTTACTATGTTCAGCTCTAGTAATTTTCTGGCAGTGTCTTTAGGGTTTTCTATGTAGAGGATCATGTCATCTTCAAACAGTGAGAGTTTTACTTCTTCTTTTCCAATCTGGATTCCTTTCACTTCTTTTTCTTCTTTGATTGCTGTGACTAAAACTTCCAAAACTATGTTGAATAGTAGTGGTGAGAGTGGTCTTGTTCCTGACTTTAGGGGAAACACTTTCAGTTTTTCACCATTGAGGATAATGTTTGCTGTGGATTTATCATATACGGCTTTTATTATGTTGAGGTATGTTCCTTCTATGCCTGCTTTCTGAAGGACTTTTATCACAAATGGATGTCAAAGGCTTTCTCTTTATCTATTGAGATAATCATATGGTTTTTCTCTTTCAATGTTAATATAGTGTATCACATTGATTTATTTGCAAATATTGAAGAATGCTTGCATCCCTGGGAAAAGCCCACTTGGTCATGATGAATGATCTTTTAAAATATGTTGTTGGATTCTGTTCACTAGAATTTTCTTGAGGATTTTTGCATCTATGTTCCTCAGTGATATTGGCCTATAGTTTTCTATTTTGCAGCATCTTTGTCTGGTTTTGGCATTAGGGTGATGGTGGCCTCATAGAATGAATTTGGCAGTTCATTTCAAACCTTCCTCTGCAATTTTCTGGAAGAGTTTGAGTAGGATAGGTGTTAGCTCTTCTCTAAATTTTTGGTAGAATTCACCTGTGAAGCCATCTGGTCCTGGGTTTTTGTTTGTTGGAAGATTTTTTATTACAGTTTTAATATCTATGCTTGTGATGGGTCTGTTAAGATTTTCTATTTCTCCCTGGTTCAGTTTTGGAAGGTTATACTTTTCTAAGAATTCACCCATTTCTTCCAAGTTGTCCATTTTATTGACATATAGTTGCTGATAGTAGTCTCTTATGGTCCTTTGTATTTCTGTGTTGTCTGTTATGATTTCTCCATTTTAATTTCTAACCTTGTTGATTTGATTCTTCTCCCTTTTTTTCTTGATAAATCTGGCTAATGGTTTGTCTAATTTATCTTCTCAAAGAACCGGCTTGTAGTTTTGTTGATTTTTGCTATAGTCTTCTTTGTCTCTTTTTCACTTTTTTCTGCTCTGATTTTTATGATTTCTTTCCTTCTACTAACCCTGGGGTTCTTCATTTCTTCTTTTTCTAGCTGCTTTAGGTGTAAAGTTAGGTTATTTATTTGATTTTTCTCTTGTTTCTTGAGGAAAGCTTGTATTGCTATGAACCTTCCTCTTAACACTGCTTTTACTGAATCCCATAGGTTTTGGGTTGTTGTGTTTTCATTTTCATTTGTTTCTATGCATATTTTGATTTCCTTTTTTATTTCCTCTGTGATTTTTTGGTTATTCAGAAGTGTGTTGTTTAGCCTCCATACATTTGTATTTTTAATAGTTTTTTTTTTCCTGTAGTTGACATCTAATCTTACCACGTTATGATCAGAAAAGATACTTGAAATGATTTCAATTTTTTTTAACTTACCAAGGCCAGATTTATGGCCCAGGATGTGATCTATCCTGGAGAATGTTCCATGTGCACTTGAGAAAAAGGTGAAATTAATTCTTTTGGGGTGAAATGTCCTATAGATATCAATTAGGTCTAACTGGTCCATTGTATCATTTAAAGTTTGTGTTTCCTTTCTAATTTTCTGTTTGGTTGATCTATCCATAGGTGTGAGTGGGGTATTAAAGTCTCCCACTATTATTGTGTTATGTTAATTTCCCCTTTCATACTTGTTAGCATTTGCCTTACATATTGCAGTGCTCCTATGTTGGGTGCATATATATTTATAATTGTTATATCTTCTTGGATTGATCCTTTGGTCATTATGTCATGTCCTTCTTTGTCTATTTTCATGGCCTTTATTTCAAAATCTATTTTATCTGATATGAGTATTGCTACTCCTGCTTTCTTTTGGTCTCCATTTGCATGAGATATCTTTTCCAGCCCTTCACTTTCAGTCTGTATGTGCCCCTTGGTTTGAGGTGGGTATCTTGGCATATATAGCAGTTTTGTTTTTGTATCCATTCAGCCAGTCTTTGTCTTTTGGTTGGAGCATTCAACCCATTTACATTTAAGGTAATTACTGATTAGTATGATCCCATTGCCATTTAATTTGTTGTTTTGGGTTCGAGTTTATAAACCTTTTCTGTTTCCTGTCTAAAGAAGATCCTTTAGCATTTATCGAAAAGCTGGTTTGGTGGTGCTGAATTCTCTCAGCTTTTGCTTGTCTGTAAAGCTTTTGATTTATCCTTCATATTTGAATGAGATCCTTGCTGGGTACAGTAATCCGGGTTGTAGGTTTTTCTCATCACTTTAAGTATGTCCTGCCATTCCCTTCTGACCTGAAGAGTTTCTATTGAAAGATCAGCTGTTATCCTTATGGGGATCCCTTGTGTGTTATCTGTTGCTTTTCCCTTGATGCTTTTAATATTTGCTCTTTGACTCTGATCTTCATTAATTTGATTAATATGTGTCTTGGGGTGTTTTACCTTGGGTTTATCCTGTTTGGGACTCTCTGGGTTTCTTGGACTTGGGTGGCTATTTCCTTCCCCATTTTAGGGAAGTTTTCAACTATTATCTCCTCAAGGATTTCTCATGCCCTTTCTTTTTGTCTTCTTCTGGGACTCCTATGATTTGAATGTTGGGGCCTTTAATCTTGTCCCAGAGGCCTCTGAGGTTATCCTCATTTCTTTTAATTCTTTTTTCTTTTTTCCTCTCTGCCTCATTTATTTCCACCATTCTATGTTCCACCTCACTTATCCTGTCTTCTGCCTCAGTTATTCTACTATTGGTTCCCTCCAGAGTGCTATTGATCTCAGTCATTGCATTATTATTGACTGACTCTTTTTTAATTTCTTCTAGGTCCTTGTTAAACATTTTTTGCATTGTCTCAGTCCTTGTCTCTAGTTTATTTATCTGTAACTCCATTTTGTTTTCAAGATTTTGGATCATCTTTACTATTATTCTGAGTCCTTTCTCAGGTAGACTCCCTATCTCCTCCTCTTTGTTTGGTTTGGTGGGCATTTATCATGTTCCTTTACCTGCTGAATATTTCTCTGCCTTTTCATTTTGTTTACATTGCTGTGTTTGAGGTGACCTTTCTGTAGGCTGGAAGTTTGTGGTTCCTCTTTATTGTGGAGCTTGCTCCCTGTGAGTGGGGTTGGACTAGTGGCTTGACAAGGTTTCCTGGTTAAGGGAGCTTGAGTCTGTGTTCTGGTGGGTGGAGCTGAATCTCTTCTCTCTGGACTGCAGTGAAGAGTCCAGTAGTGAGTTTTAGGGTGTCTGTGGGTTTGGCATGGCTTTGGGCAGCCTGTCTTTTAATGCTCAGGGCTGTTTTCCTGCTTTGCTGGAGAATTAGCAGGGTGTGTCTTTGCTCTGAAACGTGTTGGCTCTTGGGTGGAGCTTGGTTTCAGTGTAGGTATGGAGGCTTCTGGATGAGCTCTTGTCTATTAACATTCCCTGGAATCAGGAGTTCTCTGGTGTGCTCAAGTTTTGGAGTTAAGCCTCCTGCCTCTGGCTTTCAGTCTTATTCTTACAGTAGCCTCAAGACTTCTCCATCCATACAGCACAGATGATAAAACATCTAGGTTAATGGTGAAAAAATTCTCCACAGTGAGGGACACCCAGAGAGGTTCACAGAGTTACATGGAGAAGAGAAGAGGGAGGAGGGAGATAGAGGTGATCAGAAGGAGAAGAGGGGGAATCAAAAGGGGAGAGACCAATCTAGCCAGTAATCAGTTCCCTAAGTGTTCTCCACAGCCCAGAACATCCAGAGAGATTCACAGTCAAGTAGAGAAGAGAAGGGGGAGGGAGGAGATAGAGGTGACCTGGGGGAGAAAAGGGAGAGTCAAAAGGTAGAGAGCAATTAAGCAAATAATCACACTCCTAAGTGAAAATGGATACTGAAGATTAGATTCTTAAAGGCACAAAATTTATAACAAATATCAAAAAGCAAAGATTAAAAATCTAGAGTAAAGGTTAGACTCTCAAAAATACAATATTAAAAATACAAAACAAATCAATCACAAAAATTATTTGTTTTAATATATATATAATTTGCTTTAAAAATTGGGTCCTTTTGAAAGGTTATAAAAATGAAAAAGGAGTAATAAAGAACTTTAAAGTTTTTTAAAATTTTAAACGATACTAGTAAAAATATATCTAGGAATTCCTCTGGAGCTGTTGTGGGCAGTGTGGGGTCAGTTCAGTTTCAGATACTTCCTTGTTCCAGCTTGTATTTCTTCTCAAGGTCTATAGGCCCTTTCCAGTGCTTAGTCAATGTTAACTACAGGGTTTTAATCTGTTGCACCTGTCACTTCCAGAACAGTTCCCTCTTTGTTTATTTTGGCTTCCTCTTTTTGCAAGTCTCTTCAGTGTCTAATTTCCATCCTGACCCAAGGAGGTGAAGGTGGTCGCTTATTTAGGCTCATCTGCTCAGCTGTGTTTTGGGGAGGGAGGAGCACTGCAAACAAATATCACTGGTGTGTGTGGGGAGTGGTTGCAGTGTATGGACCACACTGTGTTTGCTCCAGCTCACAGCGGTGTGAGCTTTCTGGATCTACACTGCTCAGGGTCCAGGTTGCTCTGCAGGGGATCTGTCCAAAGCGCGCCTTGTATTTCGTGCACTTCCCAGGTTCAGGTTCTCAGGTACTCCACAAAGGCAGACTCGGTTGGGTGTGCGTTTTGTGCCCTTCCCAGGTCTGAACAGCTCAGGTGACCAGGTGCTTGGCAAGTGCACTGTCCCAGGGGGACTGTCTTTTTTTTTTTTTTTAACTTTATTTTGCTTTACAATACTGTATTGGTTTTGCCATACATTGACATGAATCCCCCACGGGTATACATGAGTTCCCGATCCTGAGCCCCCCTCCCACCTCCCACCCTATATCATCTCTCTGCATCTTCCCCGTGTACCAGCCCCAAGCATCCTGTATCCTGTATTGAACACAGACTGGTGATTCGTTTCTTACATGATAGTATACATGTTTCAATGCCATTCTCCCAAATCATCCCACCCTTGGACTGTGAGTCTTAATCACCTCCCCGGTCCCAGCCACTTGGTTTCCTGGGTGTGCCGCGAGAGCACCATCTCAGGTGTGCTGTGTGTCACCCCTGGGGAGCTGATCTCAGGCTGCAACCCTCCTGGTAGGTATCAACCGTCCAGGAACCCAGGAAGACGTGGTTAGCAGCTGGGAGCCTGCTCACAGTTTGGTGGAGGACGCCGTCTCTAGGGCCAAGATTGCCCCTTGCCTTCCGGCTCTGGCTGTCACTCCCCTGCCCCTCTGCCTCCAGCGAGGGGAGGGCCAGTCCGCAGCCAGCTGGCTCTCCTTTGGTCTTCACTCAATCCTTTGTTCTATGAGCAGGCCAAGCTGCGCCTTAGGTTAGAGCCTTTCACGGGAAAGTTCTCTTTTTTTCTCTCTCTCTCTCTGGCTATCCCACAGTTTGGGTTGCTATCTCATGTTAGCTCCCTCAGATTGTCCTCAGGACATTCAGGCCTGGTCCTTATCCTAAGCATGTAACCGCGCCTCCCTGTCCAGCCCCTGCTCGCTGGTGGCAGACATGAGCGTCTGGGCCACTTCTCTGGCAGTTGCGGTTAGACGCATATTCTGTGGGCTTTTTTTTTTTTTCCTCACAGTTATGTTGCCCTCTGAGATTCCAAAACTTCCCACAGACCCACCAGTGAGAGGATTGCCTGCGGTTTGGAAACTTCTCCTCCTTCACAACTCCCTCCTCAGGAAGGGTCTCCGTCCCTAACTTTTTTGTCTCTCTTTTTGTCTTTTATATTTTGTCCTACCTCCTTTTGAAGAGAATGGGCTGCCTTTCTGGGTGCCTGGTGTCCTCTGCCAGTGTTCAGAAGTTGTTTTGTGGAAGTTGCTCAGCATTCAAATGATCTTTTGATGACTTTGTGGGGTAGAAGGTGGTCTCCCTGTCCTAATCCTCCATCATCTTCTCTATCTTATTTTTCAGTTCCTCTACCTGTGTTTCCTGGGATCACCTTTCAAATAAATTTCTTATTCTTGAATCCTTTTCCCAGCATTTTTTTTCTGGAAGAACCAGAGAGGAAAATGCTATCAAGAGGAACAGAATATCCAGTTTGGGTCTTGCTACAGTAAGAAAGCACAGGACTGGGGATAAAATTTCTGAATTCCAGGGTAATACTTTACACCAAGTATGTAATAGGACTCAGTAGAAAATAATTCAATGTTGGCTTTAAGGTTCAGCAAATTATATATAAATTCTTCCTAAGATCTCTTATGAAATTTACATTGCAAGGTAATGAAAGCTTTGGCCTAAGGCACTTAAGTATTTGACTCTAGTCACTGTGTTGAAAGGCATGCATTCCTTTCAGTTCGCTAGATCTAATTATATTTGTTGTTTAGTTGTTAAATCATGTCCGACTCTTTTGCAATCCCATGGTCTGTAATCCACCAGGCTCCTCTGCCCATGAAATTTCCCAGGCAATAATACTCGAGTGGGTTGCCATTTCCTTCTCCAAGGGATAGTCTTGACCCAGAGATAGAACCTGTGTCTCTTGCATTGACAGGTGTGTTCTTTATGACTGAGTCACCAGGGCTGCTGCTGCTGCTGCTAAGTCACTTCAGTCGAGTCCGACTCAGTGCGACCCCATAGACGGCAGCCCACCAGGCTCCCCTGTCCCTGGGATTCTCCAGGCAAGAACACTGGAGTGGGTTGCCATTGCCTTCGCCAATGCATGAAAGTGAAAACTGAAAAGTCACTCAGTGGGGTCCAACTCCTAGCAACCCCATGGACTGCAGCTTACCAGGCTCCTCCATCCATAGGATTTTCCAGGCAAGAATACTGGGTTTCCATTGCCTTCTCCAAGTCACCAGGGCAACTGGGTCATAATGGGAAGGGCTATGACCTGACAGTCCAAGCAAATTGACTGGATGGGCATGAGTCAACATACCCATTTGTTCTCCCTTCTGTAACCTACATATTGAGGCTCTAGGAAATGGTAACTCACTCCAGTACTCTTGCCTGGAGAATCCCATGGATAGAGAAGCCTGGTAGGCTGCAGTCCATGGGGTCGCAAAGAGTCGGACACGACTGAGCGACTTCACCCACCCAGCCACCCACTATAGGCATTACCAGTGTGGACCTGTCCCCGAGAGGCTTATGTTTTTCTGGGGAGCAAAATACTAAACTGCAGCCAGAATACCTGAGGTCTTATACCTTCTCTATTACTGTGCTGACTGAAAGAAAATGCACCTAAAAATTGAGAGTTATGTTTTATT
Organism: Oreotragus oreotragus; assembly: GCA_006410675.1. NCBI lineage: Eukaryota > Metazoa > Chordata > Mammalia > Artiodactyla > Bovidae > Oreotragus > Oreotragus oreotragus. Next base: position 140,106 of record SJYX01015442.1, on the reverse strand, counting down.
CGGCAGACAAAACCGAGGACTTAAGCCTGGGACAAAGCGTGTTGGATATTTCTGAGAGACTGCTCTGAAGAGGAAAGGAGTGGAGCCAGGATGTATAGGAATTTTTGTAATAGAGACCAGGTAGTTGGAATATCTAAAGATTACTGGTAAATTGAGAAAGCCAGATATCTCAAAATTAGGAATTTAGTGCTTTTCTATGTATGAGAAGATGCAAAAATCTAGGTTCACTGTAATCATTCCTTTGATATACACCTCAGCTATCTGAGGCCAGTATCCTGTGCTTTCTCATCCCGAGTGCCCTCAGGGTGCACCATCAGGGGTTTCTATGTTATGTTCCCTCAAGGCCCCCTCAAGGGTGATGGTGCTGTGATGGCTGAATGGCTGTAGTAGCCTTTGTTTACTGATATAACAAGGCAATATTTTTATTTACAACTGTGTGACTCTGGATAAGTTACTTCTCCTTTATGTATCATAATTTTCTCTATGAAAATGAAAATAGAGTACTAAATGATCTAAATGCTCTTCCAACTCTGTTATTCTCTAATTCATATTTTCCAATCCCCATATCTCTCAGCAACATTTTGCATATTCTGTCTTCCAGAGATGAAGTCTTGGCGTAAAGTTAATAAAGCAGTAGAAAAAAATTTCACATTTGTTGTCTATAATACAACTGCTTTGACTAATATCTAATGTTTATATAGTTTTAAATGTGGAGAACATAATGAAGGAGGAAACAGACAGAACAAGTTCCATCTTGAAAGCAGGACTCCATGTTGGGCCAGACTGTGGACTTGAGCTATATGCCCTGTGTCTGTGGAAATGACATACAAACTGGAAAATCAGACACACCAACCCCCCGTTCCCGATTGGAAGAGCCCCAGGACTTGTACCTAGACTCTCCGTCACCTAAAAAAAAAAAAAACCCTAATTATCTGTGTAACTGAATAGAATCATAAATTCTACTATGCTTATTGGGGTATGACCACAGTTCTATTGATAATTGTCCACTCTTAACTACCTAGGCTTAAGGCATATGAATCACGGGTTAACTTAGATTGTATCTTTTCCTTTGTTCACACTAGTTTCAGAGAATTTGGAGAGGTGGGTTTGAGCACATACACTTAGGTTTTCACAAAAACTGGCCGGGGTCCTTGGCTAAGAGGAGACTCTATCTTGGGCCACCGGTGTAATAAACTGCACTCCACTATCTGCCTTGTCCTTCTGAGTGAGTTTGTTTCCCGGAACATGTGGTTACAACAATAATACTGAACATCATCATCAATAGTAGATAATCTGATCAAAATCTGTTGACGGGCATTTAGGTTTTCTAATTTTTCACTAATACTTCACTGTAATAAACATTGTGATGGATATATATTTTGCACTTGGTATGTGCTTCTTTAGGGTTAAATAACTGTATATGGGAATACTGGGGCAAAGAGTATAAGCTGTAAAAATGGATTTAGAATTGCCAAATTGCTATACTGTGCTATTCTTAGCTACCGAATCTTTAATTTTTAAAAATTTTCCAGCTTTATTGAGATATAGCTTACATATAACATTATGTAAGTTTAAAGTATACAATGTGATTTGATACATGTATATATTGTAAAATGATTGCCACAATAATTAGTTACCACGTCCTTGTATACTCTGAAAGAAGACAAAATGTAATTTCATGTGTGAAAATGACATTGCATTGTGTTTTAATTTTATATCTTTAAATATGTGCGATATTCACCATACTTGCTATTTGTTAGTTTAGTTCTTCTTTCTTCTATGAATGCCTTTTCTTTTTGATCTGTAAACACATCTGTGTATTAGGCATTTTATACGTTTCATGGGTTGAAAATATTTTACAGTAATTTTTATTTTTCATTCTGATTTTGGCTTCTGCTACTCTGAAATTAAACATTTTAGAGTAATCAAATTAGCAGTCTTTTATTTCATCAATTTTAATTTTCATATCAAAATTATTATTCTTTTTCTAAGACAATAAATATATTCAATTATATTTTTACTAGTGCCTTTAAAAATTCAGTTATACTGAGGTATAATTGATATATAAAATTGTAAGATGTTTAAAGTGTACATTGTGGTGATTTGCTACATGTATATTTATGAAAGGTTTCCCCCCATCTAGGTAACTAATATGTTCATCACCTCAAATAATTATCCTTTTTTAATGAGAACACTTAAATTCTGCTCTCTTAGCAAATTTAAATTATACAATACAATACAGTGTCATCAACTATAGTCAGCATGTTTTGCATTCAGTTCAGTTGCCCAGTCATGTCCAACTATTTGCAACCCCACGAACTGCAGCATGCCAGGTTTCCCTGTCCCTCACTAACTCCCAGAGCTTGCTCAAACTCACGTCCACTGAGTCAGTGATGCCATCCAACCATCTCATCCTCCATCGTATCCTCCTCCTCCTGCCTTCAATCTTTCCCAGCATCAGGGTCTTTTCCAATCAATCGGTTTTTCCAGTCAGGTGGCCAAAGTATTAGAGCTTCAGCTTTAGCATCAGCCCTTCCAATATTCAGGGCTGATTTCTTTTAGGATTGACTGGTTGATCTCCTTGCAGTCCAAGGGACTCTCAAGAGTCTTCTCCAACACCACAGTTCAAAAGCATCTTGGAGGAGGGCATGGCAACCCACTCCAGTATTCCTGCCTGGAGAATCCCCATGGACAAAGGAGCCTGGTGGGCTAGTCCATGGGGTTGCAAAAGAGTCGGACACGACTGAGCGACTAAGTATATCCAAGGAACAGAAGTGGCAAGGAAGGGAAAGCAACAGACGCATGTGCCTTCTCAAGCTGGTCACTGTTGTGAAAAACTTGGGCTCAGTCTCAATGGGACCTTCTGAAGAGTCACGTAAAATGCTCCTCAACATTATCCACCTGTGGAATAAGAGCATTTATCTTCTGGCTCAGCCTCCCTTGACCAAGGGCTCCCCGTGGGGTAAGTCCCTCACATCTCCATATCCCACATGTGTGGGTGATTCCTGTGTGAACCCCACACTGGGGCAGCTAAGAAGCTCTGGGGCACCATGTGAGGTGTGGCTAAAATGAGATCCTACCACAGTCATATCTAGAGGATGTGTGGCGAAACACAAGGAGTGTTTGACACAGAACCTGTCGTGATGTGCATCGCAAATGTCTTATACCACTCTGGCTTTCCTTTTCACTTTCAATCAATAGACATTACTAGTTTTAATCATGTAAATATTTTCCCTTGTAGTTTGCGGTGTTTAGCATCTTGTTCAAATCTTCTTGTACTTGTCATAAAACTGTTCTCCTCTGTTATTCTCTAAGGAGCTTTCTTGTTTTGCCTTTCACAGATCTACAGTATACCTGGAACTGGTTTTTAAGTTAAGGTGTGAAGTGGGCTTCAGATTTCATTTTTCGCCATAGGTGTCCAACTTATTGAAGAATCTATCATTTTCTTCCCACTGCTGTGCCACTTTGTCATGATCAAGTATTTATGTGTGACTCTATTTTTCTGTTCTGTTGTCTATTTGTCTATCATTGTGCCAATATCATACTATTTTAATTAGTGGGACTTTATAGTAAGTGTTGATACACAGAAAAGCAAAGTGTCTATCTTGTTCTTATTTTCCACAACTATCTTGGCTATTTTGGGTCTTTGTTTTTCCTTGTAAATTTTAGAACAAACTTGTCAGGTTTTATTTTCCACCCTCAACTGGGTATTTTTTTTTCTACTGAGACCACATTGTATGAAGATTACTTTGGAAATTATATCACTACAATATTAAGTGGCCTAGTCTATGAACATGTTTATTTAAACCTTTAAATATTTCTCTCCAAAATATTTTATTGGAAAAAAATTATGCTTCTAGCAATGGTAGACAAGGGTACTTTGAAGCAACATTCCTACTGAGAACAAATGGAAAAGGAGGCTGAACTATTTTAAAAAAATATGTATTTGAAGGCAATGGAGAGCTCGCAAAGCTATAAAACTCTGTAGAGCCAAGATCCAGAGGAATGGAGCAAAGATAGGAAGCAGGAGGCCAGCCTCTGGTATCCCTTTTCCCCCTGAAGTAGGTTGTCTGTTCCAAAAGCTGTGACACTGCAAGCCTGAGCAGCTGTTTTGAGACTCTCCTCTCTCACATTTGTATACAGCTTAGGAGTTAGTCAAGGACCAGGGGAGTTTCTTTATGTAGATTTATGTAGTCTCTGGAACTCTTCCCTCCAAACTACGATCTCTTGACAGCCCTGAATGCTACCTCCACCCAGTGAGTCTGTCGCCTGTTTGTCCTTTGTTGAAAAACGACCCTAGAGAGAAATCTGGGTTGAATGTGGAACTCATTGCGAGCACTTCCCTTTCAATGTTAGAAGCCCTTTGTGGGTTGGCCAGCACAAATGTCTTACCTTTATTCTTGAAGGATATTTCCACTGGGACAGAGTCGTAAGTTGATTTTTTTTTCTTTCAGTGTTTTGAGGATATTACATTGTCTTCTGGCTTCTTTGGCTTATATATAGTGTGTGGTCAGTTGCTCAGTCATCTTAACTCTATGCAACCCCATGGACCGTAGCTTGCTAAGCTCCACTGTCCATGGAATGTCCCAGGCAAGAATTAGAGTGGGTAGCCATTTCCTTCTCCCAGCCCAGGGATCCAATCTGGGTCTCCTGCATTGCAGGCAGATTCTTTACCACTGCACCATCTGGGAAATTATGTCGAGAAGTTGTATGTCTTACTCTTGCACCCTTGCAACAAAGGTCCATCTAGTCAAGGCTATGGTTTTTCCAGGGGTCATGTATGGATGTGAGAGTTGGACTGTNACTGCAAGGAGATCCAACCAGTCCATTATAAAGGAGATCAGTCCTGGGTGTTCTTTGGAAGGACTGATGCTAAAGCTGAAACTCCAATACTTTGGCCACCTCATGTGAAGAGTTGACTCATTGGAAAAGACTCTGATGCTGGGAGGGATTGGGGGCAGGAGGAGAAGGGGACAACAGAGGATGAGATAGCTGGATGGCATCACCGACTCGATGGACATGAGTTTGGGTGAACTCCAGGAGTTGGTGATGGACAGGGAGGCCTGGAGAGCTGTGATTCATGGGGTCACAGAGTCAGACATGACTGAGCAACTGAACAGAACTGAACTGAACTGACATAGAAGGAGTGAGATAAAGGTGAACTTTTGCTAAGATAGTAATCATAATACTGACCATTGTTGAATATTTACTATATGGCAAGTTATGACCAACCTAGATAGCATATTAAAAAGCAGAGATATTACTTTGCTAACAAAGGTCCATCTAGTCAAGGCTATGGTTTTTCCAGTGGTCATGTATGGATGTGAGAGTTGGACTGTGAAGAAAGCTGAGCACTGAATTGATGCTTTTGAACTGTGGTGTTGGAGAAGACTCTTGAGAGTCCCTTGGACTGCAAGGAGATCCAACCAGCCCATCCTAAAGGAGACCAGTCCTGGGTGTTCATTGGAAGTACTGATGCTGAGGCTGAAACTCCAATATTTTGGCCACCTCATGCAAAGAGTTGATTCATTGGAAAAGACCCTGATGGTGGGAGAAATTGGAGGCAGGAGGAGAAGGGGAAGACAGAGGATGAGATGGCTGGATGGCATCACTGACCCGATGGACGTGAGTCTGAGTGAACTCCGGGAGTTGGTGATGGACAGGGAGGCCTGGTGTGCTGCAATTCATGGGGTCGTAAAGAGTTGAACACGACTGAGCGACTGAACTGAACTGACCTGAACTGAACTGAACTGAACTGAAGATCGCACTAAGTGCTTTTTTGTTTTGGATTTGCTCACTGATCATAAAACCCTTATGAGGTAGGGACTAGCATCCTTATTTATAGATGAGGAAATGAAAGGAAATCTAACTATAAGAGCTACTTAGGCTTGCTAATGGTGAAGCTGCCATTAACCACAAATGGTACAACTCTGGAGCCCTTATGTTTAACCATTATATAAAATGTATGATAGCATATTTTGAAAAATGGAATCAGTAATTTTTAATATCTACACTGAACTTATTTTTATTCCTTGGAGAAACTAGCTGAAAATTAATAGTATTCAAAGTAAGGTTTATGTTTTTTTTTTCAAATTTCTTCCAGCTCAAATACTATCTACTCTTTCTAGTTTTCTCCAATCCACATTAATTGCAATCTGTTCTGTATTTCCAGATGCTGTCTGTTCATATCTCTATAGTGTAATACATTTTGCTTTGAATTATACTACTTGTTTCCTCAATGATTTTGTTAAATTGAATTTTTGCAAGTTCATGGTGATTTGATATTTTTTTAATTTCACATGCTCAAGTTATTGCTACTGAGATGCTGCTCATGAAACTATTTGTGACAATATAAAGTTAAAGTCTCCTCTGTCCACATATGAGAATTAGGTAGACACTGAGAGGATCAGTACCTGACTCTCCAGCTGTGATATTTCCCCTCCAGTCCATGTGGTTCCTGAAAAGATGGTCATCAGGAAGATGTGTACACAACCCAGGTGGCCTCCATTTAGAACACACAATAGGAAGAATACACAAATGACCTGGCCAGCCTTCTAGGCATCCCTATCTTTGAATTGTGCAGAGGTGGCTAGATCCCAGGGTGGTAGATATTAGAGAATAACTAATAAGAAAATCTGGAAGGCTCAGGTTGACAGTCAACAATAATTTGGTAGAACAGGAGGATTCAGGTTCTAACACAACCCTGAAAGGTACACACACCTGAAAGGTGGCCAGAAGACAGAACTTTGGCATGATTTCTAAATTTCGGCTTGTTCCTTTTTTTTTTTTTTTTTCACACCGACTAACTTGGGATCTAGAAGGAAGAAGAAACAAGGATGTAAATTGTAAGAAGGCATGTCACGTATGCTGATGCTGGGGCCCATTTCCAAGCTCAGTTAGCCTACAGTAACCTAATCTCCATCTCCTGTCACAACCATCTCTCATTTTTCAGGTCTGGGTTCCCTGTGTTACAGCACCTGAGCCAAGACTTCACAGGCAGGAACCAAGCCATTAAGTTTCAATCCAGTTCAAAGAGCTGTCTTGTGGGTCTAGATGCACCAACCCTACCAGTACTAGAAAAAACACTAAATCCCATTTGATTCTACATTTCTAGGGCAACTGTACAAAGGTGAAGCAGTTTGTGAGTTCTGATTTAGGGAGCTACATCGTCAATGTGACCAGAGCCGCTGAGGTGTGCAGCCTTCATGTCTGCAGGAATAACGGGAGATGCATAAGGAAGGTGTGGAAAATGCCTGTTTACCTTCACCTGAACCCTGCGAGTTACCACATAGAGGCCTCCAAGGATGGAGAATTTACTGTGAAAGGCAGCGCATCTGACACAGACCTGGCAGTGCTGGCGGAGAGATTCTCCTGTCATTGTTATCAGGGATACCAGGGGGCGGACTGCAGAGAAGTGCAGGCGGCTGAAGGCTGCTCGGGGCCTTCCTCTTTGTCGGGCTCACTACTCACACTGTGTCTGCTGGTTTCCGCAGGTTATCAGAGCCGTCAGTGGTGAGATAATTGAGCTTAAAGGGAATTGTGTGGCCTCTAGAGTCGTCACTTAGGGTAGAGATGAAACTTCTGACAGTTTTTTCTCACATGAAATCCATTGAGAGGCACTATAAGTAGACATGTGTGTCGCTTGATATAAACAGGAAACACTGCATTCTTTGGCTCCAGTTTGGCTAAGAAGCCAGATCCAGGAGTAAAATCAATGCACTCTTCTTCCTTACTGGAATGTTTAAGCTGTATTTAACCTAGAACTACTATATTTTAGTCTTCACATGTATATAGATACATAAAAGTATCCACATAAATACTAAATTATTGAGTTCAAAGACTGGTTTTCCAGCTAGCAATTTACTTAAGTATATATTACTAAGCAATTATCTGATTTAACAAATGGGGTCACCTCAGGTTGTGACCTGATCATCTGGTCCATTGAAGAGGATCAAATGCAGAATTCCCATTCAAGCCTGTGTTCAAACTTCTTCTGGCTTCTTCCCCTTGCCTGGGCTCGATGAATGCAGAACCAGTGACTGATGTAACTTCTCACAAGGGCATGAGCACTGAGGCAAGGGGAGCTGTCATCAACTCCCTGCCAAGACATCCATTCCAATATGATGCCTCTCTCACCCACTGTGAGTCTCTCCCGCACAGACGCTGATCGTGTAGATACAGTGAAAGACTTCGGGATAGTATTCATGCTTGCCTAGTCTGACATTGCTCTAGATGTAGAAACTGGAGCCACGCTAGGAACCCAAAATCATTAATAAAATATATTTTAGTAAACAATATTCAAGGGACACAAAAGTGCAGTTGTGAAGGGATCCTACTAAGAAATACTCAATATTTTGGTCCCCATATATAAGTTTAGAGTAGTGGCCTTAGAACCAGTTTAAGTTTAATTCGAATCACTATCCTTCTGGCCTTGTAACTCTGGGCAGGTTACTTAGAGTTCTTTTTCATCTGAAATTTGTTAATATAACTCCTAACTCGGTGAATTTTTCTGAGGAATAAATGGGATAACACATCCCATGCACACTTCAGCTATTAATACCATGTTGCTGATCTTCAGTTATCTTTCTTGACCACCAAAGTAAAGGAAACACATCGGAAAAAGCAGAGTCTTGGGCAATTTTGTCTTTCTGATGTTATGTTCTGTATATAATCACTTATGCATGTGTTCTCTTGAAAGGCCTGTTTCAGTTGATAGAATTTCCTTCTTTTGGAGACATTAAATGGGATAACACATCCCATGCACACTTCAGCTATTAATACCATGTTGCTGATCTTCAGTTATCTTTCTTGACCACCAAAGTAAAGGAAACACATCGGAAAAAGCAGAGTCTTGGGCAATTTTGTCTTTCTGATGTTATGTTCTGTATATAATCACTTATGCATGTGTTCTCTTGAAAGGCCTGTTTCAGTTGATAGAATTTCCTTCTTTTGGAGACACTCTACTTGTAAGGTAAACTCAGGAAGGTATGATGCTATTATGGAAGGCGTGAGAGTTGATTCACCGTTTGCCTCTGCCTCTGTTGTCTTTCTGTGAAAGATGATACAGGTGTGCCTTTTTCAACTCTGGGTCCCTGCTTGTCAGGGGCTACTGATATTGTGACACTGTGAAGGTCTAATTTCTAAATGTAAGATACAATCAAGTCAAAATAAAAAATTTTATAATTCCACGAAAGACAGGTAGCATCATGTAGATTAACTTTTTAAAATTTTTCATTTTTAAATTTTCATATCAAAGGTATGAAACCTTATAGAAAATTTGTAACTATAAGAAATGATGGAAATCACCAGTAATCACTATAATATATACTGGTAACTTTTGGTATATTTCCTTCCAACCTTTCTTCTAAAAATGCTTTTTAAAACATGATTGTAAATAAAAATACATGTGTACCCTGGGCATCTTGTGTTTTTCATTTATCTATACATTATAGTTTACATGCTAATTCATAGTCTTAATAAATATTATTTAAATTATTTTAAGGTCACATCTGAATATAGCAATTTTCCTTAAATTTTGATTTTTAAATATCAAACTTTTACTATTTATTCCTTTTATCACTTCATGGCAAATAGATGGGGAAACAATGGAAACAGTGACAGCTTATATTCTTGGCTTCAAAATCACTGCAGATGGTGACTGCAGTCATGACATTAAAAGATGCTTGCTTCTTGGAAGAAAAGTTATGACAAACCTAGACAGCATATTAAAAAGCAGAGACATTACTTTGTCAACAAAGGTCCATCTAGTCAAAGCTGTGGTTTTTTCAGTAGTCATGCATGGATGTGAGAGTTGGATTATAAAGAAAGCTGAGCACCGAAGAATTGATACTTTTGAACTGTGGTTTTTGGAAAAGACTCCTGAGAGTCCCTTGGACTGCAAGGAGATCAAACCAGTCAATCCTAAAGGAAATCAGTCCTGAATATTCACTGGAAAGAATGAAGCTGAAGCTCCAATACTTTGGCCACTTGATGCAAAGAACTGACTCATTAGAAAAGACCCAGGTGCTGGGAAAGATTGAAGGCAGGAGGAGAAGGGGACGACAGAGTATGAGATGGTTGGATGGCATCATTGACTCAAGGGACATGAGTTTGAGCAATCTCTGGGAATTGGTGAAGGACAGGGAGGCCTGGCGTGCTGCAGTCCGTGGGGTTGCAGAGTTGGGCAGGACTGAGCAACTATACAACATCAAGGGAAGACAATTTCTGTATCATCTTTTTAATTCATTCATTCATTCACCTATTAATTAATTTGGACATTAATCAACATATTAAACATTACTTCTCATCAGGCTTTGAAATATATCCTGAACAAAACAAAAGGCCTTGCCTTCATAGAGCTCATAGTCTTTCTGGGAAGACAGACTTTCAACACACAAATAAGCAGTTTGCATCAGATGTTAGATCTACGGGAAAAACAGAACAGAACTGGGGAGGGTGGATTTTCATATGTTGGGTGGCTTTGAGTAGATAATGTTTGAATGATAGAGAGTTGGCTGTGGAGATATTTGGGGGAGGGTATTGCAGGCAAATGTATCAGAAGTGCACATTTGGGAGTGGGCCTGGTATGTTCAAGGAAGAGTCTAGATGCACTGTGGTGGGATACTTCCTTGTACCATCAGTTTCCCTTGTTCATTTTCTGGTCTTTAGCATTTATTACCATCTGACATAGTACAGGTTATATATATTTGCTTATTTTCTGTCTTCTTACTAGAATGTAAACTAAGAAAATGAGGATTTCATTTTGTTCACTTCCAGAACACTACTTGGTACAGTACCTTGCACACAGTAGGTGCCCAATAAGTACTTGAGTGAATGAATAAATGAGTGTTTCAGAAACCTGAATCAGTGGAAGTTATGTGTTACAGATTTTTTTAAAAAATTTTGCACATTGATAGTTACCGCAAATCATTCTCCAGCGTTGTTCTCTTCTTATCCTAGTGCATGAGCCTCTGAAATCACATAGTTCAACTGCCCTGTGAAGAGCTGAGTCTTCAAGAGAATAAATCACTCAGCAAAGTCAAAGAGCCAGTTTGCAAAAGAGAGCAATATGAAATCTGAGTTGCCACATTTTCTCTTCACCATAATTCTTGTTGCAACACAATCCAAATATATCCATTCAGCTTTTGACCATTATATCCATTTAGCTTTTGTATTTGACCATTATATCCATTTAGCTTTTAAACTTCATATGTGTTTGTTAATTTGGGCTGTGACTACTGGTTATGTTGTCAGTCTCCAGATCCCCCAGCTGCAGACAGTCTGTTTGATTTGGCTCAATGCTCCTGGACAAGAAGTCTACCTCTAAAAGCTGCTTAATGATGGCCAGCTTCTTGGGACTGTCCTAACTTCCCTTTATGGAAACAGAAGAGTGTTCAGGCTCTCTGATCTTCAGTGTTCTCCTTGACAGAAGGAAGATCATAATGGTATCTTTTCCCCTTTTATACAGTTTTGATCATATCAAGTAGATTAAATACTTAGCATAATACCTGGCACATAGAAATCCCCTACCAAATGTATTACCAAGCACTTTCAATAGTACAGTGGGATAGCATTCAGCTTAAAAAGGAATGAGGAAGTTCTCTATCTGCTAATGTCAACGAAGTCTAAAATACAAGTGTTTTGTTTAAGTTTTATTTTGACTTCTCTCTGATCATATTGAGGGAGACTCAATCTTACCCATTTCCAATTACATTTTAGAAAGAATTCCCAGAGATAGTTAAACTAATCTAAAGTTTCTTAAGCATCTATTGGGGATGGAACTCTAAAGTAAACAAATATAAAAGCCCTAAGTGACTGGCCAACTAAGTTCAAGGACATAATAATCTCATTAAGAAAAGGGAACCAGAAGAAACCATTACCAAGCCACGTACATCAAATAAAAAGTGATATATAGAGCTATCAGTTTTTAAGCTATTTGCTTATTCTAAATGTTGAGCAGCAGCTCTATTGTTATTATAATTTAAAATTACAGAATAAAATAAAATACTGGGAAAATATTTTGTCAAAGTCAGTGCTCATATTAATATTATCCCTTTTGTTTCTATTAGAGGACTAAATATGTAAAAAGTTACTTCTTCCTTTGTCTTTATTACTAATCTTAAGAACTTGGAAAATGTTTAATGTTACTGAATGTTCGTTTATGAACTTGACACTTTGTTCCTCTCTGCGAGCCCAAGAACCATCGATTTTTCATTTCAAGTACCACTTTTGTTGTGCTAACTTAGAACAGGGTACTCTGTTCTGTGTCTGGAAAGTAGAAGTCTTAGGTCATTATTGAGACCAGTTACTGCATTTTAAAATATTTATTTATTCCGCTGTGTCAGGTCTTAGCTGTGACACATCGGATCTTTGCTGCGGAATGCTGGATCTTTCATTGCATTGAAACTTCTCTCTACTTGTGTTGGCATGGTCTCCAGAGCGAGTGGGCTCAGTAGTTGCAATGCACAGGTCTAGTTGCCCTGCAGCATGTGGGATCTCAGTTCCCCAATCAGAGATCGAACTCATGTCCCCTGCAATGGAAGGCGAATTCTTAGCCACTGGACCACCAGGGAAGACCTTCTCCACTTATTACATTTTGTTCTATTCAGATACTGAAATAAAGGAATTTTCTGCAGTCAAATTTATTGTAACCTCCAAATAACTTAAAATTCTTCTATCAAGACAAAATATATATATAGTAAATGTATTTCTAATCTTCTAATGATTGCACTGTGTTTGTATACCTAACTGTAATAGGGTGCTACACTTTTTCACCTAGGAGCATTTGTCAATTTTAATTTGCCTGTATTCTAGCAATCCATATTTCCCCCTGGATTTAAGAAATCTGCTCTCATTCCCTTTTAAAAAAATATAAGTGTATTTTTCCCTCTGGAGGCAGATAGTTCAAGGATCTGCTTTACAAAGAAGAGAGGGACAAGGGTTGTTAGACTCACTGCTTCTCAAGATGCTGAATGACTTTGTAGCTATCACATCTTAAATTCTTGCTGCCCTCAGTCATGGTAGTTTCTTTATTTGTGTGTTCTGCTACCTTTGTATGTTCAGTTGCTTCAGTTGTGTCCCACTCTGTGCAACAATATGGACTGTAGCCTGCCAGGCTCTTCCGTCCATAGGATTTTCCAAGGTGAGAATACTGGAGTGGGTTGCCATGCCCTCTTCCAGGTGATCTTCCCAACCCAGGGATCAAATTCATGGCAACTCCTGCATTTTCTGCATTGCAGATGGATTCTTTATTGCTGAGTCATCCAGGAAGCCCAACCTTTGTTTATGAGTTTGTATTTTGTTAAACTTAGTGTGTGGGAATTCTAAGTGTCAAAATTTGGGTTGCTTTCCTTCAGAAAGAATTTTTAAAGTTCAGTTCAGTTCAGTTCAGTTCAGTCGCTCAGTCGTGTCCAGCTCTTTGCGACCCCATGAATCGCAGCATGCCAGGCCTCCCTGTCCATCACCAACTCCCGGAGTTCACTCAGACTCACATCCATCGAGTCAGTGATGCCATCCAGCCATCTCATCCTCAGTCGTCCCCTTCTTCTCCTGCCCCCAATCCTTCCCAGCATCAAAGTCTTTTCCAATGAGTCAACTCTTTGCATGA
>SJYX01015442.1:7030-120854 GCA_006410675.1 Oreotragus oreotragus | reverse complement strand
TCCCACATTGCAGGCGGATTCTTTACCAGCTGAGCCACAGGGAAGCCCAGGAATACTGGAGTGGGTGGCCTGTTCCTTCTCCAGGGAATCTTCCTGACCCAGGAATTGAACCTGCATTGCAGGCGATAAGAGCTCTTAAGCAAATCAATTCAAAACAACTCAAACCTAACATGGGAAAAGGAGATGGACCAGAAATTAAAGCAAAGAAAAGATGCATAGCCCAATTTCTCAAAAAAAAAAAAATTATTATTAAATGAGATACCATTGTTACATTGTTCAGATTGGCAAAGACTCTGCAAAGCATAATAATACAGTGTAGTTTGGGTATGGGGAATAAGCTCTAATTTTTGGAGGAAGTGTTAACTGGTACAATCTCTTTAGGAGTCAGCTTTATATATTATACACTGTAAAACAGATAAGAATTGTCTTTTTGACTCTGCCCTTTCTCATTTTTCTCTTTGAACTCTGTAATAGCATTTGCTGCCTTCTGTATGTTTGCGCCCATCAGTCTTCATATGCTGACCTCCTAATGCCTTTTGTGATGATATTAGGATGTGGGCCTTTTGGAGGTGTTTAGATCATGAAGGATGGGTGCCTTTGTAAAGAAGCCTCAAAGAGTTTGCAAGACTCCTGCCTCCAAGTGAGGACTGCAACCCGGAAGAGAGCCCTCATCTGATCATGCTGGAACCTTGATCTGAGGCCTCCCAACCCGAGAAACTGTGAGAAATAAACTTGTGTTGTTCATGAGCTACCCAGTCTGTGGTATTTTGTTACAGCAGGTCAAATATTACTCTGCAAATATTTAGGAAAACAAATCATTATCAGCACTTATCAGTCTGAAAATACTTGTTTACTGTTTTTCTTATTGCTTGTTTCTTCCTATTAGAATGCAAACTCCAGAAAAACAGATCCTGGTCTACGTGGTATCCTCCATGTCTGTGCTTGGATATGATGAATGCCCCACTTTAAATAATAGTTGAATCGTTAAGTAATTGGCACTTGTGTGGTTTGAAATGCCCCAATGGTTCTAGAACACTTCTTCTATAGCCCCCTGCAGTGTCTGAAATTCTCATTTAGGCAGTCAGTGAACACAGAGAGAGAGCCTATTAAACTATTCCTTCACGAAAATATAAACAGAGGTAAATTAGCTAAGGAACTGGAGCAAGAAAGGAGTAAACTTTAACTGAGGCTGTGGACACGTGGAGAGCAGAATCATGCAGTAGACTTTAACTTATTGTAAACAAGTAGATGACAGATCTTGGAGGGAGGGTGGGGAGCCTCACTTGGGTTGTGGAGGTTATCCAACCCAAGTAGGACAAAAGATATCTTAAGATAGTACAGAAGAGAAGCCAGATTCCAAACCAAAGCAGATGGAAGACTAGACAGTGTCCATCAGAATGCTCTGAACAGGGAAGTGAAGGCGAGGGTACAGAGGAAAACTGAACGCATCAGGATAGTTCAAGCAGAGAGAAGCAGCAGAGTAGAGCAAGAGCCTAGAGAGAGCAGCGGGGCTGAGAGTAGAATCCATTTTCTGGGTGAAGGGGAAGCATTAAATATTTAGGAAAACAAATCATTATCAGCACTTATCAGTCTGAAAATACTTGTTTACTGTTTTTCTTATTGCTTGTTTCTTCCTATTAGAATGCAAACTCCAGAAAAACAGATCCTGGTCTACGTGGTATCCTCCATGTCTGTGCTTGGATATGATGAATGCCCCACTTTAAATAATAGTTGAATCGTTAAGTAATTGGCACTTGTAGTGTGGTTTGAAATGCCCCAATGGTTCTAGAACACTTCTTCTATAGCCCCCTGCAGTGTCTGAAATTCTCATTTAGGCAGTCAGTGAACACACAGAGAGAGCCTATTAAACTATTCCTTCACGAAAATATAAACAGAGGTAAATTAGCTAAGGAACTGGAGCAAGAAAGGAGTAAACTTTAACTGAGGCTGTGGACACGCGGAGAGCAGAATCATGCAGTAGACTTTAACTTATTGTAAACAAGTAGATGACAGATCTTGGAGGGAGGGTGGGGAGCCTCACTTGGGTTGTGGAGGTTATCCAACCCAAGTAGGACAAAAGATATCTTAAGATAGTACAGAAGAGAAGCCAGATTCCAAACCAAAGCAGATGGAAGACTAGACAGTGTCCATCAGAATGCTCTGAACAGGGAAGTGAAGGCGAGGGTACAGAGGAAAACTGAACGCATCAGGATAGTTCAAGCAGAGAGAAGCAGCAGAGTAGAGCAAGAGCCTAGAGAGAGCAGCGGGGCTGAGAGTAGAATCCATTTTCTGGGTGAAGGGGAAGCATTGAGGTGCCAGTGATTTTTAGACAGAAATAAAGGAGACTCCCCAATTTTACCACTAGTAGGAATATGGAAGGGGCAGGGTTGAGGTGTAGAGCAGTCTCTGTCCTTCCTTGTAGGACCCTCTCTCATCGTCCAGGTGCTGCCAGGGCTACACTTGACTGCAGATCAATGCTACAGGAGACAGAGGGCTCCGGACACAGCCTAGGTTCCACCAAACTGCTGGTTTGGCATTTTGCTTGCAGTCACAGCCCTTCAGGCACTTTCTAGAGTTGTCTTCCTCAGATTAAAAATATATATGTATTCTAAGGGAGAGCTCCTTGGTGGCCCAGTGATTGGGATTTGGTGCTTTCACTGCCATGGCCCCAGGTTTAATCCCTGGTTAGGGAACTGAGATCCCACAAGCTGAGTGGTGTGGCCAACATTTTAAAAATGACAAAAACTTTATTCTATGTCTTTTAAGATAGCCAGAAACATCTCAGACATCACCCCAACCAGTCTTTTAACAAAATGAATCTCTTGAGCTGAAGAACCCACAGGGCCTCATGCAACTGGTTTCTTTTCTTCACCCAACGTTCTGTACTACAGCTCTCCAGGGCTTTCCCAATGGACTAAGAATGGTTCTGAAATCTGAATCCAAGGGATTCAACTGAAATTTGCTCAGCCTGAGGTAAAAAGAAGCTGAGTGACATCTGTTGAGTGACAACCAACTTCATAAGGTTGTTATTAATATTAAAGGTGTTAATATGTGTAGAGCGTCTGAGAGAGAAGGAAGGAAGAAAGAAGGAGGGAATAAAAAAGAAGAAAAGTTAAAATATTAATGACCCTTCAACTCCTCTAAGGTTTGGGGCTAAGACCAGACTTGAGCTAGTATACTTTTCCCTTTCCCTCGTGGTGCTTTATACCCCAAAGATGTGTAGGCTCAGTACTGATGGCCCAAACTTGCCCATTCTCCATGGCATTTTTTTTTCTGAGAAAGCTATAGAACAGGCTTCTGGGATTTGGTGCTTTCACTGCCATGGTCCCAGGTTCAATCCCTGGTCAGGGAACTGAAAGTCCCACAAAGTGAGTGGTATGGCCAAAATTTTAAAAATGATAAAAATTTTATTCTATGTCTTTGAAGATAGAACAAGGCTTCAATATATAACTTTAATTAATCACTATTGGCAAAGTTAGAAGGTCACAACATCAACCAGGAGATGAAAGACCTCCACAAAGATTAATAATTCAACTCACTTCTACTTTAGGTAAAGTGTTGGTCTCTTAGTTTAAAGGACTTTGCATTCTAACTTCCTGGGTCCCAGGATGTGGAAAGTTAGTAAATATGAATATGCTGCTGCTGCTAAGTCGCTTCAGTCGTGTCCGACTCTGTGCAACCCCAGAGACGGCAGCCCACCAGGCTCCCCCGTCCCTGGGATCCTCCAAGCAAGAACACTGGAGTGGGTTGCCATTTCCTTCTCCAAAATATGAGCATAGCATTTCCATTTTCTGAATCAAGACTGAGTAGACTAACTTAAAACATAAGACATAATTGCCACACTAACACTCCTAATCATTTGGAGTAAACGCACACACACACACACACACACACACAAACACAAATAGCTGAATGAAAAAGAAATCAATAAAGGAAGTCACAATTCTGTAAAAGTTATCTAAACCAAAAACAGGCAGATAATAGTTTAGGGGCAAGAGAACTGTACTAGGGTCTCACTAAATGCATACCTTTGAAGATATTTAGACAGTTTTGATTCCTTTTTCAAGTGAGGTTAACTCTAATAGCCGTATGATGGCTAAACATATAAACAGAAAGATGTCCATCATCTACATACATATAGAATTAAAATATTCAAGCACCCATTCAGGAAAATGTCCTGTGTTTGTCTTATATTTTCATCTCTATGATAGTGGCTTATATGATAGAGAGCACTGGGCAGAGCTTGAACATGAGAATTAGCTAGAACTGGGTTTTCTAGTAAGATGTCCATCATCTACATACATATAGAATTAAAATATTCAAGCACCCATTCAGGAAAATGTCCTGTGTTTGTCTTATATTTTCATCTCTATGATAGTGGCTTATATGATAGAGAGCACTGGGCAGAGCTTGAACATGAGAATTAGCTAGAACTGGGTTTTCTAGTTTTAGGATGGGTGGGCCAGTTATTTAATCTTTTTCTAATGCTTATTTCTTCATTTGGGAAATGAGGATATTGCCTATACCAGGGCATTACTAAAATATTTAAATACCACAATTAACTGTTTACTGGAAGTCCTTAGATAATTTCATGATCGATTGTTGATTGTCTGATTTTTAGAGATTTGGTTGAAATCGCTTCCCTGTGAACACTCTCTTTAATTTTGATGAAACTCTTGCTATTCTCATGTTAACAGTTAAAATCTAATATTTCACACTTGACTGATGGCAGTTTAGGCCATCAATAAACACTACTTATATCTTGGGTTTTTTAAAACTATTATAAGTTAAGCATTAAAATGAAGTAAGCCATAAAAATGAATAGAAACAATTTTGTCCAAACTATAAACATCCATTAAGGAGCTAAAGTATTAAACANCTTAAAATCTAATATTTCACACTTGACTGATGGCAGTTTAGGCCATCAATAAACACTACTTATATCTTGGGTTTTTTAAAACTATTATAAGTTAAGCATTAAAATGAAGTAAGCCATAAAAATGAATAGAAACAATTTTGTCCAAACTATAAACATCCATTAAGGAGCTAAAGTATTAAACAGATGCAAACTTGGGAGACCCACTGCCTTATGATTAAGCTGACAAGTGAGCACATGCCTTTGAAATTTCTTTTTGTCTTTGAAGTTATCTTATTATCCATCTATTCTGGCTTTTTGTTGTTGTTGTTGCAAGGACCATTGGTCTTATGAAGCTCTTATCCCCATCTCTCAAACTCACAGTTGATCCATCCCCCAATCTCAAACTAGGTTCAAACTCTTCCAAAATTCTAATCCTGCTTTAGAATGGTGGGCGGAACAGCCTACCATCCTAATGAATATTTCTGGATATTTCTATGGCTTATTTCCCCATTTTCTCAGAGTTCTGTCTTCCCTGTGCCTTTTCCCAGTTGGTGAATCTCAAGGACACTCCTATCCTGTCATAAACTGGCCAGATTCTGTCACCTGTCACAATAGCTCTGTGTTCCTAATTCTCTGGTCTCAGGTGGGAATCATAGGGGACTTCTGTTTATCTCTGTTCTTGGTGAGGAGACAGACAGAATTGACTGCTGTGCTCATCCACCAGGGTAAATGTGCTTAGCTTTTTATGGAGTAGTGGAGGGGGGCAGAGATGACGAGGACTATTCAGGCACCTTTGTAATGCCGCTAGAAGGCTGACAGTTGGTTTTTCTTTTTGATAGCACCTGTCACATATTTGATACATATGTGATGTGCTAGGTGTATTATTTATTTTGATAACAGCAATAATGGTTATTAATGATGACTCCTATTGTGTAGATGTAATAAACCTGCTAACAGCCAAAGTAAGTTTGATGCTGAGAAATACTCCTGTTAACTATTGCTGCTTTGGTTTTTGGTAACTACTCTTTCATCTTTTCTGTGAAACAGAAGCCTGTTTGGCCATACTAACCTAACATTGTAAAAAGATCTGGAATCTATACGAATAATTTGTTCTGCTACTATTTGTTTTAAAATATTACTTACTTGTATGCCACTTACTTGTTCCATAATCCAATTTAAAAGAGTGAAAAGAAGTCATATTTGACAGGTCAGAAAAACATTCCAGTCTTTTCCACCAGTTTCAAAGAGGCAAACAAATGAAAAAGAGAGGAAGACATATTAATGCAACATAGAGCACACACTAAGGCTTGAGTTAGTCTGATGTGCTGATAAAGTACATGGAGATCTCATGTAGGCTGCCTCTCAGGGCACATAGTGCAGTGATAAACTGAGGCACAGTGCCACCATTAGATCCGGCTTCTCTGTACTACGACTGTGCTTAGTATTTCATTTCCACCAGGGCAACTGCCTGTGGGTCACACATTTACATTAAAAACTTGGGGGGAGGGGGCAGTGGTTTCCTAGGGAAGTTTTAATGTCGGCAGGTCTGTGAATCATTAAATGGTCTTTGGGTTTCCATTTCTTTCGTGTTCTTCTTTCCTTTCATATAGAAGAGGGTGTAGACAAGAGATGATTTTATTAACAATGACAACAGGAACAGTTTCCATGTATTTGGTATGTACTATGTGTCTGGTGTAATAGTGGAAAAGGAACTTTATCCTCTTAGGTTCTGTAACTGGGGGCCTACAAATTCAACTGGCAAAAAACCAGATGAACAAGAGAAAAGCATATAAACTTTATTGAATATTTTTACATGCACATGGAAGCTTCCATAGCAAAAAGGGAGACCCAAAGGAGAAGTTACAATCAAGAGTTTACAGATCTTTTTAACAGTGAATGATAAATTATGAAGGAGTAACAAAACAAAGTGCTTTGATGAGCAGTGATTGTGACTAGGAAATATCTGAGGGAAACTACTGGAAGA
Source organism: Oreotragus oreotragus (assembly GCA_006410675.1). Lineage (NCBI taxonomy): Eukaryota > Metazoa > Chordata > Mammalia > Artiodactyla > Bovidae > Oreotragus > Oreotragus oreotragus. The sequence goes on along the minus strand of SJYX01015442.1, from coordinate 114,012 downwards.
TAAGGGTTATTTTCATAGGTTTGTGCAGATCCATTTTGGCATCAACTACCTTCCTCTGGTGATAAGATGTTCCCTGCATCCTGGTACAGAGTATACATTTCACATGGGAAATCTTCAGGAAGAAAGGGGGAAGTTAGAGAGACTGTCTGTTTTTGCTGTTGCTGCATCATCTTCAACTCAAATAATCACAATAATATGGGAAAGTGGCACATTTGGGGGTAGCATGCTCTGAACCCGTCATGGGCTTTGTGTTAAGTGGTCAGTGCACTTTACCTAGTGAAAATTTCACACCAGACCCAAGAGTGCTGCTATTAATACCCACATTTTTTTAGTTGGAAAAAAAAAAAATTAAAGACAAGAAAAACTAAAATGTAGTGAAGTTTAATAGTTTGGGCAAAGTCACATTGCTCCCAAGCTGAGAAGCCAGATTTCAGGCCTGCTGGTCCTCACATAGAAAACTAAGTTGCTTAGTCCAGTAGTTTATTCATTTACAGACATGAAGGAGCCCTGAGACAGCTCAGAATTCTGTTGTGGTTGCTGAAGAGGTTAAAGAGAATTAATAACTTACCTAAGACCACATAATTAGAAAACAGCTGCACTGAGGATGCAGTATCCAGGTGTGTCAGAGCTTTTGAGTATCAAAGTGGTTCAATCCATTCCACAGTAAAAAATACATCTTACACTGTGATGCAGTGCACATATGTATAACATATAGAGAAAACGCTTGTAAATTCATACTCATGCTTACTGTATTGGGTGTAGTACTTTCTGTGTTTCCTATTCTGTCCCATTGTATTCTGTCTTACTGTATTCCACTCTATCATTGTCTATTTCACTTATTTTCTCTAAATGCTCAGTCCAACCAATTAAATCAATTCTGAGGTCCACTGTTAAGTTTGTGACCTACATTCTGGGGTGGGGGAAATGTTAGGGATAAGCCTACTCAACATCACTTTCTTAGATAATCATGTTCATAGTTACCCTGCATTTGTGCCTAAAATGCACAGACTACTTAGGTGATTTAATTTCTGCTCTGAAATGCTGTGAGTAGATTTTGACCAGTGATGATCTCAGTGCAGAGATTAGCTGTGCTCTTATGGAAGCACTCAGTGAGCTCTCCTATTTCCTTACTTCACTTGGAATATGCTCTAGGTTCATCCACCTCATTAGAACTGACTCAAATTCATTCTTTGTAAGGCTGAGTAATATTTCACTGTATATACGTATCTTCTTTATCCATTCATCTGCTGACGGACACCTAGAGTGCTTCCATGCCCTAGCTACTGTAAACAGTACTGCTGTGAACATTGGGATACACGTGTCTTTTTCAATTATGGTTTTCTCAAGCTTATATGCCAAGTAGTGGGATTTCTGTGTCATCAGTTCAGTTCAGTCATGTCCGACTCTTTGTGACCTCATGAACTGCAGCACGCCAGGCTGCAGTCCATCGCCAACTCCTGGAGCTTGCTCAACTCATGTCCATCTGTCAGTGATGCAGTTCAACCATCTCATCCTCTGTCTTCCCCTTCTCCTCCCGCCTTCAATCTTTCCCAGCATCGGGGTCTTTTCCAATGAGTCAGCTCTTCACATCAGGTGGCCAAAGTACTGGAGCTTCAACTTCAACATCAGTCCTTCCAATGAACACCCAGGACTGATTTCCTTTAGGACTGACTGGTTTGATCTCCTTGNCGCCTTCAATCTTTCCCAGCATCGGGGTCTTTTCCAATGAGTCAGCTCTTCACATCAGGTGGCCAAAGTACTGGAGCTTCAACTTCAACATCAGTCCTTCCAATGAACACCCAGGACTGATTTCCTTTAGGACTGACTGGTTTGATCTCCTTGCAGTCCAAGAGACTCTCAAGAGTCTTTTCCAACACCCTTATTCAAAAGTATCAACTCTTTAGCACTCAACTTTCTTATGGCCCAACTCTCACATCCATACATGACTACTGGAAAAATCATAGCTTTGACTAAACAGACTTTTATTTGCAAAATAATGTCTCTGCTTCTTAATATGCTGTCTAGGTTTCTCATAGTTTTTCTTCCAAGGAGCAAGCATCTTTTAATTTCATGGCTGCAATCACCATCTGCAGTGATTTTGGAGCCAAGAAAATAAAGTCTGTCACTGTTTCCACTGTTTCCCCATCTACTTCCCATGAAGTGATAGTACCGGATGCCATGATCTTCGTTTTCTGAAAGTCGACAAGGAGCAAGCATCTTTTAATTTCATGGCTGCAATCACCATCTGCAGTGATTTTGGAGCCAAGAAAATAAAGTCTGTCACTGTTTCCACTGTTTCCCCATCTACTTCCCATGAAGTGATAGTACCGGATGCCATGATCTTCGTTTTCTGAAAGTCGAGTTTTAAGCCAGCTTTTTCACTCTCCTCTTTCACTTTCATCAAGAGGTTCTTAGTTCCTCTTTGCTTTCTGCCATAAGGGTGGTGTCATCTGCATATCTGAGGTTATTGATATTCTCCCAGCAATCTTGATTCCAGCTTGTGCTTCATCCAGCCTGGCATTTTGCATGATGTACTCTGCATGAAAGTTAAATAAGCAAGATGACAATATACAGTCTTGACCTACTCCTTTCCCAAGTAGCTTTTCTAAGGAATCTCCATACTGTTTTCCATAGTGACTGTAGATAAACTGATTACCCAATAGATAACTTGCCTTTGGGAGAATGTGCTGTGTTGTGCTTGGTTGCTCAGTTGTGTCTGACTCTAGGTGACTCGTGTGGCCTACAGCCCACCAGGCTCCTCTGTCCACAAGGATTCTCCAAGTTTGGAGATTACTGGAGTGGATTGCCACGCCTTCCTCCAGGGGATCTTCCCAGCCCAAGGGTCGAAGCCAGGTCTCCTGCATTGCAGGCTAATTCTTTACTGACTGAGCCACCAGGGAAGCCAGGGAGAAGGGCAGGACAATAAAACAGATGCAGTGAAACTCAGGCAAAGGAAAAAATAATCTGATAAAAGGATTAACAGATAGATTCATTTATTCACCCACACAATTAAGTACTTAGGGGCCTCCTACTACATGACAGGCATAGTACTGGAAATTGGAACATAATAGTGAATTTACAGTCTGTCAGGGAGGCAGACATCTCAAATTTGAACAGAAATTGTGCCTGGTGCTAAGAAATAAGTACATTTTTTTCTGACCACTTTGGTACACTTAAAATAGCCTTGGTGACAATCAGAGATTAACACTTTAGTAGTCAGATCTGTTGATATTTGGAAAGTCTGCATAGTGGGAACAGTCATATAGAGTTATATACCTAGGCTTGTAATAGAGATGTTTAAAATCTAAGAAAGATTAACATGAGAGGTACATAGCAGGATCTCACTGGAATAAGACATATAGAATTTCCATATAGAATTAATTCTGTCTGTGAGAACCTGAAACTCCCCAAACTTCTCCTTCAAAGGAACAGGAACTTTCATGTACACTGAAAAACTTGGGTTTTACTTTTGTTTGCATCTTGGCTGAAAAGCTGGCCTAGACTGGACTGTCACACGCTCCTGCTGGGAAATCATCTAGTTGCTTGAGACTTCAGCTGGGGTTTTGCTTTCCCAAAAGCAAAGCATGGTTATGCATTCTTGTGGTAGACTGAAGAGCATGGCTTTTTAGGGTGATAAATGTTAAATCACTTAAAATCCTGACATTTTTGAGCCAGTCCTCTATTCTGAGAAAAAAATTCAGTCTGCATCCTGGGTGCTCCGTGTAGAAGCCTGATATCTCTGTAGGTTTCAGGTATCTTAAACAGATATGATGAAAACATCTGTCTGCTGTATTGTCTTCTGAAGCTGAGCTCATTTTTCTTTAATAGCATTTATCTTCACCCTTAGTAAATGCGCTCACGTATATTTAATGCCATTGGGTCCCTCTTGTCTTTGGAGAAAGGAAATTTATGAATAGACAGATGTTTTCTGTTTATGTTAGACTATAGTGACCATTTGGACCTCTGCTATAATCCCATATGTAGAAGATTTAGTAACTGGGACTTGGATTATTCAGAGAAATAAAACCCAAAAGTCATCTGACTCGTCAAGGGAGGAGAAACAATGCTTATGGCTAATAGGAGGCCAAGCGCAAACTCATAGCCCATGTTATATCTATTTTACTGTTGTGAATTTCATTGTGCAAAGCACTGGTAAGACTGGAGGTGTTCATTATTCTTCCTGAACTTGAACTTGACTGGTACTGTCCAGAAGGGGAAACTATTCCTTGCTACCCCTCTTGAGTTTTTGTGCATGGACAGGTAATAAAATTGACATAAGATAGATTAACAGGAGAAAAATTAATTTCATATACACCAGAGATCATAAAACGATGCTTAGTGATCAAAAGTGGGCAGCTTGTATATCCTTTATGTAAAGAATAAATTTGTGAGCATTGGATAAGACAAAGAAGTTTAGGTTTGGTGCCGTAATTAATAAGAAAATTAAGGAAAGTTTAGACATGGGTAGTAAATTATTAGAGAAGGAACAGGGTTTGTGTATATGGGCTTCTCAACCCTGAAATGAATTATCTCTGCTGATATCTCTGTCTCTGTTAGCAGCCTTCAGAGGGGAGATTTATTTCCTGTATTCAGGGAAACAAAGGATCAAAGGGTTCATATATGTGCTGCTTTTCAAGTAACTTTAATTAGAAATAATCAATATGCAGCTTTAGCATCTTTGGGGGCAGGCTGTGTGCCCTGAACTCCAACCTGCTAAGCCCCCTTTGTCCATCAGTACCAGGCAGCTGAAGCACTGGAACCACAGAAGAACCAGTCTTGGTCCCAGATTTACCTGATGGAATGTTGGTGGGATGACTGCAAGTCAGGCATCATGGCACTCAGCATGGGGTCTGACAGGAGCACCCCCAGGGAAGCTGTACTTCTACGTAGCCTCTAGGATTTAGAGACTCTTCATGGCTTTCTTCTACTGTTCAATTACTTCATTTCTGTCATATCTGGGTGTGTCAGGAAGTCATGCTTGGCTGTAGAAGACATACTTGTTTTCTGAGTAACGTTTGAATTCTGGCTTATGGATGCTACACTTCTTTTTATTCTGTTTGAAATCTTCATTTTAAAGTGTCACCACAAGCTATGATTTTGAGTTTATTGAAATTCCAGGTACATCAAAGTCATTTATTTCATTAACTGGTTAACTCACTCTGCATCCACATACAGGGGGCTGACAGACTCTCCACTGGACCCTACGTGTCAGGCTCACTGAGGTATCTTTTCGTCATTGACTCAAACACTGGGCTTCTTCTGTAGCCTTCCCTGTAGAGTCCAATTCTAGCAGGAATCTTCTGAAGGCAGTTTACCATGAATCCCCCATCCTTCTTCTCTGATCCCCTGGACTTGTAGCAGCTTCCTCATCTGCCACCATCCCCCACATGACCTCTGACCGCCTGGCCTGCATTCAGCAAGAATCCTGTCAGGTGATTTTAGCCAGACTCTCCCCTCACCCCTGATGTTTCCTTTAGTAATTCTGTACCCACTGACCACTCTCAGCCCCGTTTCTCAGTTATAGATTCTCAGAGTCCTTGCTGTATTCAAAAACAGAGCCCAGTTGTATGCCGAGGTCTCTTTTCCCCTATTGCAGTAGTTTGTCTTCACAAAATCTGTTTTTACTGTTTTAATTACTGTCTTGTTCTGGTTTTTATTTAATAGTTCTGTGGCTTCTGGATGATATATTTTGGTTCTTGTTTAAATATCTTCATTTTAAAGTGTCACCATAAGCCATGATTTTGAGCTTATTGAAATTCAAAGTATGTCATTCATTCCTTTAATAACTAATTCCTGTGTGTATCTACTGTGTATCAACTAGTGGCTTAGAAAGTTGACAATAACCTAATCCTACAGTTAAAGGTATATTATGTACTTCTTTTACAAAGCCTCTGGATTTTGCAAAGATATTCTGGATAGAGAAAGTCCTTATAAGCACATTCATATTCTTTCCAAATGGATTTTTGTCTAAGAATAAGATGAAATTGCTTTCTTATTTTCAATTAAACATTGTTCTAGGTATTGACCTACCAAGCATTTTCCAAAGCTGAAATATTTATATCTTTTACAAAGTAACAATATAACTTTGCTTACAATTTCAGTATTTAGAATTTTCATGTTCAACAATACAGTGGTTTTCTAGCTTCTTAGCTATATTACTCCCTGATTTTATCATGGCACAATAGGACAAACTTTTTTTGCATAAAGTGAGCATGTATAGATTACATCTCTGTTTTCCACTACAGCCATTAAATAAAGTTAGAGTTTCAGAACTTCTCTTGAGGAACTTAGTTATTTACTTGGCTCTTCTTTTTCTCCTCTCCCTTCCCATTTCAAGGAGCAGAATTCAGAAAATTAATATTTTCCTTTAGCTAACAAACATCAAGTATAGCTTTACATTTTGAAAATGTGAAATCTAATTCTTTTTACTAATTTTGTAAGGAGAGACTACCTTTGCAGTGAATGCTGTACTTCCTTGAAATGGGTGCCTTGAGTCCATTCTTCATCTATATTACACTATAGAAATTTGTCACTATTTAACAAAACACATCAAAATTACTGCAAATGATAATTTGTTCTATCATTGCATTCTTAAACTCATTTCAAATGCTAATAGAAAAATTCATAGCATTCTTATGTTAATTTACCATCATTGCTAACCCTCTTAGGAGGCACTTGAGATTCTAGGATTCAAACACACATATTCAAACATATACACACATGTACAGGCACACAGAAAAAAGCCTCTTTCCCCCTATCATACAATAACATCTCAAAAGATCTAAGTCTTTAACTGACTGGGCAAAGATCTGCCTTTTCTCACCCAGTAGGTTAAACACTGCAGAGCTAATAGATTGAAACAGTTTCTAACCTACTGACTTCTTAGAGGAAAACTTTTAAAGGTGCTTCAAAAATAAGTTGTCTTTTTAAATTGTACTGTATAAGTTTATAGGGAAAATGAGGTATGGCTTTTGGTGAAAAAAAAAATGAGAAGTTCCGTAACGTGCTGTTTTTAAGACTAACACTCTGGGTTGGGAGGTTGTTTGGCATTTAATTGTGCTTGTTAGGGGCTTCACAGGTGGCGCCAGAGGTGAAGAACCTGCCCGCCAGTGCAGGAGACGTAAGAGATGTGTGATTCCCTCGGTCGGGGAGATCCCCTGGAGAACGAAATGGCAACCCACTCCAGTATTGTCTGGAGAATCCATGGACAGAGGAGCCTGGTGGGCTACAGTCCATAGCATTACAAACAGCTGGACATGACTGAAGCAACTTCTCTTACAGGGGATACACAGATAAAGAATTAGCAATTTCTTTAGCCTTGAGGGTCTCTAGTCTGTGCAAATTTAATCTGTGGGAGATACTGACAAACCTGAGACAAAATAGGACAGGGAACGAATAATAAAGAATCCTGGTGACGATAAGGAAAAGGGAAAGGAGTCCATGGAATGCAGCCACAAATGTCATTAACTTCTCTTATTGAATCAAGTTTATTATCTATTTCTGGCCACATTACTTATAAAACATCATAAATTATTCTTATTAACAAGAATTGCTGATGACAATGAAGATCCCAGCCAGTCCAAATATGCTCTTTGCTACTTACAAAGCTCTAGACTTAGGCTTGTTCCTTTAACTGGGTCTCAGAAGTGAATGTTGAGAACCTCGAAGTTTCTGCTCTAAATGTAATCCATTTAATTCTCTGACTATAGTCAGAAACCTCTGATCTATTATTTCTCAATCTTGCCTTTGTGTTTTAGACCTAAAAATACTCCTGTTTCCTTTATTTTCTCTCGCCTCTGTATTAACGCAGCAGTCTCCCAACTATCTGTTTGCCTGGAGACATTAAATTCCGTAGATCTCTTCCTCGGGGTTCCCTGGTGGGTCAACAATAAAGAATCTGCCTGCAGTTCAGGAGACGTGCGTTCGATCCCCGGGTCGGGAAGATTGCCTGGAGGAGGGAATGGCTACCCACTCCAGTATTCTTGCCTGGAGAATCCCATGGACGGAGGAGTCTGGTGGGCTACAGTCTGAGGGGTAGCAAGAGTCTGACGTAACTGAGCACACACACACACACACACGCAGCCATTCTCACTGAAACTCAAACCTGCAATCAGTTTCAAGCTCAAGTGAGTCTTCCTGGCCTCATGGGCTTTTGCCTCTGGTCATTGCCTTGGCTCACACAGAGACCAAACATCTTGCTGTGTATGAAACAGTGACATTTGAGGTTAGGTTGACGATCATCAAGTGGCCCAAAGGATGGAGTTTTACTTAAAAACTCTGAAGACTTCAAGAAGGTTTTATTCCACAGAAATGCAGTTTCTGGTTCTGGCTCTGTTACTGGTTTGTTATAATTAAGTCATTTTGAGTAAAAGAGTTACATTATGATGCATATAAACATGCTAATTTTTAATCCTGAAGATGAAACTGGTTTGAGAAAAGAAACTTGTAGAAACTACAATCCTTTTTACCTTTGGTGATTAGAATGAGTTTTCTAGGGTTGCTGAAACAAACTGCAATTAACTTACTGGGTTAAAACTACAGAAATTTATGAGTTAGTTCTGAAGGCCAGAAGTTCTAAACCAGGGTGTCAGCAGGGTTGTGTTCCCTTTGAAGACGCCAGAAAAGAGTCTTTCCTTGTCTTTCCCTAGCTTCTGTTGGCTCAGGGCATCCTTGGCATTCCTTGGTTTGTAGCTGTGTTACTTCGGCCTCCGTCTTCATAGTCACATGGCCTTCTTCCCTACATTTTTGTGTCCTTTACTCTTCTTACATGGGTACCAGTCACTGACATTAGGGCCTCCCCTAATTCCAAGATGACATCATCTTTTATCTTTAACTATTTATATTTGCAAAGACTATCACCAAATAAGGTTATACTCTTATGAGGTTTGAGGTAGAACTGCATTTGCGGGGGCGGGGTGGGGGCACACTGTTCAACTCATTAGAGTAACTATCCTTTAAATGTCACAGCTTTGTTACTTTTTAAAATTTAAATTCACAATTAAGGATGGAAGTATCCATTCTTTTTTGACAATTTCTGTGAGTAGAGATCTTCCCATTAGGCTCATTCTTCCCCAAGCTTTTCTTATATAAAATGATCATGTGGAAATTAGGTATGAACATTATTTCAACAAGTTTAACCTAATCCTTTTTTTATTTCATGTAGTTGTCTCACTAGCTGCCATTCAGGCATTTGTATTGGTAGTTTAAAGGAGTAAGTATTTCCTCCAATGCTATTTTAGGTGAAGATTTTCTAGGTCCTAAGTAAGAAAGTTTATAAGGGCTTAAACTGTGAAAATTTTTAGTTCTTTTATATGTTTTAAACATTAGCAGGGAAAATCCATTTTCTTCAAAGCATGAGACTGTAATGGTTCTTAAGATTTTATTTTATTCTGTCTGTGGTGGTCTCTTTAGAGTAATTGCTTTTCAGCAATGGGAATAAATGGATATCTACGGTAAGACATGTTCATTGGAAAAACGTTAAATTCTCTTTATACAGTTACATAGCAGTATGCTAGTAATCCAATTCAACATTCTAGTTTCCTCCTAGAATCACAGAACATTTAAATATGTCTTCTTGCAGGTAATTTTTACAAATACCAATGTTAAATAATGCATAGCTTAATTTCTTATCCTTGACTCAGACTGTTTTATTGTACCACAAAATGTGCCCTAACACTTCACATTGTGACAAAATGATATAATACAATCTCAACTATCAGTTCAGTTCAGTTCAGTCACTCAGTTGTGTCCGACTCTTTGCGACCCCATGAATTGCAGCATGCCAGGCCTCCCTGTCCATCACCAACCCCTGGAGTTCACTCAAACTCACGTTCATTGAGTCGGTGATGCCATCCAGCCATCTCATCCTCTGTCATCCCCTTCTCCTCCTGCCCTCAATCCCTCCTAGCATCAGAGTCTTTTCCAACGAGTCAACTCTTCTCATGAGGTCAAAGTTCATATATTCCTTTTCACGAGGTAGGCCAGAACCAATCCTTTTACTGGAAGATAAAGTCATAAAATATTTTATTAACTTTAAACACAAATGTACATTACTTTGATATAGTATGGAGCACTGTTAAAATAGCACTTCAATGTACCCCTCAAAAGGCGATTTTATTTGATTCAATAGTTTCAAGCAAACTTTTGACTTATTTCCTCTAGCAGAAGTGACTTTTACCTCCTCCTCTACCTGCCTTCCTTAAGAAAGGGAAAAAAAAAATGGTAAAATCTCACCATTCCATGAGAGGTTTTTTCCCACTTTTTGGTAGAACACTAAAAAATGTTCTTTCAAGAAATAACAAAATGAGAGGTTCAACTTGGAATTTATTTTTATTTAACAGCTTGTTGATAAGGCATTGTTTGGTACAGCATTCTGCACAGCTAGGAAGGCACAAGGTAAAATAGCCACCTTCACTTCTCTGTAGGTTCAACAGTGATTTGGAAACATGGGACAAGTATTAGTCACTAAACAATCTGTATCACACATAAGAGAAAATAATTTCATTAATTCAAGCACAGGAGTCCTTCATCTTCAAACACTGAATTAAACTCCCTGCACTTAAAGTCAAGAACTTGACTGTGAGGCTTATAATCTCTGACATGGAAATGTAATGACACATTCTACATTTACTATTTTTTTTTTTTTTTCAGTTACAGATGAAGCAACTTGCAAACCATTCCTAAATACGAAGAAAGAAAAATATTTGAATGTAAATCATTATTCATTTTTAACCATCAAAGTGGCTTCATTCTGTGTTCCTATCTTGCATCAAATATTAGGTAAACCAAGGAGTGTAGGAGAAAAAAGTGCTTTTCATGGTCATCGCTCTTTGTGATGAGAATGCTAAGGTGCCGTCATATCTCCTTTAGGAGCTTTGTTGGGGCCAGTGGAACACCCCAGGCAGTGTTCGCCTTCCTTCTGCTTCCATGTTGTTTGGCTCTGGACTTCAGAGCATCCCCTCTTATTTCAAACACTTCTTTCCTCTGGGCCTGGAATGCCCCAGTTGAACGTTGTGTTAAAATATTTAAACTACCTCCAGATTTGAGACTCTTCTCTGTAAAAGGAAGCCCCAAAAAAAGTGCTACGGGACAATTTATTACACTATTTTATGCTGCTAGACTTGGCTACTATCCTCATATAGATGAAAAAACAGGCAACACCGTACACGGAGGAATTCCCCAGTTGGGAAACTTAAAAAATCATTTGGACAAAGCAAAAAAAGACATTGCCTATTACATACCAAATGACAGCGTGGGCTTGGCGGTCATTGACTGGGAAAACTGGAGGCCTACCTGGGCAAGAAACTGGAAACCTAAAGATGTTTACAGGGATGAGTCTGTTGAGTTGGTTCTGCAAAAAAATCCGCAACTCAGTTTCCCAGAGGCTTCCAAGATTGCAAAAGTGGATTTTGAGACGGCAGGAAAGAGTTTCATGCAAGAGACTTTAAAACTGGGAAAATTACTTCGGCCAAATCACTTATGGGGTTATTATCTTTTTCCTGATTGTTACAATCATAATTATAACCATCCTACTTACAATGGAAATTGCTCTGATTTAGAGAAAAGGAGAAATGATGATCTTGACTGGCTGTGGAAGGAAAGCACTGCCCTTTTCCCTTCTGTTTACTTGAATATTAAGTTAAAATCTACTCCAAAAGCTGCCTTGTATGTTCGTAATCGTGTCCAGGAAGCCATTCGGTTGTCTAAAATAGCGAGTGTTGAAAGTCCACTTCCGGTTTTTGTATATGCCCGTCCAGTTTTTACTGATGGGTCTTCAACATACATTTCTCAGGTAAGTAAATTAAGCAAGGTAAGAAGGCTATGGAATATTGTCCACAAATGGTGTTTAGTGGAATGGAACATCATTTTTGAAAGGAGTAAAACTTAGCTTTTAATAATCTTTAGGAATATGCACTCAGGTAGTTCTGCATCCTTATATGAATATAAAATAAGAATATATTTCATGTTTAATCTAATCATACAATATCTTAGCAACCATAGACAATTGGGTAGTATAGACAATGTATTAATTCAGCTCTTTTTATGGGCCTACTCTCTTGTCAATAAAAGTAATTAAAATAGTAGCAGAAAATTCATGTTTTTGTTATAGTAGGACAGTGGTGGCGTAAAAGATAGAAATGAATAGTGGAGAAATACTTACATAATTATTCTTGGGTCAGCAGCATTCTTGGCTTTGGCGTTACTGTCCTATGTATAACACTTCATTGTATTCCTCCCTGTTAACTCTCCCTATCACCTTTGCCAGGGTGACCTTGTGAATTCGGTTGGTGAGATCGTTGCTCTAGGTGCCTCTGGGACTATAATGTGGGGCAGTCTCAATCTAAGCCTAACTATGGTAAGTTGAAATGATGAAAGTAGATGTGGAAACAGAGGAAAACATTTCTACTTTGAATGCTTATGAGATTTGTTGTGGGATTGGGTAATAAACATGATCTTTGGCACAAAGTAGTTGGTGCTCAATTAATAGTGGTTAAATCAAACTATCAATTGTATGGTTGTGTTGTAAGGCAGTTTTCCAGTGAGGAAATAGAAATTTGTTGAGATTTATTGAAATTCTCTATGCTATGCTAAGAAGTAGCAAAAACAGTACTACAGTCTTGGTGTTTTTTTTTTTTTACTCTATTGTGCCATGTTGCTTCTCAAAAGAAGAGCTCAACTAGTCAATATTCATTCACTCATTCTTTCATTCACCCAATTACTGTTTTATTAAGCACTTACTTATTTACTAAGTTAATGACAGTTTACTGTGAGGGGTCAGCAACTGGGATGGAGAGATGTGGGCAGCTGGCAGTTAGTTTTTGAAAATGTATTAGATTGTTCAAAGCTTCCCTAAGGGAGAGGAAAAGGAACACTTTATTTTCCACAGGTTGTATTTAATAGTGTCTATTTTAAGCAAAATTTGTTTTATTAGGAAGGAAGGTTTATTTAGCTCTACAGACTATGAATTGTATTCCTTTTTAAATGCATTTTCTTTACTTCAGAAAGCCTTAAACCATTCTATCATGACCTACTCCTTTTCTCTCTCTCTTTCTCTTTTCTCTCTTTCCTTCTCCAAATCAGGTCTTTATCCTTCACCTCTTCAGTATTCTTCACTCAAAGCATGAATAGAGCTGTCACACAGACACTGCTGAGTTGGAGTTGAACTTTCCTTCTCTGATCAATGTGGAAATACTAGTAACCTAGGTGCCATGGAGTGTGTCTAATGAAGCTCTTGGTCCAGAGGTTTCATCCTAGGACTTAGGAAGAACAGAATTTACACTCTAAGACCAAAAGAGATCTTCTGTATCTTGTCCTTCAGATACACTAGCCGTATTTTTCTTTCATTTATAAAGGTATTTAGCTTTTTGAAATTCTTTTCAAGATTATCTGAGCCCTCCTACCTATTTGGTAGATTCTATTATCTCTGGTTTGATCACCAGTAAAGAGAAATAATACAGACTATAGGTTCAGAGAATGGGATATGTCCCCTTTGTAAAATCTTTTATATGTCAGAAAGTTATTTAAGAATTATAATTCTCCTAAGAATATTCCTAATTTTTATCAGTTGTTTTCTCAAATGTATAAACTCTTTTCTCAAGGATCCCATTAGTTCTTTGATGGAACATTTATAAATTCCCCATTTATAATTTTTTTTTTTAATTGAGAACTTCACACTTACTCTGATGAGGAATGAATCAGTCATTCTCCAATTAGTAAGGTGACCTTAGCAGTATGACAGGGCATAGAATTTAACTGCCACACTTTTTTTTAAAATTGCATTTCAATCTTAGATTCACATTCTTCCACCATGACTCTCAAATCACCTTCAGTATTATTCACATAGAGACAGTCCTTCAACTTTAATATGAAGACTTCCTAGTTAATGACACTGATTTGAACTTCTTCTCTGTAGTCCTTTCCCAATTTACAATCATTTTGAAAGCTAATTCTGTCATTACTTTGTCTTTATCCTATGTCATCAATACTGTCATGGATTGCTTGTGTTTTCTCTGATCCACTGACAAAAAACTGGTAATTGCAAGTTTACCTGCAATGACTGGAAACTTAAAACAATGGTTATCAAATGTAGGCAAACTATTCCTTCCATTTCATCTTACTAGACCCAACTGTGAGACAGAGGCAGCTTCTACTGGCTTTAGTTCTCGAGACCTCATTGTTAAATATTCAGAAATTTTGTGAACTGTTTGTTAAAAATTAAATTATAAAAACTTAGAATATAAGTATGCAAAAACAAAACTATGTTAAGTATGCTAAAAACAAAAGTTAATAAATACTAAAAATGTATCAATTATTTACTTCACTTTCCTATTATCCATACTTCTGATTTATTTATATCCATCATATCTGTTTAAGTGGAAATGGTATTATGCAATGGTGTGTTTTGTCCTATGTAATGGTGATGTCATGTTAATAGCTTAAAATTGGCCATGCTAAGAGTATTTACAGCATGGATTTTGACAAATGCTATAAACTAGCCTTTATGTCTTAGAGAAGGACTTTAAGCCTACAAAGACTGCATCTTTTGTAGGCTACTGACTCCCAAACACTCTCATCCTTTCACTCCTCTTCCTGCCTAGTTCTTGTCTCTGTAGACAACTCTAATGTCATCTGTGCTAAGTCACTTCAGTGGTGTTCAACTCTTTGTGACCCTATGGACTGTAGTCCATCAGGCTCCACTATCCATGGGATTTTCTAGGCAAGAATACCAGAGTGGGTTGCCATCTCCTTCTCCAGGGGATCTTCCTGATCCAGGGATTGAACACTTGTCTCTTATGTCTCTTGCATTTGCACATAGGTTCTTTACCACTAGTGCCACCTGGGCAGCCCAGATCAATGTCTTTTGATCTTGGTATAAATTCTCATATACCCTTGGCACTGGTGATACTGTGTTGAAGAATACTGACAAAGTCCCTGCCTTCATGAAACTCATACAGTTGGAGGGATAAAAACAATTGTTCTTGTTGTTTAGTTGCTAAGCTGTGTCTGACTCTTGAAACCCCATGGACTGTAGGCCACAGGATCCTCTGTCCATGGGATTTCCCAGGCAAGAATACTGGAGTGGGCTGCCATATTCTACTCCAGGGGATCTTCTCTACCCAGGGATTGAACCCACGTCTCCTGCATTGGCAGGCAGATTCTTTACCACTGTGCTACCAGGTAAGCCCAATAAAGGCAACACAAAACAATAAAATTATTCCATGTGGTAAGTTCTATGCAGAAAATTTAAACAGAGTAATTTAAGAAAGTGAACAGGAAGAAGGGTCTGGTCTACTGAAAACTGCAATCTGAATGACAAAATGGAGTCAGTAATGGTAAAAACAAGACGGAAGAGCATTCTGGGCAGAGGAAACAGGAAGTGAAGCTTGAAATGAACCTGCCATGCTTGTGAAACAGCTAGTATGTCTAAGGCCAAGTGGGTGAGGGAACAAGAGATGGGAGGTTACACCTCAGCAGGCAGTATACAAGTTGAATTGTATTCTAAATGCCATGTAAAGCTATTAGAGGGTTAAGAAGAGGTTTTCTCTTGCTGCCATAAAAACTGCAACAAACAGTGGTTTAAACAGCAGAAAATTATCTTACAATTCAGTAGTTCAGAAGTCCAACATGGACCTTAATGTACTAAAATCAAGATGTCAGCAGGACTGCATTCCTTTCTATGGAAAGACCTTCATTTGCTCATTTGGGTTGTTGGTGGAATTCACTTTCTTGTGTTTGTAGCTTCAAGATCTCTATTTCCTGTCTGGCTATGGCTAAGGCAATTTCATTTCTCATGAGGTCATCATATTCTTTAGCTTTTGGCCTTTTCCTCTACATTCAAAGCCAGCAATGCTGGGTTGAATCTCCCTTACCTTTGTAGTTGTCCTCTTTCTCCAAGCTCATTTTTAAAATCCAAATAGAAAAAGTTTCTACATTTTTAAGGACTCGTGGTTAGATTGAGTCTATCAGATGGTTCAGGATATTCTCCCCATCTCCTCCCATCCAAGTACTAACCAGGTCCGACCCTGCTTAGCTTCCGAGATCAGATGAGATCGGGTACATTCAGGGTGGTTTGGCCTTAGAACTTCCTGATCTCAAGATCCACGGCCTTAATCATATCTAGAGGGTCCCTTTTGCCATGTAAAGTAACACAGTCACAGGTTCCAAGGGACTGGAGTATGAACATCCTTGGAAGGATCTTATTCTGCCTACCATTGATGGCATCATCTCAAGAAGGTAACAAGAAATAGATTCAAGTGGGAGCTGCCAAGGTTCCTCAACTTGCCTGCCAACCTGCCACAAACACACACTTCCTTTGATCTTAATGAAGGATGAGCACAGCCAACTCACTCAATGGAACTGTTGATCATGAAAGAAAGCAACTACCTTCTATGTTTTAAAAAGGATGGATTCCTACTTTTAAGAAGTATCCATTTCAAGATGAATCATTTTAGTGATTCATCACTCATACTCTGCCAAATAAGTATATCTGCAAAACAGCTGTCATAGTTCAACCATATTTGAATTATGTATAACATTTAATATATAGTCGGTTGAATCTGTTTAGGTGTTTTGAGCTAGCGATTTTTTTCTTCCTTTTTTTTAACTTAAATGTTTAAATTTTTATTTTACAAGGTTGTGTTGGCTTCTGTCATAAGACAATGCAAATTATATATAGATCCATATATATAGATCCAATGCCATAATTATATATAGATCCCATCCCTCAGCTTTCTTCCCCTCCCCATATCCCATCCCTCCAGGTATCACAGAGTGCCAGATCGGGCTCCTTGACCTACACAGCAACTTCTCACCACTTTTAGTGAGGTGGATGAACGTAGAGCCTGTTATACAGACTGAAGAAAGTCAAAAAGAAAAAAGAAACAAATACAGAGTATTAATGCATATGCATGGAATCTAAAATGGTATTGATGAACCTATCTGCATGGAAGGAATGAGATGCAGATGTAGAGAATGGACTTGTGCATGCAGTGGGGGAGGGAGAGAGTGGGATGAAGGGAGAAGGCAGCATCAACATACATACACTATGAGGTGTTAAGATGGGATAGCTGGTGAGCTAGCAATTCAGAAACCACTCTTTCCAGGGCTTAAAAGTGTCTGAGAAATGTGATACTTCTTATCTTTATTTGTACTTCATATTATCTATACATTGAGGTAAAAAATGATATGCTGGACCCTGTGCTTAGCCCTTTTATGTACACTGTGTCTTTTCATCTTCATAACTACCCTATGAGGTAGGTTCTATAATTATCTTTAGATGATGAAGCTGAAGCATGGTCAGGTTATTTAATTCATTTTCCCAAGGTCACCCAGAAAGGAAACCAAGACTTAGAAAGCTTAAGGAATTCCCAAGCTCACATAGCCACTGATGGAACTGTGACTCCAATCTGGGCAGATGGACTCCAGACTCCATGCTCTAATCCCTCCACCCTGACTCCACTCCACTGTTCCACTCCACCCCTTCCATCCCTGTTAGTGTAGGAATTATTGAGGAGACTGTGGCTAGGGTATATTAAACCTCAATTGGTCAATGATTTAGTGACATGAAATGGCATATGAAACTTACAAATGTCACACATAAAAAATAGCTGGAATGGTCTTGATAAAGCAAAAAAGATGAAATATTTCCTACCTCTTACTGGTTTTTTGGTACTTCCTTTAAAATTGCTTTATGTGGTGAATTAATTCATATATGAACTAACTTACTTAGATCTTAATAATCTGATCTTATAATTTTACAGCAATCTTGCATGAATCTAGGCAATTACTTGAACACTACATTGAATCCTTATATAATCAACGTCACCCTAGCAGCCAAAATGTGCAGCCAAGTGCTTTGCCACGATGAAGGAGTGTGTACAAGGAAACACTGGAATTCAAGCGACTATCTTCACCTGAACCCAATGAATTTTGCTATTCAAACTGGGAAAGGTGGAAAATACACAGTACCTGGGAAAGTCACACTTGAAGACCTGCAAACGTTTTCTGATAAATTTTATTGCAGTTGTTATGCCAACATCAACTGTAAGAAGAGAGTTGATATAAAAAATGTTCATAGTGTTAATGTATGTATGGCAGAAGACATTTGTATAAATGGCCCTGTGAAGTTACAACCCAGTGATCATTCCTCTAGCCTGACTGAGGCATCTACTACCACTTTCAGCAGTATCTCACCCTCCACTACAGCTGTCACAGTATCTCCATGTGCTCCTGAGAAACAGTCCCCTGAGTGCCTCAAAGTCAGGTGTTTCGAAGTCATCTCCAACGTCACCCAAAAGGGGTGTCAAAGTGTTATAAGGAAGAACACTTCCAGTCAGTCAAGTATTCAAAATATTAAAAATCAAACAACCTATTAAAATACAAATTCAGTGCTTATTAAGTTTCCTGTCTACATGCTTTGTGCTTTTATATTTTGTACATTTTTATATTTAATATTTATCCAGATTTTTTTTAGGCAAGTAATGATACCTATATAAACTTTTACATGGCCAAGAGAGTATTTTAATTTTTTGAGCAAAGATTGCTTTTCATGATCAAATTGAACTTGAAGCTAATTATTAACTGATAAAGAATTATGACCAGTGCCTTTAATTTTCAAACTCATAGTTGGGGTAGTGTTAATAAATCCAGATACCACATTTTGCTTTCAAAACTCAAAGTAGACACTTGATAAAGAAAATAGAATTTGCTTTGTAAGATATCCAATTTTGTATTTTCTAATTGCCATGCTCAGTTGTGTCTGACTCTGCAACCCTACATAACTATACAGTCCCTGGAATTCTCCAGGCCAGAATACTGGAGTGGGTAGCCCTTCCTTTCTCCAGGGGATTGTCCCAATCCAGGGATTGAACCCAGGTCTCCTGCTTTGCAGGTGGATTCTTTACCAGCTGAGCCACCAGGATATCTTGTCCTTCAGATACACTAGCCGTATTTTTCTTTCATTTATAAAGGTATTTAGCTTTTTGAAATTCTTTTCAAGATTATCTGAGCCCTCCTACCTATTTGGTAGATTCTATTATCTCTGGTTTGATCACCAGTAAAGAGAAATAATACAGACTATAGGTTCAGAGAATGGGATATGTCCCCTTTGTAAAATCTTTTATATGTCAGAAAGTTATTTAAGAATTATAATTCTCCTAAGAATATTCCTAATTTTTATCAGTTGTTTTCTCAAATGTATAAACTCTTTTCTCAAGGATCCCATTAGTTCTTTGATGGAACATTTATAAATTCCCCATTTATAATTTTTTTTTTTAATTGAGAACTTCACACTTACTCTGATGAGGAATGAATCAGTCATTCTCCAATTAGTAAGGTGACCTTAGCAGTATGACAGGGCATAGAATTTAACTGCCACACTTTTTTTTAAAATTGCATTTCAATCTTAGATTCACATTCTTCCACCATGACTCTCAAATCACCTTCAGTATTATTCACATAGAGACAGTCCTTCAACTTTAATATGAAGACTTCCTAGTTAATGACACTGATTTGAACTTCTTCTCTGTAGTCCTTTCCCAATTTACAATCATTTTGAAAGCTAATTCTGTCATTACTTTGTCTTTATCCTATGTCATCAATACTGTCATGGATTGCTTGTGTTTTCTCTGATCCACTGACAAAAAACTGGTAATTGCAAGTTTACCTGCAATGACTGGAAACTTAAAACAATGGTTATCAAATGTAGGCAAACTATTCCTTCCATTTCATCTTACTAGACCCAACTGTGAGACAGAGGCAGCTTCTACTGGCTTTAGTTCTCGAGACCTCATTGTTAAATATTCAGAAATTTTGTGAACTGTTTGTTAAAAATTAAATTATAAAAACTTAGAATATAAGTATGCAAAAACAAAACTATGTTAAGTATGCTAAAAACAAAAGTTAATAAATACTAAAAATGTATCAATTATTTACTTCACTTTCCTATTATCCATACTTCTGATTTATTTATATCCATCATATCTGTTTAAGTGGAAATGGTATTATGCAATGGTGTGTTTTGTCCTATGTAATGGTGATGTCATGTTAATAGCTTAAAATTGGCCATGCTAAGAGTATTTACAGCATGGATTTTGACAAATGCTATAAACTAGCCTTTATGTCTTAGAGAAGGACTTTAAGCCTACAAAGACTGCATCTTTTGTAGGCTACTGACTCCCAAACACTCTCATCCTTTCACTCCTCTTCCTGCCTAGTTCTTGTCTCTGTAGACAACTCTAATGTCATCTGTGCTAAGTCACTTCAGTGGTGTTCAACTCTTTGTGACCCTATGGACTGTAGTCCATCAGGCTCCACTATCCATGGGATTTTCTAGGCAAGAATACCAGAGTGGGTTGCCATCTCCTTCTCCAGGGGATCTTCCTGATCCAGGGATTGAACACTTGTCTCTTATGTCTCTTGCATTTGCACATAGGTTCTTTACCACTAGTGCCACCTGGGCAGCCCAGATCAATGTCTTTTGATCTTGGTATAAATTCTCATATACCCTTGGCACTGGTGATACTGTGTTGAAGAATACTGACAAAGTCCCTGCCTTCATGAAACTCATACAGTTGGAGGGATAAAAACAATTGTTCTTGTTGTTTAGTTGCTAAGCTGTGTCTGACTCTTGAAACCCCATGGACTGTAGGCCACAGGATCCTCTGTCCATGGGATTTCCCAGGCAAGAATACTGGAGTGGGCTGCCATATTCTACTCCAGGGGATCTTCTCTACCCAGGGATTGAACCCACGTCTCCTGCATTGGCAGGCAGATTCTTTACCACTGTGCTACCAGGTAAGCCCAATAAAGGCAACACAAAACAATAAAATTATTCCATGTGGTAAGTTCTATGCAGAAAATTTAAACAGAGTAATTTAAGAAAGTGAACAGGAAGAAGGGTCTGGTCTACTGAAAACTGCAATCTGAATGACAAAATGGAGTCAGTAATGGTAAAAACAAGACGGAAGAGCATTCTGGGCAGAGGAAACAGGAAGTGAAGCTTGAAATGAACCTGCCATGCTTGTGAAACAGCTAGTATGTCTAAGGCCAAGTGGGTGAGGGAACAAGAGATGGGAGGTTACACCTCAGCAGGCAGTATACAAGTTGAATTGTATTCTAAATGCCATGTAAAGCTATTAGAGGGTTAAGAAGAGGTTTTCTCTTGCTGCCATAAAAACTGCAACAAACAGTGGTTTAAACAGCAGAAAATTATCTTACAATTCAGTAGTTCAGAAGTCCAACATGGACCTTAATGTACTAAAATCAAGATGTCAGCAGGACTGCATTCCTTTCTATGGAAAGACCTTCATTTGCTCATTTGGGTTGTTGGTGGAATTCACTTTCTTGTGTTTGTAGCTTCAAGATCTCTATTTCCTGTCTGGCTATGGCTAAGGCAATTTCATTTCTCATGAGGTCATCATATTCTTTAGCTTTTGGCCTTTTCCTCTACATTCAAAGCCAGCAATGCTGGGTTGAATCTCCCTTACCTTTGTAGTTGTCCTCTTTCTCCAAGCTCATTTTTAAAATCCAAATAGAAAAAGTTTCTACATTTTTAAGGACTCGTGGTTAGATTGAGTCTATCAGATGGTTCAGGATATTCTCCCCATCTCCTCCCATCCAAGTACTAACCAGGTCCGACCCTGCTTAGCTTCCGAGATCAGATGAGATCGGGTACATTCAGGGTGGTTTGGCCTTAGAACTTCCTGATCTCAAGATCCACGGCCTTAATCATATCTAGAGGGTCCCTTTTGCCATGTAAAGTAACACAGTCACAGGTTCCAAGGGACTGGAGTATGAACATCCTTGGAAGGATCTTATTCTGCCTACCATTGATGGCATCATCTCAAGAAGGTAACAAGAAATAGATTCAAGTGGGAGCTGCCAAGGTTCCTCAACTTGCCTGCCAACCTGCCACAAACACACACTTCCTTTGATCTTAATGAAGGATGAGCACAGCCAACTCACTCAATGGAACTGTTGATCATGAAAGAAAGCAACTACCTTCTATGTTTTAAAAAGGATGGATTCCTACTTTTAAGAAGTATCCATTTCAAGATGAATCATTTTAGTGATTCATCACTCATACTCTGCCAAATAAGTATATCTGCAAAACAGCTGTCATAGTTCAACCATATTTGAATTATGTATAACATTTAATATATAGTCGGTTGAATCTGTTTAGGTGTTTTGAGCTAGCGATTTTTTTCTTCCTTTTTTTTAACTTAAATGTTTAAATTTTTATTTTACAAGGTTGTGTTGGCTTCTGTCATAAGACAATGCAAATTATATATAGATCCATATATATAGATCCAATGCCATAATTATATATAGATCCCATCCCTCAGCTTTCTTCCCCTCCCCATATCCCATCCCTCCAGGTATCACAGAGTGCCAGATCGGGCTCCTTGACCTACACAGCAACTTCTCACCACTTTTAGTGAGGTGGATGAACGTAGAGCCTGTTATACAGACTGAAGAAAGTCAAAAAGAAAAAAGAAACAAATACAGAGTATTAATGCATATGCATGGAATCTAAAATGGTATTGATGAACCTATCTGCATGGAAGGAATGAGATGCAGATGTAGAGAATGGACTTGTGCATGCAGTGGGGGAGGGAGAGAGTGGGATGAAGGGAGAAGGCAGCATCAACATACATACACTATGAGGTGTTAAGATGGGATAGCTGGTGAGCTAGCAATTCAGAAACCACTCTTTCCAGGGCTTAAAAGTGTCTGAGAAATGTGATACTTCTTATCTTTATTTGTACTTCATATTATCTATACATTGAGGTAAAAAATGATATGCTGGACCCTGTGCTTAGCCCTTTTATGTACACTGTGTCTTTTCATCTTCATAACTACCCTATGAGGTAGGTTCTATAATTATCTTTAGATGATGAAGCTGAAGCATGGTCAGGTTATTTAATTCATTTTCCCAAGGTCACCCAGAAAGGAAACCAAGACTTAGAAAGCTTAAGGAATTCCCAAGCTCACATAGCCACTGATGGAACTGTGACTCCAATCTGGGCAGATGGACTCCAGACTCCATGCTCTAATCCCTCCACCCTGACTCCACTCCACTGTTCCACTCCACCCCTTCCATCCCTGTTAGTGTAGGAATTATTGAGGAGACTGTGGCTAGGGTATATTAAACCTCAATTGGTCAATGATTTAGTGACATGAAATGGCATATGAAACTTACAAATGTCACACATAAAAAATAGCTGGAATGGTCTTGATAAAGCAAAAAAGATGAAATATTTCCTACCTCTTACTGGTTTTTTGGTACTTCCTTTAAAATTGCTTTATGTGGTGAATTAATTCATATATGAACTAACTTACTTAGATCTTAATAATCTGATCTTATAATTTTACAGCAATCTTGCATGAATCTAGGCAATTACTTGAACACTACATTGAATCCTTATATAATCAACGTCACCCTAGCAGCCAAAATGTGCAGCCAAGTGCTTTGCCACGATGAAGGAGTGTGTACAAGGAAACACTGGAATTCAAGCGACTATCTTCACCTGAACCCAATGAATTTTGCTATTCAAACTGGGAAAGGTGGAAAATACACAGTACCTGGGAAAGTCACACTTGAAGACCTGCAAACGTTTTCTGATAAATTTTATTGCAGTTGTTATGCCAACATCAACTGTAAGAAGAGAGTTGATATAAAAAATGTTCATAGTGTTAATGTATGTATGGCAGAAGACATTTGTATAAATGGCCCTGTGAAGTTACAACCCAGTGATCATTCCTCTAGCCTGACTGAGGCATCTACTACCACTTTCAGCAGTATCTCACCCTCCACTACAGCTGTCACAGTATCTCCATGTGCTCCTGAGAAACAGTCCCCTGAGTGCCTCAAAGTCAGGTGTTTCGAAGTCATCTCCAACGTCACCCAAAAGGGGTGTCAAAGTGTTATAAGGAAGAACACTTCCAGTCAGTCAAGTATTCAAAATATTAAAAATCAAACAACCTATTAAAATACAAATTCAGTGCTTATTAAGTTTCCTGTCTACATGCTTTGTGCTTTTATATTTTGTACATTTTTATATTTAATATTTATCCAGATTTTTTTTAGGCAAGTAATGATACCTATATAAACTTTTACATGGCCAAGAGAGTATTTTAATTTTTTGAGCAAAGATTGCTTTTCATGATCAAATTGAACTTGAAGCTAATTATTAACTGATAAAGAATTATGACCAGTGCCTTTAATTTTCAAACTCATAGTTGGGGTAGTGTTAATAAATCCAGATACCACATTTTGCTTTCAAAACTCAAAGTAGACACTTGATAAAGAAAATAGAATTTGCTTTGTAAGATATCCAATTTTGTATTTTCTAATTGCCATGCTCAGTTGTGTCTGACTCTGCAACCCTACATAACTATACAGTCCCTGGAATTCTCCAGGCCAGAATACTGGAGTGGGTAGCCCTTCCTTTCTCCAGGGGATTGTCCCAATCCAGGGATTGAACCCAGGTCTCCTGCTTTGCAGGTGGATTCTTTACCAGCTGAGCCACCAGGGAAGCCCAACTGCCATGAGTGTATTGCAAATATTTCACATACTGTGAATGTATATATACTAAGAGGTACGTGTTATATTCTTGATTCTACCAAAGACTGATTATAAGGCCTAGAATACTTACAGGCCTAATTTTCTTCTGAGAAAAGGAAAGATGTGAATAATACCAATTTACTGCAAATGTCTTTACAAGTAGTTTGTAATATGTAATAAAAGTGTCAAGAAAATATTAATTCCAATATCTTATCTTTTAAAATGTAATATCCTAAATGTACTAGTCTGTCTGAAACATGGACTCATTTTTTTAATTTTACCTTGATAATGTGTTCAAGTTCTGTTTTATAAAAAGATAATCTTTAAAAAGTGATTACTCTGTCAACTTTTGTACATGGTTTAATAGGTTTTTAGAATTCTTATATATTCTATTTTTTTCATCCTTGATTGTCAAATTTGACAATCTTGTATATCTTATTAAAATGTCTTATTTCATTTAAGCATCTGCATCTTTCATAGAACATTTATTGAGTATTTATTCTCTTTTCCAGGCATAATATTAAGAGTCCCAGATTTAAGGTGAAATAGTATGCTTCTTGCTGTATATTTGAAGATAGACACTGAAAGTGGAAAATCACAACACAATGTGTGGGAAGTGCTATGATATAGTTCTGTATGCTCTGGCATACAAACAAGAATCTGAGGGTGTCAGAGAAGGATTTCAGAGACATCACGAAAGAGATGATGTGTCCTTTGCGCAGGCTGAACAACAGTTAGCTTACGTGAAGACATGAGAAAATGGAATTTCAGTAGAATACTGAATATGGTGATTACAGTGGTATTCAGTAGAGGTAGATGGTAGCCATCTGGTGAGGGCTGCTGTAAATATACTAAGATGTACAGACTTTACAAGGAAGATGTTCCCAAACTTCTTGACCTACCTCATTTTTTCCCCATGCACATGTATCACAGCATGACATATTCCTCCATTTTTACTTCCCATCACCTTCCTATAAGGGAAATATCTTGCTGCTCTAATCCACAGTGTAATGAATAGCATCTGAAACTTAGTCATCGTTGTTTCATCGCTAAGTCATGTTGGACTCTTTTTTGTGACCTCATTGACTGTAGCCCACCAGGCTCCTCTATCTGTGGGATTTCCCAGGCAAGAATATTGGAGTGGGTTGCCATTTCCTTCTCCAGGGCTTAGCAGATGCCCACTAAATATTTGTTGAACACAGCAAAGCCAATGGGGAACTACTGAAGAATTTTAAGTGTGGGAATTGTCACGGTCACTTGAATCCTTTCAAACTGATGCTGCCCTTTTCCTTAGTTCTGTCCTTCAGTTTTTGCTCCAATTATGATTCTACTGTGAAAGCCATCTTTTCACAAGTAAGCCACAAAAAGAGACAATTTGATAATGCTCTGGAAAGGATGCTATATATGGACTAGGTTCCTTAGAATACATAAATGGTTGTCAGGTGATAGAACGGAGACAGCAAGATGAATTGAAAAAGGTATGAATTTTGCAGATGGACAGTTACAGGGGCAAATCCCAACTTTCAACACTGACTAGCTATATGAACCTGATGTTCCCTTGGGTCAGTTCCTATTATATTTTGTTGTTGTTCAGTTGCTCAGTCATGTCCAGCTCTTGGAGACCCCACGGACTGCAGCATGTCAGGCTTCTCTGTCCTTCACTCTCTCCCGAGATTGCTCCAACTCATGTTCATCGAGTCAGTGATGCCATCCAACCATCTCATCCTCTGTTGTCCCCTTCTCCTCCTGCCTTTAATTTTTGCAAGCGTCAGGGACTTTTCCAATGAGTTGGTCCTTTGCATCAAGTGGCCGAAATAGTGAAGCTTCAGCTTCATCATCAGTCCTTCCAATGAATATTCAGGATCGATTTCCTTTAGGATTGACTGGTTTGATCTCTTTGCTGTCCAAGAGATTCTCAAGAGTCTTTTCCAATAACGCAGTTCGAAAGCATCAATTCTTTGGTGCTTAGCCTTCTTTATGGTCCCAACTCTCACATCTGTACACTACTACTGGAAAAACCATAGTTTTAACTACACAGACCTTTGTTGGCAAGGTGATGTCTCTGCTTTTTAATATGCTCTCTAGGTTTTATCTGCAGTAATTATACCTTTTAGGGGTTCTTGAGATTACTGAATAGCACATGAAAAGCATTTGGCCTTAGAAATAACACAGTAAATGTCTGTGGGAGGGATGGATGTTTTCAATGAGTATGGAAGACGCTTCTATTACTATTGTTGGGGGAATGTCAAAACAGTAAACTTCCATCATGGCAGACTTAGCCATGAACCTCATGAGAAAAGAGGCCATTAAACAGAGAGAGAGACTTGGCAGGAATATTCTATATAATATATAACCTTGTATATGGTTAGGTTCATAGAGGCAAAGTTGAATTTCCATTTAGATCCACGATTTTTGCAGGAATCATCCTTGTACCTGAGATCCAAAGAGAATAGCAGAAGAGTACCCCTGCTCTTCATGAACTTGCAC
Organism: Oreotragus oreotragus; assembly: GCA_006410675.1. Lineage (NCBI taxonomy): Eukaryota > Metazoa > Chordata > Mammalia > Artiodactyla > Bovidae > Oreotragus > Oreotragus oreotragus. The sequence continues at coordinate 86,960 of SJYX01015442.1, read as the reverse complement.
AATGATAGAGATGCTAGGTGTGTAAACAGAACTTGTCCATAGAATGTGGCATAATTCTGAAGTATAAAAAGAGTGCTACGAGAACACAGATTCATCTAATTAACAGAGTACAAAGGAATTGTGTAATTTCATTTCAAAAGATAGGGAATTAATTTGTTAGATGTAGACGGCATCTCTGAACTTTCAACTCTCATACAAAACCTGTCTCCTTTCCAGCAGAGGGCTCAGTCCCAAAGTTAGTACAGAGAATATACGCTGTTATTTCTGCAAGTGAATTTGAAAGGAGAATAATATATAGTAGGCCTCTGGATTTACTGCATAGATATAATTCAATATCGTGGGAAGTAAACAGACATTCACTAATTAAGTAGTAATGAGATGTAGTGTTAAAAACCTCTAAGAGTGGACTTTGGATAAATATACTCATTTAGGAAAATTAGTTGTTGGATTATGCTAACACAAAAATGAGTAACAGGAAAGTGATAGCCCACAGGAGTAGATATGATAAACGGAAGAGTAGAAGGCCAGGAAACAAGAAGTATTTTCAAAATTCTGAGCTTTATTTGGTAACGGAGGGCAATAAAATAAATTCTTCAATTTTTAAAGATAAGTTGGCTGCCAGCAAACTTATTGATCTTTAAAGAGAAAGGCTACCCACTCCAGTATCCTTCGCCTGGAGAATTCCATGAGCTGTGTAGTCCACAGAGTCGCAAAGAATCTGACACGACTGGGCGACTTTCACTTTTCACATTAGAAGGTGCATAACCGGCCACTGAGGAGGAGGACAGTTAGGCACATATTATTGTTGTGTGACTAGATGTTTGAGGATGGTGAGGACATTTACTTGCCATGTATCCTCACACTGCACTGCTCTAAGGATTTCTGACCTGTATTTTCTCCACCCCACTCCCAGATAAGCTTAGTGAAGGTACAACCATGTGCTGAGATCCTACGACACAGCACAGTTCCTGGCACAGAATAGGTGCTCAATAAAAAGTTGACCAAAACCAATAGAGTACTGTAAGGTAAAATAAAATAAAATGGAAGCTCTAAAAACAAAAACAAACAAACAAACAAAAAAAAAACCCACCCATAAAAAAAAATTAAAAAATAAAAAGTTGAAAAAATGTTGCAATGATTACTGAATATAATTACTATGGATTGAGAGCCAATTTGATATGTTTCTAATTTAGTTGTTTAGCTATCATGTGATGAATGAATTTTTTTCTTTGCTAGAAAGGTATTTATTTTGAAACTTTCATTTAAAATTATTTTTTTACTTCATTTAAAAATAGTTTTTCGACTTTGGAAATGCTCCTCACCACTCTCCTCTTTCTTTGGGCACATGCTGAAAATGATCTCACTCCTAAATTCCTGTTTAATAAAAACAGATTAATTATATTTTTTATTTTCTGCATACTTGGATGTTCTGACATCTTAAAAGAACTTTTTTGCAGGGAAGGGATTGCCTCTTCCAAAGCTAGTCAGTCTTGAGAGGTAGCAAAAAACATGCTATTTGATAGGAAAACTAACCAATCCAGAGTCCTACGTCCTCTCTGCAGCCTGCACAGAAAAGTGAAAGTGAAAGTCACTCAGTCCTGTCCAACTCTTCATGACCCCATGCACTACACAGTCCATGGAATTCTCCAGGCCAGAATACTGGAATGGGAAGCCTTTCCCTTATCCAGGGGATCTTTCCAACCCAGGGATCAAACCCAGGTCTTCCTCATTGCAGGCAGATTCTTTACCAGCTGAGCCACAAGGGAAGCCCAAGAGTAATCGGGTGGGTAGCCTTTCCCTTCTCCAGGGGATCTTCCTGACCCAGGAATTAAACCGGGGTCTCCTGCAATGCAGGCAGGTTCTTTACCAAGTGAACTATCAGGGAAGCCCCAGGAGACAATACTCCTCTGCCTTCATTATCTCAGGGCCAGGTACCAGGCAACCAGAGAGCACCTCGATTGCCTTGATGTGGTTCGGAACATACTTCCCTAAATACGTCACTTTCGCATACTAAAAATTTTAAGCTGAAGGAGTTTTGAGAAAACAGCAGAAGCAGGAAGATCACTTTAAGAACTTCCCCACCTCACCCTTCTTCCCCAAAACAGACACTAGAATCCTCACGTGAAAGTTGTCCCCTGTGGACCTGGAGGAAAGCAGGAGCTTTTTCATTGACGACAAAGGGATGCCAAGAAGAACCTAACCAACAGCCCTTGCTGTTTCCCCTGGTTTCCTACAATTACCTTATACTCCGTAACCTATATTTCTCGCCCACTGCTCTTCTTAATGCAGCCTAGAATAAAAACACACAGGTTTAACTTTCTTGGGGCTTTCATATTTTTAATGAAGGCTCTGATGTCCTATAAAACTTATATTAAATAAATCTGTATGCTTTTCTGCTGGTAATCTGCCTTTGTCAGTTTAATTTTCAGACCCAACCAAGGACCTAAGAGTGTCAAATAGAATGTTTTTCCCCTTGCAGCCCAAAGCCAACTGTTGTTATTCAAATGAGCCTGTACTAAACTGTTCACCTTGGTGTAAGTTCTCCCCTGTTCCTGCTTCTGTGTTTTCTCCAAAATCTGATGTTTCCCATGTGGTCCTCTGTGTAGCCACTCAGTCACCTTTATAAATGAAGACTCACAGAACAAATGGGAAAGCAGAAATTCTTTTCCCTTTGTTACTATTTTGTTCCTCTGTAATAAGTTCATAAGCCTATTTGGTAGCTGAAATGAACAATATGCCCATTTTAAGGTGTGCTTTGTATACTAATTGGGTCCCAAAGGAGCATTTCTCATGGAGCACTCATTTTGGAAAGACCTTTTTGAATTACTATACCTGGTGAATGGCAGTTTCCTTTGAACCTGACAAAGAGTGCAATCTCAATCCTGAGTCTAGGACTGATATTTCAGGACTCAGCAGTTTGCCCACCAGTGGCCCCAGCTTAGAGGACTGAGACTCACATGATCTGTTTCACAGGCAAAACTGCCAGGATTGTGTCAACACAGTCATCCTGCACAAGATACTGACATCTTGACGACACTGAAATTTCATATGGAGTGGTTAAACTTTGGAAATTGAAAACCTATCGACAAAACCCATCAATAAAATTCAGTATTTTCTTTTCTCCTCTGCTTGCAGTCAGATGGCGAAGGAAGAAAGGAGGCATGGGAGGAGAAAAAAAAAAAGGAAAGGAGAGAAGAGACAAGGAAAAAGAAATAGAACGCTTTCTGATTCCACTGAGGACTTAATTTGCACAGGGTTGAAAAGAACTTCAGATGTAGCCACAGTTAGCCTTCAATTCCCTGTAAAACAGAAGAGTGCTTGTACTGAATGCCCTACCTGGGCTCATCTGCACAAATGTCACTGCCACCTCCTTCTACTTGGGCCCCGGGTTTCTTTTAAGAAGCAAACAGGAAGGCACACAGCGGTGGCACTGTTTGGTATGTGCCAAATCCACAGGGGGCTAAGGACTCGAAGGTTGTGATACAAAGTCACTAACACCTTAAAAGTAAACTGTCTGAGGCATTCTATTTCCTGTGAGGAAAAAAGAACATGTTCTACTTGTTACAGATTTTTTCTCTTTATGTCTAAATTTTGATGGAGTTGCAAGAGCAATCAAGATGATTCAGAGTGTTACTGTATATTTTTAATCTCCAATACCTTTTTATACACGTGTCAACATGTATAAGTCTTTTATATTGTTTTGGTTTAAAATCTTTTTTTATTCTTTTAAAGTGACTACTGTTCACAGTAGAATAATATAACATTACACAGTGGAAAATCAAAAGTCCTCTTTCCTCTTCCCTCTACTAGTGATAACTTCTGGTTATGGTTTCTTGTATGTAATTCCAGAAATTCCCCAGGAATAAGGAAGTGAATTTGTGTGCTTGTTTCTAAAAGGTAAAATGAGGCAAATGAACAATTTTAAGGGTTTATCTGAGCAAAAATCAAAGAGAATTCAGTAGCACCAAACCAGAAGTGGTTAGGAGCACTCTGAGGTCAGGCGCCAGGGGCGAGGCTTATACAGAGAAAGTGCAGAAACAAAGAATGAAATTATGGTGGCTCAGCTGGTAAAGGGGGAAGGCAATGGCACCCCACCCCAGTACTCTTGCCTGGAAAATCCAATGGACGGAGTAGCCTGGTGGGCTGCAGTCCATGGGGTTGCTAACAGTCGGACAGACTGAGCGACTTCACTTTCACTTTTCTCTTTCATGCATTGGAGAAGGAAATGGCAACCCACTCCAGTATTCTTGCCTGGAGAATCCCAGGGATGGGGGAGCCTGGTGGGCTGCCATCTTTGGGGTCACACAGAGTCGGACACGACTGAAGTGACTTAGCAGCAGCAGCAGCAGCTGGTAAAGAATCTGCCTGTAATGTGGGACACTTGGGTTTAGTTCCTGGGTTGGGAAGATCCCCTGGAGAAGGGAATGGTATTCACTCTAGAATTCTGGCCTGGTAAATCCATGGGGTTGCAAATAGTTTAACCCCTAGTGGGCTATTTGTGAATAGTTGTCCTTGGTGTCTTGATTTCACAACACTGAGGCACTTAAATGACAAAAATTCATTCTCTAACTCTCTTGTATTCTTCTATACCTGTAATTTTTTTCTAAACCAGTAAACATTACAGGTAAACACAAAGCAATTAGACAGTATGAGGTGAAGTCGCTCAGTCGTGTCCGACTCTTTGTGACCCTGTGCACTGTAGCCCACCAGGCTCCTCCGTCCATGGGATTTTCCAAGCAAGGATACTGGAGTGGGTTGCCATTTCCTTCTCCAGGGGGGGTCTTCCCGACCCAGGGATCGAACCCAGGTCTCCCACACTGGAGGCAGACGCTTTAACCTCTGAGCCACCAGGGAAGCCCAATTAGACAGTATGCTGATGCTACTGCTGCTAAGTCGCTTCAGTCGTGTCCGACTCTGTGCAAGCCCATAGACGGCAGCCCACCAGGCTCCCCCGTCCCTGGGATTCTCCAGGCAAGAGTACTGGAGTGGGTTGCCATTGCCTTCTCCGATTAGACAGTATACTTGTGCATAAATGTAATAGCCTTTCTGCCTTAACTTATTGTGTCTGGTATGTAACATATGGGCTTTCCACATTGCACTAATGGTAAAGAACCTGCTTGTTAATGCGTGAGATTTAAGAGACACAGATTTGATCCCTGGTTCAGGAAGATCCATTCAGTTCAGTTCAGTCGCTCAGTCGTGTCCGACTCTTTGTGACCCCGTGAATCGCAGCACACCAGGCCTCCCTGTTCATCACCATCTCTCGGAGTTCACTCAGATTCACGTCCATCGAGTCAGTGATGCCATCCAGCCGTCTCATCCTCGGTCGTCCCCTTCTCCTCCTGCCCCCAATCCCGCCCAGCATTAGAGTNGACCCCGTGAATCGCAGCACACCAGGCCTCCCTGTTCATCACCATCTCTCGGAGTTCACTCAGATTCACGTCCATGGAGTCAGTGATGCCATCCAGCCGTCTCATCCTCGGTCGTCCCCTTCTCCTCCTGCCCCCAATCCCGCCCAGCATTAGAGTCTTTTCCAATGAGTCAACTCTTCGCATGAGGTGGCCAAAGTACTGGAGTTTCAGCTTTAGCATTAGTCCTTCCAAAGAAATCCCAGGGCTGATCTCCTTCAGAATGGACTGGTTGGATCTCCTTGCGGTCCAAGGGACTCTCAAGAGTCTTCTCCAACACCACAGTTCAAAGCATCAATTCTTCGGCGCTCAGCCGTCTTCACAGTCCAACTCTCACATTCATACATGACCACAGGAAGATCCATTGGAGGAGGGCATAGCAACCCATTCCAGTATTCTTGCCCAGAGAATTCCATGGACAGAGGAGCCTGGTAGGCTACAGTCCATAGGGTCGCACACGACTGAAGCAACTTAGCATGTTCACCCACTGTTGACATTTCCCTTGATGGTTCCCTGGGGCCAGTGGCACAGACTCTGCAGGTGTTAACCAGTTAAGTGGGGAGAAACGGACCTGAACAGCGTTTCAACAATCTCAACCACAGCTCAACTCGGCCACCCCAGTAAGATGCAGGCTGACATCTTCCTGGTTGTGTCCACAGAGCACAACCTCCCCCTCCCCAGAAGCACCAGCAGCCAATGTAATGAATACTTCCATCAACAACACATTCCCCTTCCCACAGAAGAGCTTCTGGCTCCAACCGGCCATCTGGAGTTGGAACAGGCCTCACAGCACCGACCTAAGACCCATTCTCAGATCCCAAAAGGCCAAGAACTGCTGGAGATCACGGCTCCCCTGAGCTTAGTTCTGGGTGAGCAGCATCTCCCACCAGTGCAGACAAACAAATAACAACAAAAAGAATGGAGAGGAGAGAAACCAGGCCTGGGCAAGACTGCTGTAGAAATAAATGTCATTTCTCTGCAGTGGGGAGCAATAGCATTTCCTGCCCCCTGTTCTGAACCGAGGCACTAGACTCCATTCTCTCCTGAGATCTTAAAGGGAGATTAAAAAACCGCCTTATGGTCCGATTCATTCATATTTGGGTTTCAGTCCTCGATCTACCCACTCCTGAAACCTCTGGCATTGTGAAGATCACAACACTATACGTGCTCAGTCCATTCCAGCAACTCCATGGACTGCAGATCGCCAGGCGCCTCTGCCATGAGACTTTTCCTGTAAGAAGACTGGAGTGGGTTCTTTCCCACCCAGGGATCCAACCCCTTCCCTACCTCCTGGGTCTTCCGCATTGGCAGGTTGATTCTTTACCAAGGCGCCGCCTGGGAAGCCCAGGTGAAGGGTGTCCCTTACATGGGGGTCGTAGGAGAGGAAGCGAGGGCCAGTTCAGGAGCCCAGTTACTACGATCAAGCAGCTCCTGCAAGAAGATCCCCGCGAGGCCTGAGAGTAAAGTCTGAACCTGCAGCAGAGGCACGGACCCGGCTCCGAGCGAGCAGGGCTCTAGGACAGGCCTGCGGACCTGACACTTCCCTGCTCCCCGGGCAGGTCCGGGAGGCGGCCTCCGGCCCGCACTGCCAGCACCGAGGGAGCCGGGTCAGAGAGAGGCGTGGCCGGCAGTCCGACCCTCCCCGCGCCGCTCCCGCCTTCTTCCCCACTCCCACCTCCCGGCGCTCCCTTCCGGGCCCCGGAGGCTAAGGTCGGGGCGGCGATGCGGGTTTCGGCCACTGACCACACATTTCTTGCCGAGGAAGGTGAAGAGGGACTCGTTCTCCTGCGGGGTGAGCAGCAGAGACCCCACGTTGGTGACCCTCCGCGGCGGCGGCGGCTGCTGCTGGCCGAAGCTCATATTTCGTCTGCGGAGTAGGAAGGCCAGCGTCGTCTCCTCCTGTGAGAGGGATAAACTCCCAACTCCTCCAACCCTCTTTTGACAGCAGCTGCGCGGGCTGCCGCACAATCCGACCCCGCAGAGCGGCCTGCGTACAATACAACCAGGCAGGGACTGGTGAGACCACAAGACGTAAGACGTGGGGAAGACACGCCCCCACAACGTCGAGGCTGGCGGCGCCCGAGGCCACGCCCCTTCCGGCCGAGACGAGGGCTGCGCTGTCCAAGGCGGGGCTACGGGTCGGTTGGCGGCTCTGGGGTCTTAGGCTGTTTCCTGCGGTGTTCTCGGTTAGCAGAGCCCTGGAGACGGGAGGTCTCCGCGGCCAAGCTGCCCGCCTCTCTTCTGCGACGCACACGTTTGGGGTGCGTCAGTGAAGACTGTTCTCCCTTCCTGAAATAGCGCGGGACATTTGCACCTCCTATCAGAAAGGAAGCTGGAGACGAAGATGGGAGAACGGACGCGCTCCTCCGTGCTCTTTGCCGATTTTCTTAGCAATTGCCCGCGGTTTCTCAAACCTTGTCCAAACTTTTGGGAATGGACGAACAGGCCTCTCCAAGGATTGTGAAAGAGTTCTTGCTGATGGATGTTTCAAAAAAACAAAGTACATAGAAAGGTTTCTACCGCCTACTGGTGTGTCTCATAGGATAAATATAACATTGCAATTCAGGCTTATGTCTCTGAGAGTCCTCCACACATCTCGCACCCCCTAGTTCTGTGACTTGAAAAATATTCCCCCCCGCCTCGCCTTTTTCTTTCAGACCCCAATAGACTTGTTTTCCATTTATCGAAAATGAATGTACCCATTTAGGGATGTCACTCAGAAAAAATACATCATCCGATGTAATCCTTACACTAAATTTCAGGAGTTTTTTTTTTTTTAAGTTTGTATGCCTCAGAATATTGAAAACTGCCTAGGATAACCGCATCTGTTCAGTAATACTATTAAATACTAGACAACTGCCTTAAAATGAAGTTTTGGAGTATGGAAATAATATAACCACGGCTGTGAATTATAGAGTAAGCATCTCCACTTTAAACAAATTAACGTTTGTTGTATAAATTTTATTATGCTTGACGATTATTTCATTTCAATAAACAAAAAAGTTCCCTATATTAAACTTAAGACATCTATGCCACATAAAATTTGGTAGAACTATTTGATTTTAACATTTCTGAAAGCTCGCAGTATAAATTATGAATGTACTAAAGAGATTGCTGCTGCTAAATCGCTTCAGTCGTGTCCGACTCTGTGCGACCCCATTGACGGCAGCCCACCAGGCTCCCCCATCCCTGGGATTCTCCAGGCAAGAACACTGGAGTGGGTAGCCATTTCCTTCTCCAATGAGTGAAAGTGAAAAGTGAAAGTGAAGTCGCTCAGTCGTGTCCCACTCTTCGCGATCCCATGGACTGCAGCCTACCAGGCTCCTCTGCCCATGGGATTTTCCAGGCAAGAGTACTGGAGTGAGGTGCCATTGCCTTCTCAAAAGAGATTGCTAAACCACTCTAAAAACATGAGGTTTCCTTCATAGCTCAGTTGGTAAAGAATCCGCCTGCAATGCAGGACATCCTGGTTCGATTCCTGGGTCCAGGGGAAGATCCCCTGGAGAAGAGATAGGCTACTCACTCCAGTTTTCCTGGGCTTCCCTTGTGGCCCAGCTAGTAAAGAATCCACCTGCGATGTCGGAGATCCACCGGCGATATGGGAGACCTGGGTTCCATCCCTGGGTTGGGAAGATCCCCTGGAGAAGGGAAAGGCTACTCACTCCAGTGTTCTGGCCTGGAGAATTACATGGACTGTATAGTCCATGGAGTCTCAAAGAGTGGGACACAACTGAGGACTTTCGCTTTCTTTAAAAATATCTTTAAAAATCTGGAGTTCCCTGGTGGCCTACTGGTTAGGATTCTGACTTTCACTATGTAGGCCTGGGTTCAGTTTCTGGTGGGGGAACTGAGATCCCACACAGCCTGACGGTCTGGCCACAAGCAAAAAGAAATGTTACAAAAAATTAAAGCTGCTTATAATGAAATTAGCTAAATAGTAATAAATCTACAAAAGAAAATGAGATCATATAGTCCTAGGAATTTTCACATGAAATTTGGGTTAAACTTCATTAACAATGTTAGGTTAAAAAGTGATTTTTTAAAAGCAAGCAAACTTTTTATAAAATAATCAGATTTAGAAGGGAAATATTAGAAATATAAACCAGGAGTTGACCCTGAATTTCAGAACTAACAAGATAAACTTAGAAGCTGAATCAGTTTGCTTCTAGTATCAAAAGTGAGGTTCCTATGAATTAAAGCCACATTGAGAGTGGAAAGCATTATAAATTCCTGAGAAGTAGAGATTAGAGCTCTAATAGTTTCAAAGCTGTAAACCAGGATAGTGGCAAAAATATAGGTTTTAGATAGTCCTAAATCGGAGTTCTGGTTCTTCCCCTTTAAGCTTATGGGTTTGGCCAAGTTGCTTTTCTAAGTTTGCTTCCTTATCTATAAAATGAAAATAATTTTTATTTACTAAAGAAATAGAAATCATTAATCTTACTTGAAAGTTATAAAATTCACCAAGGTTGCATGTGTAAATTACCAGTGCAGAGTTGTTACTCAAATACTATTTGTTTTATCATTGACCATCATTTCCTGTGGTCCGCTCTGCTTTCACTTAGCTAAGGGAACAAGCTGTTGAGTTGAAGTGTTATTTTTACCTTGTTGCATCTAAGCCTGCTGCTTTGAAACTGTCTCATTTTTGGCATCCTATGTAATTCTTCAAGTACTTCCCTCATAGCTCAGTCGGTAAAGAATCTGCATTGTAATTCTTCAAATATATAGTGGTGGATTTGGGGCATAATTTCTTTGTTAGCTGAATTTCTAATTAGGCTATTAAGTTATGTCATGTAGGCTGTATGTATCCCAGAAATGTTTCGGGAGAAATTCCAAAATTTTTTAAAATTACAAGTCTAGAGAAAGAATCATATAGTTTCTAATTATTAAAATATGCAAGACAGTAATTTTTATGCCAGAATGCCAGTTTTTAAACTTGTAGAGTACAAAACTGTTTTGAAGATGGGAGAGAGAGATGTGGAAAAGCATTGTGAAAAAAAGAAGCTATATAGGACAGATGAATGAACTGTAGCTACGAGTTGAAGAATCTATCCCATGCTGAGAACTGCTGGGTTCCAGTCCTTTTACAACCTCTTGTTAGCCTCGACTATATATGTCTTAATTGATTTTTTTCTGTCAGAAAATTTTCAACATCTTATCTGTATCTGTTGACTTGGTTTATGGGCATGTCTAGGATGGAGTTTAGACATCGGTTTACATTCTTTTTGGCTAGGCCTCATTACTCATGCCTAACTTCCTACCTAACATTTCTAAATGCAATTTGTTGACTACTTGCCCTTCTTTTTTCTCTATAAATGAAGGTGAAAAATTATAATAATCATAAGTTTTGGCTCAAGCTCAAAATATTTCTTTAACCTTTCCTCCAAATTGTAAGTATGGTTTTATCCACAATATTGCAAACTAAGTTCTTATTTGATTCCCTTTCATTATTATTTTTGCTTTTCTCTAGGGTTCTCCCAACTCTTTTTTCTTAAAATATGGAATATGTAAGTGGGAAATTACACTGCAAATAGAATTCCTTACTCTCACGAATATGTGGGCAAGTGATATTTGAATGTGCATACAATCCCATATATCTCAATTTTTCAGTTACATGATTTCCCATTGCCTAGCACAGTTTCTCAATAAATATTTGTTGTCTAAATTTTGGAAAAAACATAGAAGGGAAGGGAAGAAAGAAAGGAAGGGAAGAAAGAAAGAAAGGGAGGGAAAATCTAAAATAAGACTGTTCAGAGTTCTAAGAAACTACTTTATATTGTGTAGTTATCTATCTCCTTTTCTTCTAAATAATCTTGGCTTTCCCAATGCAAAATTTTTAAATCCCAGCTGAGACTTCTGTTTTGATCCATCAAGATATCAATGGTAGAGCTCCCCTCTAGAGTCCCTTGGACTGCAAGGAGATCCAACCAGTCCATCCTAAAGATCAGTCCTGGGTGTTCTCTGGAAGGATTGATGCTAAAGCTGAAACTCCAATACTTTGGCCACCTCATGCGAAGAGTTGACTCATTGGAAAAGACTCTGATGCTGGGAGGGATTGGGGGCAGGAGGAGAAGGGGATGACAGAGGATGAGATGGCTGGATGGCATCACTGACTCGAAGGACATGAGTCTGAGTGAACTCCGGGAGTTGGTGATGGACAGGGAGGCCTGGTGTGCTGCGATTCATGGGGTTGCAAAGAGTCGGACACGACTGAGCGACTGAAAAACAAAACAAAAAACAGCCGGGTAAGTTCCTTCAAAATTCTCCCATTTTCATTGGGAGAGCTTTTGCCAGGTACCAGCTCCCTGTCCCATCTTACTTGCCTTTCTTGACACTCCTGATACCTAATAGTTTCATAAGCAAAGAAAACAAGTTTATTTTGAAGGTGGCAATGACAGTGAGTGATAGAAATGCATGCAATAATAGTATAATAGCATATACTTCCACTGCAAAAATGCAACATTAAAGACAGAAGCTGATCATTTTGAACATATTATTTACCATTCAAAGTATATATTAACCAGAAAACTTGTAAATTTCTCATGGAAAAATGAACATACTTTTCTTTGGAAGCTCTTGTCTTTTATTTCTTTTGAATTAACAAAGCTACAAGTGATAAAGAAAATGAATTGTTACACTGAGAATTAAGAAAGAGGATAATCAATGGTGATATTGCCTGTATTGAACAATCTTATTTTCTAAGCTAGTTGGGCAGGAATAGGAAAGAGAGACCAAGCCTGTAAGTAAAGAGAGAAATTAACAATATCCAATTGTTGGGGCTATAATATGTTATGGATTTATGCCAGTCAAGGTTTTAAAATGTAATCATTCATTGGAGAAAGAACTTCGATTAAGACAGTTTAAGCCAAGGCTATGACTAAAACTATTTCATACCAAAGAATAGGAAGCAAAGCATGGTCACAAGGAGCTTTATTCTCTGGATATGTTCTATCACTCTCTTTTGTTAGGTCAGGTTTCATTTTTTTTGAATCACTTTCCTCTTCCTAAAGCTGTCTTTACTTCCTTCCAAAGATATGCTTTCCAAGGCCAATTCCTGACGTTTCTCTCATTTGCCTATTGTTATTATATTATTATAATGCATATTCTCTCTTTGGGGCTTCCCTGGTGGCTCGGCGGTAAAGAATTTGCCTGCAGTGCAGGAGATCTGTGTTCGATCCCTGGGTTGGGAAGATCCCTGGAGGAGGAGGGCACGGCAACCCACTCCAGTAATCTTGCCTGGAGAATTCCATGGACAGAGGAAGGAACCTGGCTGGCTACAGTCCATGGGGTTGCACAGAGCTGGACATGACTGAAGCAACTAAGCAACAGCAGCATTCTTTCTTCAACAAATACATTGTTGGGTTTCCCACTCACCAACTTCTAATCCTATAGCTCTTAACTGAAAAGTTCTACTAAATTTCTAATAGCTTATATTCTGTTCTGAAAGCAAGGAAATTCCAGAAAAACATCTACTACTGCTTCATTGACTATGCTAAAGCCTTTGACTGTGAGGATCACAACAAACTGTGCAAAATTCTTAAAGAGATGGGAATACCAGATCACCTTACCAGTCTCCTGAGAAACTTGTATGCAGGTCAAGAAGCAACAGTTAGGACTGGACATGGAACAACAGACTGGTTCAAAATTAGGCAAGGAGTATGTCAAAGCTGTATATTGTCACCTTGCCTATTTAACTTATATGCAGAGTACATCATGCAAAATATCAGGCTGGATGAATCACAAGCGATTGGAAACAAGATTGCGGGGAAAAATATCAGTAATGTCAGATATGCAGATAACACCAGCCTTATGGCAGAAAGCAAAGAGGAACTAGATCTTCCTGGTGAGGGTGAAAAAGGAGAGTGAAAAAGCTGGCTTAAAATTCAACATTCAAAAAACTAAGATCATGGGATTAGGTCCCATCACTTTATGGCAAATAATTAGGGGAAAATATGGAAACAGTGTCAAACTTTATTTTCTTGGGCTTCAAAACCACTGCAAACAGTGACTGTAGCCATGGAATTAAAAGATGCTTGTTCTTTGGAAGAAAAGCTATGGCCAACGTAGACAACATATTAAAAAGCAGAGATATCACTTTACCAACAAAGGTCCATATAGTCTAAACTATGGTTTTTTCAGTAGTCCTGAATGGATGTGATAGTTGGACTATATCCAACTATCTTAGTTGAAGTCTAAGTGCTGGAGAATTGATGCTTTTGACCTGTGATGCTGGGGAAGACTCTTGAGAGTCCCTTGGACTGCAAGGAGATCAGACAAGTCAATCCTAAAAGAAATCAACCCTGAATATTCATTGGAAGAACTGATGCTGAAACTGAAGGTGCAATACTTTGGCCACCTGGTGCAAAAAAACTGACTCATTGGAAAAGACCATGATGCTGGGAAAGATTGAGGGCAGGAGCAGAAGGGGATGACAGAGGATGAGATAGTTGGACAGCATCATCTACTCAATGGGCATGAGTTTGAGCCAACTCTGGGAGATAGTGAAGGACAGGGAAGCCTGGCGTGCTGCAGTCCATGGGGTCACAATGAGTCAGAGATGACTGAGCAACGGAACAACAACAAATTCATTGGAAGGACTGATGCTGAAGCTCATGTACTTTGACCACCTGATGCAAAGAGCTGACTCATTGAAAAAGACCCAGATGCTGGGAAAGATTGAAAGCAAAATGAGAATGGAGCAGCAGAAGATGAGATGGTTATATAGCATCACTGATTCAATGGACATGAATCTGAGCAAACTCCAGGAAATAGTGAAGTTCAAGGAAACCTGCAGTGGTGAAGTCCATGGGGTCATGAAGAGTCAGACTCAACTTAGCCACTGAACAACAAATTCATTGAAAGGACTGATGCTGAGCTATAATACTTTGGCCACCTGATGCAAAGAATCAACTCATTAGAAAAGACTCGACTCATTGGAAAAGACCCTGATGCTGGGAAAGACTGAGGGCAGGAGGAGAAGGAGTCAACAGAGAATGAGATGGTTGGATGGCTCAATGGACATGAGATGGTTGGATGGACATTGAGTTGGCTCCATTGACAAAATGGACATGAGTTTGGGAAACTCCAGGAGATAGTGAAGGACAGGGAAGCCTGGTATGCTGCTGTCCATGGGGTCTAAAGAGTGACTGAGTGACAACAATGAGAAAAGTTATTTAAGTGTTCTAAATTCAGATAGAAAGTGCACACTGTTCATTGAGGACACAGAAATATCTTTGAAAGTGAAGTATTTGGTGTGTACATGGATACTTGTGGTTTGCTTTTGTTACATATTTAGCAGTGACTTTATATCACTGACAAATATCAAAAACATGGGACAACAAGGAAGTACCTTGGTTATTGTGAAGTCACCAGAGTTCACTTCAAAGCCTGTGTGCTTTCAGCTACCTCTGTTCATAAGATTCCCTCATTTAAAATGTCATTTGAGTTAACTTTCAACCTTGCAGCTAAAGCCCCATGATGCTGCTTTTCATTCTTTCACTACCTAATAAATAAATACTCACCACTGGAGCTCTGTCACATGTGAGTGATCACAGTTACTCTGATAGAAACTCCTTATGACACTTGTTATAGACAAATTAGAGAAAAGAGCTTATCGAGAGACCAAAATAACCCATGAAGGTTTATTTATACAGTAATGTATTTATCAAGATATCTTAGGAAAGGAGCTGCTGCAGGCCCGGATGAAAACTATGATTTATCAGTGACTACCACCCTTATGGCAGAAAGTGAAGAGGAGCTAAAAAGCCTCTTGATGAAAGTGAAAGAGGAGAGTGAAAAGGTTGGCTTAAAGCTCAACATTCAGAAAACGAAGATCATGGCATCCAGTCTCATCACTTCATGGGAAATAGATGGGGAAACAATGGAAACAGTGTCAGACTTTATTTTTGGGGGCTCTAAAATCACTGCAGATAGTGACTGCAGCCATGAAATCAAAAGACGCTTACTCCTTGGAAGAAAAGTTATGACCAACCTAGATAGTATATTCAAAAGCAGAGACATTACTTTGTCGACTAAGGTCCATCTAGTCAAGGCTATGGTTTTTCCAGGGGTCATGTATGGATGTGAGAGTTGGACTGTGAAGAAGGCTGAGTGCTGAAGAATTGATGCTTTTGAACTGCGGTGTTGGAGAAGACTCTTGAGAGTCCCTTGGACTGCAAGGAGATCCAACCAGTCCATTCAGAAGGAGATCAACCCTGGGAATTCTTTGGAAGGAATGATGCTAAAGCTCAAACTCCAGTACTTTGGCCACCTCATGGGAAGAGTTGACTCATTGGAAAAGACTCTGATGCTGGGAGGGATTGGGGGCAGGAGGAGAAGGGAACGACAGAGGATGTGATGGCTGGATGGCACCACGGACTCGATGGACGTGAGTCTGAGTGAACTCCGAGAGATGGTGATGAACAGGGAGGCCTGGCGTGCTGCGATTCATGGGGTCGCAAAGAGTCGGACACGACTGAGCAACTGAACTGAACTGAACTGTCCTCAAGAAAATTGTTATTTACAGAGATGAAAAAAACACAAACACAGATAACTGTACTTCAGAACACAAAGTGATGAATACTGTAAGAGGAACAGAGTAAAAGAGGAAGTGACAACCTTCAGCTAGAGCAGTTGGGAATTTCCCCTTAGAGGAGTCATTCAACTGTGCCTTAGAAAAATGGGTTGCATACTATTTACACAGAGAATGGCTAGGAGGGAAGGTATTTCAAATGCAAGGAGTGCCTTGAGCAAAAGCACACATTCAGGCCAAGCACACATTCAGGCCGCAACAGGTGAATCAGCTCCCCCAGTAGCAATCATTTGTATTTCATCATACTTCCTACTTGGATATATTAAATGTGTGTAAATATGTCATTAAATAATGAAAGGTATTATCATGAAACATGCTCTTTAATTACTATTTCATATATATTTAAAAATCGACCGACAAAATATGATAAGAATAAAATAGTATTTTCTGAATTGTCTTTGATTGCTTTATACGTATTTCTTGTCAAAGTAAGTTCTTCATTCAGAACTGTTATTGTATTAGTCAATATTCTCCAGAGAGGCAGAACCAACAGGATGCGTGTGTGTGTGTGCATGTGTACATATTCAATGATGCATATATACTCATATGGTGAGGTCTCCATATCTGCAGATAAGGAGCACCAACGGTATTCATTGCATTAATACTATGTCATTTTATATAAGGGACTTGAGTATCCATGGATTTGGTATCGATGGTGGCTTCTGGAACCAATCCCCCATGGACACCAAGACTGTTTATTTATGTATACTCTCACGCATATATACATATACATTTATATGTATATATGTACATTTCATATTGATTTGGGAGAGAGCTTTTTTTAAGAGTTGTCTCATACAATTGCAGCAGGTGGCAAGTCTGATATTTAGAGAGCTGGCCAATAAGCTGGATATTTCAGTAGGAGTTGCTGTTGTAGCCTTGAGTCTGAAGTCAGCCTGGAAGCAAACTTCCTTCTTTTTTCAGGGAACTTCAGTTTTTCTCTTGAGTTCTTCTACTGATTGGATGAAGCCTGGCAACATTATGCAGAGTAATCTGCTTTACTTAAAGTCTACTGATTTAAATAATAACGTAAAAAATGTAAACAAAAGAATTCATAGCAACATCTAGACTGATATTTGATGAAACAGCTGGGCATTATAGCCAAGTTGACACATGAAAGTATCTTCATATGAACAGTTACCATGAATCATGAAAACCTGTCAGTGATAAAAAGAGAGAAATTGTATCTTTGTATAGTTCATCATAGTTTTGTAAACATTTTTTCACATATAATGTTAAAAGCCCCGTGAGGAAATCATGGAACATGTTGCTATCAACAATTTCTAAATGACAAATCTGAGGCCTGGAGAAATTCAGAATCTTGAAGGTTAAGGAGCTAAAAGTGGCACAGTTGGTGTCAGAAGGGAAGTGATACCTTATGATTCATCTAATCTTTTCATTGCACCATCTATTACTTTTCCGATACAAATTCCTATAGTACTTATTATCTGCAATACTCTTCTGACACTTGGTTAACTGTACTTTTATTGATATGTATTCTGTCTCCAACTAAATTCTAAGACTTGCCTTATTACAGATAACCCTGTTATGCCCTATATATAATTGATTATCAATAAACATTTTTAAAAAGAATTAATTCTGCTACAAATCCTATTAATGCTGGATATCCATTTGTTTACATAGCTTGCGGTGACAGACTCCTTGAATAAAAATTTCAAGGCATGTGGAAGAAGCTATATTGCAGTGCCTTTTATAAGGCTGGCAAGTAAAAAAAAAAAAAAAAAACCCTAAATTATCTATATTAAGAAAGGCTCAAGAGTTGTGTGAACAAGGGCAAGTTGCTCAACTTCTTTAAGGTCTAATTTATCTTTAAAAAGGAGGAAGATACTAGAACCTTAAGAATGTGTTGTGTGAATAGAAAGTGAGTTACTATATGTATCAGTTCAGTTCAGTCGCTCACTCATGTCTGACAATTTGTGACCCCATGGACTATAGCATGCCAAGCTTCCCTGTCTATCACCAAGTCCTAGGGCTTGCTCAAACTTATGTCCACTGAGTCAGTAATGCCATCCAACCATCTCATCCTCTGTTGTCCCTTTCTCCTCCTGTCTTCAATCTTTCCTGGCATCAGGATCTTTTCCAGTGAGTCAGTTCTTTGCATCAAGTGGCCAAAGTATTGGAGCTTCAGCTTCAGCATCAGTCCTTCTAATGATCTTCCAGGACCAGGGATCAAATCCACATCTCTTACATCTCCTGCATTGGCAGGAAGGTTCTTTACCACTAGTGCTACCTGGAAAGCCTACCATATGTATAGTGGATATGACTAGTTCCATAACAATCAAGGTGCAAGAGATGTCATGATTCTCTTTTTGTAAATAAAGCCTTCTCTAAATCACAATTTATCAAGATCAACTTACTGAATCCAATTTAAGTGATTAAATGAGGTTATCTTCACTGAAGCTTACAAAATCCCTGGGGCTTACATATTCCTAGGAAAATGGGGAAGGGCCTGGCTCTGGGACGACTATTTTCCCCATTGGCTCCTTCTGCTTGCTATACACTGGGGTACAATCTTCAAAGAAATGGATGGCAGCTCAGTCTTTTAAATGCTCCACAATAGTTGGGCACTGCTTCTATGCCATAAACTGAAAGGGGCCTCCTTGGGTGAGTGCTGGGAGCCAGCGTGAGGAATCCTGACCATGGCAAAGGTCATGAGGAAGGAAGCCCGACAAAATGCAAAGGTGTGATCTGGCTTCAGGGATTCCCCCTGGGTTTTCCTGAACATCTACCCCCCAAAACCAGAGTCTGCCTGCTTTATTGTACTGTGCTTTCTACTCTTCTGACATTCTCTGGAAAAAGTTAGCTCAGGGCTTCAGTCTCCTGCATATGAAGAGAATGTTTCAGCTCAAACCCCTTTGATGGCTCTCTAACTTGCCTAACAGTTGGGGACTTTTACAACTTGTGAATTGTTTACTGCCCCCAACTGCGAGAGGCATGAAGCTTAGCACATCTTAGAGATACAGAGCCTTTTCTAAAGAGCTAAAAATTATATTGGTGATGGGTTTCACTGTTGAGTCAATGACTGCTGCCAGGCCTCCATATTCTTTATCTTTTAGGCACCTGGAGGGGGAAGGCAATGGCACCCCACCCCAGTACTCTTGCCTGGAAAATCCAATGGACGGAGTAGCCTGGTGGGCTGCAGTCCATGGGGTCGCTAACAGTTGGACAGACTGAGCGACTTCACTTTCACTTTTCTCTTTCATGCATTGGAGAAGGAAATGGCAACCCACTCCAGTGTTCTTGCCTGGAGAATCCCAGGGATGGGGGAGCCTGGTGGGCTGCCGACTATGGGGTCACACAGAGTCGGACACGACTGAGGTGACTTAGCAGCAGCAGCAGCAGGTACCTGGAGGATATTAATCAATGTAATTGGGTTATAGGAAAAGGAATATAGTAGTTTTGATGTTAGCAACACTAGACTTTTGAGTTAATTACTTTTCTCTTTGTTGTAAATCACTGTACTTCTTTCATTGTTATAAATTGTTGTGTCTTTGCTATGTAAGAATGTAACTTTATTTAGTGCTTTCTGAGAGTGGCACCAGACTTTGGGAAGAACAACACTTTTAAGATAAGTAAGTCTTCTGGTTGACAAACCTTTATCAGAAAATGGCTGTAAAATGTTAATTGGCCTTCTGGCCAGAAGATGATGTAAATCACCTAAGACTTGTGTATACAACTAGGTATGCAGAGAGAAAGGCTGGTCTCGATAAGAGTCAGGGCTGCTGACACTGTGTAATTTTATATTATCCATTGATCTCTATGAACAAAAAAGGTACAAAAAGCCTTTACAACAATAGAGGATGGGGCAGTCACTGGACTGGTTTCCCCCATGTCTTTTCTTAGTCTATTTTCTGGCTGAATTCCCATCTGGGGCGTGGAGGCTTGCCATGTCTACTTACTTGCCCCGGCTTTTAAGATCCACGCGAGAGGAAGCCCAAGGTGGGGGCATCCCACGCTACTCAAGAGGACGCCGGTGGCCTAACGTATATGGTGCAAGTTCCTTATCTTGGAACTTTATTGTTTTTCCCTATAAACCAAGTTATTCAGGCTCTTTTCTCCACTAAATTTTCCTACTACACTATTTCTTCCTAATCTCTCTTTATATTTCTAAATAAAGAAGTGTTTCCTCGCCACGTCGTCCCCACTTCGAATTACCCTGGATCCACTGGGGTTGGACCCTGGCAGGTGAGCTAACCAATACATACTAATACTTGCAAGTATTCCTTTCTGCTGACTTCATAGCAAAAAATGTCTTACTGGAGGTACTCAAGATGCAACATTTAAAGATAATTCTCATAGGTATTCAAACATCCATTCGCATACAAGGCCTTGTTGTCTCTAGAATGCTGAATCTAGGCACTTGAAGAAATCTACAATCCTCCCCATGTTTCAGGAACTACCTCCAGGGTTGAGCCACTCTCTCAAAGCCTCCATTTTCATCTCCTTTGGGACAGTCCAGTTTAATCCTTATTTTGGCAGAGGACTTTGGAATGAGTCCTATACTCTCACTCTGAGGCTAAAAGAAATCTGAATTTCAGAGGCATAGAGCCTTGGCATTGTTCTTTGGTGAAAACCCAATAAAGTATATTAATTATTCAGTAATTACATTGATGCATAGGCATTGAGTAGTTGCTCAACATACGTTGCTTTTTGTCAGTGTTATTTGGAAGACTATAACGCATGTTGATTATGCTCCACCAAACCTTCTGTGTCTCATGAAGCAAAGGATATAAGGAACGATCCTGTTTTTTGCAGTCACACAGCTCAGGTGTTGATCCTGGCTCTGCTGCCTATTAGCTCTGTGTACTTAGATGACTCATTTCATGCAGCCTCAATATTTGTATGTAAAATTAATTGTATTGGTTAAATAAACATAATCTATAGCCTTAGACTTCAGCTGACAAGACATATAAGTATTTTACATTTCTGATAATATCCTGAATCTCAAGGCTTTGAGTCTATAGCTGCTAAACTAATAAAAAAGTCAGGTTTTTGGTGACAGCTCTTCCCATTAACTTAATTTTGTATGGGGCCCTGTGGGTAAGGTTTGCCTGCAGTCACTTTGTCCTCACATCCTCTGTGTTTAGTCCCAGGCTGCTGTTCTCATGTTTCCCTCTCTGAACAGTAGAAAAATTCCTGTTGGGTCTCGTGATGAAAGATATTTCAAGTAAGTTCCCTCGAGCCAGGTCTTCAGGTTGGTCCCAGCCATAGCACACTCACACCTGATGAGGAGCAGTATCAGGGAAGGCCACGTGCAGCCTCCTGCTGCCACATCCTGCCTCCCTTTGCCATTCAGACAAGTTACCAGCTTAGAGTTGCTCTTCCATATCTTCTTATAGCATCTGAGGTCCCGTCTCCAGGCCAGCCTTCTTCAAGGAATCCCAGCCCCCTAGACTGGTTTGGATGCCCGAACACAATATGTCGACCAGGTTTAAGTTCTCACCTACAGGTATCCTGGACCCGTGCAAAACAAAATGTGTGTCAGGGCATTTGTATCAGTCCTTAAGAGCATTCTGCGATGGTCACAACCCCCCTGGGACATTTTGTGAGAAGAAGTTTTGCTATCAGGCACACATAGAGGACCTTATGACATGTTGACCCTTGACCTGGTCCAAAATATTCCTTATAGCAACTAGCATGTGCAACATAGTAGGCTCTCAGCAAATAGAAGTCCCCTTCTGTATTCTTCACTTAAGAACAATTTGATGTATTTGCTAGACAGATGACTATAGAGCATATTTTATCTTTATGCCAAGCAAACTGATTTAACAGTGATAAAATCTGAGATCCAAATATCTCTTGGTCTCTATTGTTAAATAGAGCTCCTCAGGACTTGAGAGCTTACTATTAATGTAGTCTACATGATTATCAGCTCAACTGGCTTAATCAGAAATAGAATTAGTGGAACGTACAATAATTACCAGGGAGAGTCATGGTATTGCACTATGGTGGGAACCATTTCAGCTTGTATCCCAACAAGAGAAAATTCCTCTTCTTTCCTGGCAAGGACTCAACCAGGGAAAAGTCATGGACTCTTCGTTTACTAGAGCCCTCCCAACTTCCTTTGCCCCATCTAGTGGCTTGACCTGGTTGCAGACCCTGAATTGGGATTCTTCACTGATTCCAAACAAATCTATCTTTGCTGGAGAAATAGCTGGCAGAAATATTTGTTTCAGGTTAACAATGCAGTCTTCACACTGTGAGAAAATGTCAGCTAAATAAATGGGGCACAGATACTTGAACACTGAAAACTTTTGTTGTGCTTGCTTTTGTCAGAAAAATCTCACCATTAATTTCTGATACTGACCAACAAACAGATGATATCCTTGACCATGATGTGTAAAGATGTGAAGACGGACCTCTTGCTGACTCAGGTACGAGGTGAGTTGGAGCCCGTGGTCAGTGCCTTGGTCTAGCAGGTGTAAATTTTCTAAGCTTTCCAAGACACTCAGCTCTTTGCTGATAATAGTGTCGAGTTAGTTGTAAACCACCCTTTCATTATTACCATAGGCCACTTTCATTGACCTGGGTTTCCCCAGGTCCCACTGAGTAGCCATCAGTCAGAAATGAAAAGATGACTTTTTTTAAAAGTCATACACCCTCTATTTGTCCCTGTTTCCTAAGAAGAGAATTTCATTCCTCAAATCTCACTTTCAAAGCAATTATCATTTCTTCCTAACAAATTTCCAGATTCTTCTGTCATTCTTAACCACCAGGTGGTGCCAATTCCTTACATTTCCTAAAGACCTCACCTTCTGAAGTAACTTTTTTCAGGAGGTTTAATTCTCAAACTTCTGTTATTCGAGACTCATAATGTAATAAGGAATTTTGTAAACGGAACTCAGTCAGTTGTAGTTGAAAAGCCGGTTGCAAAACATTCGGATGTTTAACCCTGAAGTCACTCTTGTGTGTTTAAACCAGAAGTAACGCCAAAGTTAAGGGCAAGCTATGGGGATAGAAACCAAGCAATTGGCAGACTCCACTCTTCCACTTGTGTGGTGCCTTACCACTGACATGTATAAGAACAGACGTCTTCTCATTCCAGGAACACTGCTTCATTATAAAACACTCACACGATCTTACCTACAATGATCTTAGAATTTAGCCTTTAATAAAGATTTGTAAAGATTCTGCAGTATTCTTTCTTGACCATGATATGTAAAGCAGTCTCTAAAACAAGGATAATAATGTTTATCCTGAATGTAAAAGCAACCTTGGAAATGAAAAAGCTGAAGTCAGGAGAGGGCAGGAAGCTAGATATGCGGATTATGTTCAGGGCGCCGTGGCAGAGCAGCTCAAACATTCCATTTGGTCTCCTGTATTTTCTCCTCACCTCGCAATTAGATGGGTCCGAGGGACTAGCTCTGACCAGCGAAATCCTAATGGGTGTAACTGTATTATTTGAAACACCTTGCAAGTGGCTCGTTTCCCTTTCCCCCCTAACAGAACACCTGAGGAAGCTGCATGCTCAGGCTGGTGCAGCTCCAATATGGCGGCAGCTCCACTGGCCTGGGTCTCTGAATAACTGTGTGGTGCAGAAAGTTGGTCAGCTCATAGTGGGAGATGTAATGTGGACAAAATATAAACCTGTTATGTTAAGCTACTCAGATTTTTGGGTTGATCATAACCCTTGAGTACATGCCCAGAATAATGCCAGCTTTCTCTCAGCAAATATGTTCTACTTTCTTACATCATTCCTAACCAATACATGACTTGGATCCATTTCAGATTATTTAGCTTTGGGGATCTGGTTAATGTATAGATTTTAAATCGATCTATATTCATCTGGATTACACATTGTGTTGGAATCCTTGACTTTCGTTTTCTTCTCTTCGTAAGGAATAACCACAAAAATTTCGAGAAAAGGCATTTTAGCGGGAACTTGGTAGATAGAATTGGCTGAAATCCCAATTAAAGTCATTTTATAACTTGTGCTACAGAAACTTCATATCATTCATTTCCTTTCTAAAATAGGATTAATAAAAACATTGATCTTAGAAGTTTGGTGTGAGAGTTGGTTAAATTAGATAATAAATATATTTTGAGTAATTTTTAAAATAAATAATTTTCTTTTTGGCTTCTCTGAACTCATGACTTTTATCTTGGTCTTAAGAACGTTTCTATCTGTGCAGGATAAATCTAAAATTTGTTATATGAGGAATACAAATAGAACATATTAATAAATTCTGATCCTGACTTATACATTTGGACTGTGCAGTAAGATGACAGCCTTATAAACTTGGAGGATTTAGCTTAGCAGTTCACCAGTCATGGAGAGATCTTACCCCTTCTACCTGTGACAGCAGCCAGGCCCTCTCTGGGGTAAAACTCACCACTTTCAAACAAAGGGTAATTATGGGAAGAAGAGAACAGTAAGAGAGTGAAGAAAGCAGATGTCTCTCCACATTTTTTCCTCTCTGGGTTGTGGCTCCCATCTAGATCTGGGCATTCTTTAAGTGAAAGGAACACCAAGAGTGGGGAGGTTCACTTTCACCTTCTACTCTCCATCTGAGGCTCTGGGAGGAAGCACACATGTGGGCGGTCATATTCCAACCTAAGAATGAACCAAGGTCAGGAGGAGTAAGTCCTAGAGCTGCGCTGCCTTTGAGCCTATATAGGATGAGCTGACCTCAAGAAATTGAACATTGGGCTGGAGAGCTTTCAGCAGCATCCTGATGGATAAAGAAATTCCACTGAAACCAGAAGGGGCAGAGGACATGATACTCGAGATCCCTGATGGCTCCCTGCTGCCGTGAGGTTGTAGGGGTTGCCCCCACGTACCTCTGTGTGAAAGGACACCATCTCTAGGGGAGAGGCGAAATTGAGGAGACCAGGTGAGACTTTTATACTATAGAAACAAACATTATACTTTTAAAGATGTTGGATTGGATTAAATTTAAATGGAACTGGACAGTTAAATTTTTTCTTATTCAGATGTAGAGGATTGAAACTGAAAACCAAAGTAGTTGCAGACCAAGCAATTGTATTTTATGTAATTTTTAAAGACAGTAAGTACATTCATAAATAAACATATATGTGTGAAATGTATGTATGACACAATATGACTTAAAATTATAAGACTTGTGTATACAACTAGGTATGCAGAGAGAAAGGCTGGTCTCGATAAGAGTCAGGGCTGCTGACACTGTGTAATTTTATATTATCCATTGATCTCTATGAACAAAAAAGGTACAAAAAGCCTTTACAACAATAGAGGATGGGGCAGTCACTGGACTGGTTTCCCCCATGTCTTTTCTTAGTCTATTTTCTGGCTGAATTCCCATCTGGGGCGTGGAGGCTTGCCATGTCTACTTACTTGCCCCGGCTTTTAAGATCCACGCGAGAGGAAGCCCAAGGTGGGGGCATCCCACGCTACTCAAGAGGACGCCGGTGGCCTAACGTATATGGTGCAAGTTCCTTATCTTGGAACTTTATTGTTTTTCCCTATAAACCAAGTTATTCAGGCTCTTTTCTCCACTAAATTTTCCTACTACACTATTTCTTCCTAATCTCTCTTTATATTTCTAAATAAAGAAGTGTTTCCTCGCCACGTCGTCCCCACTTCGAATTACCCTGGATCCACTGGGGTTGGACCCTGGCAGGTGAGCTAACCAATACATACTAATACTTGCAAGTATTCCTTTCTGCTGACTTCATAGCAAAAAATGTCTTACTGGAGGTACTCAAGATGCAACATTTAAAGATAATTCTCATAGGTATTCAAACATCCATTCGCATACAAGGCCTTGTTGTCTCTAGAATGCTGAATCTAGGCACTTGAAGAAATCTACAATCCTCCCCATGTTTCAGGAACTACCTCCAGGGTTGAGCCACTCTCTCAAAGCCTCCATTTTCATCTCCTTTGGGACAGTCCAGTTTAATCCTTATTTTGGCAGAGGACTTTGGAATGAGTCCTATACTCTCACTCTGAGGCTAAAAGAAATCTGAATTTCAGAGGCATAGAGCCTTGGCATTGTTCTTTGGTGAAAACCCAATAAAGTATATTAATTATTCAGTAATTACATTGATGCATAGGCATTGAGTAGTTGCTCAACATACGTTGCTTTTTGTCAGTGTTATTTGGAAGACTATAACGCATGTTGATTATGCTCCACCAAACCTTCTGTGTCTCATGAAGCAAAGGATATAAGGAACGATCCTGTTTTTTGCAGTCACACAGCTCAGGTGTTGATCCTGGCTCTGCTGCCTATTAGCTCTGTGTACTTAGATGACTCATTTCATGCAGCCTCAATATTTGTATGTAAAATTAATTGTATTGGTTAAATAAACATAATCTATAGCCTTAGACTTCAGCTGACAAGACATATAAGTATTTTACATTTCTGATAATATCCTGAATCTCAAGGCTTTGAGTCTATAGCTGCTAAACTAATAAAAAAGTCAGGTTTTTGGTGACAGCTCTTCCCATTAACTTAATTTTGTATGGGGCCCTGTGGGTAAGGTTTGCCTGCAGTCACTTTGTCCTCACATCCTCTGTGTTTAGTCCCAGGCTGCTGTTCTCATGTTTCCCTCTCTGAACAGTAGAAAAATTCCTGTTGGGTCTCGTGATGAAAGATATTTCAAGTAAGTTCCCTCGAGCCAGGTCTTCAGGTTGGTCCCAGCCATAGCACACTCACACCTGATGAGGAGCAGTATCAGGGAAGGCCACGTGCAGCCTCCTGCTGCCACATCCTGCCTCCCTTTGCCATTCAGACAAGTTACCAGCTTAGAGTTGCTCTTCCATATCTTCTTATAGCATCTGAGGTCCCGTCTCCAGGCCAGCCTTCTTCAAGGAATCCCAGCCCCCTAGACTGGTTTGGATGCCCGAACACAATATGTCGACCAGGTTTAAGTTCTCACCTACAGGTATCCTGGACCCGTGCAAAACAAAATGTGTGTCAGGGCATTTGTATCAGTCCTTAAGAGCATTCTGCGATGGTCACAACCCCCCTGGGACATTTTGTGAGAAGAAGTTTTGCTATCAGGCACACATAGAGGACCTTATGACATGTTGACCCTTGACCTGGTCCAAAATATTCCTTATAGCAACTAGCATGTGCAACATAGTAGGCTCTCAGCAAATAGAAGTCCCCTTCTGTATTCTTCACTTAAGAACAATTTGATGTATTTGCTAGACAGATGACTATAGAGCATATTTTATCTTTATGCCAAGCAAACTGATTTAACAGTGATAAAATCTGAGATCCAAATATCTCTTGGTCTCTATTGTTAAATAGAGCTCCTCAGGACTTGAGAGCTTACTATTAATGTAGTCTACATGATTATCAGCTCAACTGGCTTAATCAGAAATAGAATTAGTGGAACGTACAATAATTACCAGGGAGAGTCATGGTATTGCACTATGGTGGGAACCATTTCAGCTTGTATCCCAACAAGAGAAAATTCCTCTTCTTTCCTGGCAAGGACTCAACCAGGGAAAAGTCATGGACTCTTCGTTTACTAGAGCCCTCCCAACTTCCTTTGCCCCATCTAGTGGCTTGACCTGGTTGCAGACCCTGAATTGGGATTCTTCACTGATTCCAAACAAATCTATCTTTGCTGGAGAAATAGCTGGCAGAAATATTTGTTTCAGGTTAACAATGCAGTCTTCACACTGTGAGAAAATGTCAGCTAAATAAATGGGGCACAGATACTTGAACACTGAAAACTTTTGTTGTGCTTGCTTTTGTCAGAAAAATCTCACCATTAATTTCTGATACTGACCAACAAACAGATGATATCCTTGACCATGATGTGTAAAGATGTGAAGACGGACCTCTTGCTGACTCAGGTACGAGGTGAGTTGGAGCCCGTGGTCAGTGCCTTGGTCTAGCAGGTGTAAATTTTCTAAGCTTTCCAAGACACTCAGCTCTTTGCTGATAATAGTGTCGAGTTAGTTGTAAACCACCCTTTCATTATTACCATAGGCCACTTTCATTGACCTGGGTTTCCCCAGGTCCCACTGAGTAGCCATCAGTCAGAAATGAAAAGATGACTTTTTTTAAAAGTCATACACCCTCTATTTGTCCCTGTTTCCTAAGAAGAGAATTTCATTCCTCAAATCTCACTTTCAAAGCAATTATCATTTCTTCCTAACAAATTTCCAGATTCTTCTGTCATTCTTAACCACCAGGTGGTGCCAATTCCTTACATTTCCTAAAGACCTCACCTTCTGAAGTAACTTTTTTCAGGAGGTTTAATTCTCAAACTTCTGTTATTCGAGACTCATAATGTAATAAGGAATTTTGTAAACGGAACTCAGTCAGTTGTAGTTGAAAAGCCGGTTGCAAA
This sequence comes from Oreotragus oreotragus, assembly GCA_006410675.1. Taxonomy (NCBI): domain Eukaryota; kingdom Metazoa; phylum Chordata; class Mammalia; order Artiodactyla; family Bovidae; genus Oreotragus; species Oreotragus oreotragus. Next base: position 58,652 of record SJYX01015442.1, on the reverse strand, counting down.
ACATTCGGATGTTTAACCCTGAAGTCACTCTTGTGTGTTTAAACCAGAAGTAACGCCAAAGTTAAGGGCAAGCTATGGGGATAGAAACCAAGCAATTGGCAGACTCCACTCTTCCACTTGTGTGGTGCCTTACCACTGACATGTATAAGAACAGACGTCTTCTCATTCCAGGAACACTGCTTCATTATAAAACACTCACACGATCTTACCTACAATGATCTTAGAATTTAGCCTTTAATAAAGATTTGTAAAGATTCTGCAGTATTCTTTCTTGACCATGATATGTAAAGCAGTCTCTAAAACAAGGATAATAATGTTTATCCTGAATGTAAAAGCAACCTTGGAAATGAAAAAGCTGAAGTCAGGAGAGGGCAGGAAGCTAGATATGCGGATTATGTTCAGGGCGCCGTGGCAGAGCAGCTCAAACATTCCATTTGGTCTCCTGTATTTTCTCCTCACCTCGCAATTAGATGGGTCCGAGGGACTAGCTCTGACCAGCGAAATCCTAATGGGTGTAACTGTATTATTTGAAACACCTTGCAAGTGGCTCGTTTCCCTTTCCCCCCTAACAGAACACCTGAGGAAGCTGCATGCTCAGGCTGGTGCAGCTCCAATATGGCGGCAGCTCCACTGGCCTGGGTCTCTGAATAACTGTGTGGTGCAGAAAGTTGGTCAGCTCATAGTGGGAGATGTAATGTGGACAAAATATAAACCTGTTATGTTAAGCTACTCAGATTTTTGGGTTGATCATAACCCTTGAGTACATGCCCAGAATAATGCCAGCTTTCTCTCAGCAAATATGTTCTACTTTCTTACATCATTCCTAACCAATACATGACTTGGATCCATTTCAGATTATTTAGCTTTGGGGATCTGGTTAATGTATAGATTTTAAATCGATCTATATTCATCTGGATTACACATTGTGTTGGAATCCTTGACTTTCGTTTTCTTCTCTTCGTAAGGAATAACCACAAAAATTTCGAGAAAAGGCATTTTAGCGGGAACTTGGTAGATAGAATTGGCTGAAATCCCAATTAAAGTCATTTTATAACTTGTGCTACAGAAACTTCATATCATTCATTTCCTTTCTAAAATAGGATTAATAAAAACATTGATCTTAGAAGTTTGGTGTGAGAGTTGGTTAAATTAGATAATAAATATATTTTGAGTAATTTTTAAAATAAATAATTTTCTTTTTGGCTTCTCTGAACTCATGACTTTTATCTTGGTCTTAAGAACGTTTCTATCTGTGCAGGATAAATCTAAAATTTGTTATATGAGGAATACAAATAGAACATATTAATAAATTCTGATCCTGACTTATACATTTGGACTGTGCAGTAAGATGACAGCCTTATAAACTTGGAGGATTTAGCTTAGCAGTTCACCAGTCATGGAGAGATCTTACCCCTTCTACCTGTGACAGCAGCCAGGCCCTCTCTGGGGTAAAACTCACCACTTTCAAACAAAGGGTAATTATGGGAAGAAGAGAACAGTAAGAGAGTGAAGAAAGCAGATGTCTCTCCACATTTTTTCCTCTCTGGGTTGTGGCTCCCATCTAGATCTGGGCATTCTTTAAGTGAAAGGAACACCAAGAGTGGGGAGGTTCACTTTCACCTTCTACTCTCCATCTGAGGCTCTGGGAGGAAGCACACATGTGGGCGGTCATATTCCAACCTAAGAATGAACCAAGGTCAGGAGGAGTAAGTCCTAGAGCTGCGCTGCCTTTGAGCCTATATAGGATGAGCTGACCTCAAGAAATTGAACATTGGGCTGGAGAGCTTTCAGCAGCATCCTGATGGATAAAGAAATTCCACTGAAACCAGAAGGGGCAGAGGACATGATACTCGAGATCCCTGATGGCTCCCTGCTGCCGTGAGGTTGTAGGGGTTGCCCCCACGTACCTCTGTGTGAAAGGACACCATCTCTAGGGGAGAGGCGAAATTGAGGAGACCAGGTGAGACTTTTATACTATAGAAACAAACATTATACTTTTAAAGATGTTGGATTGGATTAAATTTAAATGGAACTGGACAGTTAAATTTTTTCTTATTCAGATGTAGAGGATTGAAACTGAAAACCAAAGTAGTTGCAGACCAAGCAATTGTATTTTATGTAATTTTTAAAGACAGTAAGTACATTCATAAATAAACATATATGTGTGAAATGTATGTATGACACAATATGACTTAAAATTATGACCATGCTATATACATTAAATAATGTTTCCAATGCTCATAATAAGTATGTGTGTGTGCATGCTAAATGCTTCAATTATGTCTGACTGTTTGTGACCCCATGGACTATAGTCCGCCAGGCTCCTCTGTCCATGGGATTCTCCAGGCAAGAATACAGCAGTGGATTGCTATGCCTTCCTCCAGGGGATCGTCCCAACCAGGGATTAAACCTGTGTCTCCTGCATTGGGAAGCAGGTTCTTCACCACTAGCACTACCTAGGAAGCTTTAATAAATGTTGAATCAAGGTTAAAACTCCTAGCATACATGGCATCTCTTCTTGGATATTTGAGAAGCCTTTATAATTCAGGGTGTTAAATAATTCTTGACTGTCCTCAATTCCGATTTATTTCTTCTCCGTCTTTTCCATTTCAGTAAATGGCCTCACTCTTCAATCAATTTCCTCAGTCTTTAAGTTTTCCCTTTTACCTCCACAACTAATCCAACAGGAAATCTTGTTGACTTTCTTATTAAACATGTTTGATTCCTTTCTTTTCTTCCCATTTTCATTTTCTAAAATTAATCAAAACCTACTCTATTTCTGCATTTGACTTCCTAATAGTCTCCCATCCATTCTATATTTCTCTTAGCAGTCAATGTAATCTTTTAAAAACATAAAAGAAATCATATTAATCTTGGTTAAAACCATTTGATTACTTTCCATTGATCTTGGAATAAAATCGAAACCCATCATCTTCATCAACAAGGTTCTACATGGGTTGGTCTCTGCTTGCTTCTCTAACTTCATTCCTCATCACTTTCTTCTTCCTCTCACAGTTTAGACCATACAGGACTCTATTATTTGTCTATCATGTGCCTTATGTCTGGAATTCTCTTCAGAATTCAGCTGGATCTTTGCAATCCTAGCTGCCTCAGAGTCCCCATATCTCATCTCCTGTATCTCTTCAGATTTTCCTGACTATCCTGCTCATTCTTTATCAAGTGTTTATCTCCATTATAACATTTACCACAATCCATGACTATTTACATTTTAAAATTCTGCTCACCTGTTTACTGCTGGTAGGCTATAAGCTCTGTGGGGGTAGGAATCTTGTTATGAACTGTTGTGTCTTCATAGTCCGGTACCATTAGCTGCACATAGAAGGGTTCACTAAATATTTGCTGAAGGGAGGAAGGGGGAAGGGAAAAAGGAAGAAAGTGAAGAAGGAAGGAAGGAAAGATGTGGGTAACAAATTAATGCCCTCAAGTCCAAATCATTAATGAAATTCGTTATGATGACTGTAACATATCTCAGGGATTCCCTGGTAGCTCAGATGGTAAAGAATCCACCTGCAATCAGGAGACCTGGATTCAACACTTAATCATGAACACTTAACTCATCAAGTGTTTCTAGCTTCCTGCCTTCAGATAAATGGTAGGAATGTACTTTCTGGTCCTTGTTTTTGTTGGGTGGGGCCACGTGTCTATTTCTAGTTAATGGGTAATGAGTTGTGATGTAAGTGTTATTTGTAATTTCCAGACAAGAGCATATAATTACTGATGCAAGGTCTTTCAAAGATTTTTTTCCTCTGCCATAGTTTCACCAAATGAAGATGTAGCCTTTATGTTGCTTTTTATTATTGTTGTTTATGTGTTTACAGGCTTCCCTGGTGGCTCAGACAGTAAAGAATCTACCTGCAATGCGGAAGACTCGATTTGATCCCTGGGTGGAGAAGGTCCCTCGGAGAAGACAATGGCAACCCACTCTAGTATTCTTGCCTGGAGGATCCCCATGGACAGAGGAGCCTGGTGGGCTGCAGTCTGTGGGGTTGAAAAGAGTCAGCTATGACTGAGCAACTAAGCACAGTGCAAACATTTTCCCCAGTTATTAAATTTTGATGAATTTGTGTAGCATTTGCTTTATTTTATAAACCTATTACTTCAACATATCTTGGAAATCTATTTTTATTAACTCTTCATCATTCATTTATTCACTTGGCAAGCATCTACTATTTATCAGACTCTACCACGTTCTTGGGATGGATCAGTGAACGAAAGAGACCATGGTGTTCGCCCTTTCAAAGCTTGCATTCTAGAGTTGTAGATAGACAATAGATATAATATTTATTGTGCGATGGCTCTGAGGAAGACACCTCACTGGTCTGTTGTCATGACTCCAGGAGTGCATGTGTGACTACAGAGAGTGATCCTGGGGAGAGTAAGGAGAAGTCAGAGGTAGGTAACTGTGTCCCAATCATGCAGGGCCTTCCAGGATCATATAAAACCTTGTTTATGCTGAGACACATGGGGCATCATTGAAGAGCTTTGAGCACAGAAGTGGTATTGTCTGACTTAAGGTTTTAAGAGGACTCTGTGGTTGCCATGTTGCAACTAGACTGGAGGATGCAGGAGTATAAGTTGGGAGACGTCTGTGTGTGTGTGTGTGTGTGTGTGTGTGTGTGTGTGTGCATGCCCTCTGTTGCATTTGCCTCTTTGTGACCCTATGGACTGTAGGCTCTTCTGTCCATGGAGTTTTCCAGGCAAGAATACTGCAGTACTTGCCTTTTCCTGTTCTAGGGGATCCTACAGACCCAGGGATCAAACCTACATCTCTTGGGCCTCCTGGATCGACAGGCATATTCTTTACCACTGTACCACCTGAGAAGCTCATGGAAGACTTGTAAGAGGGTATTACAGTCATTCAGGTGAGGCACCCATATTTATCAGTTAACTCTAAATACGTCAGTAGACTTATTCCAAAGTCCTTTCATATTGTTAAATAGTAGTGCTACTTCTCTCTGACTGATTCACTTTCAAAGTATTTTCTTCTCTTCCTTCCCCTCATGGCCTTACATAAAGATGTGTTATCTCTTAATTGTACATTGCCTGTAATTTTCTTGTTATGAGGCAAGAAAAAAATGATTTATAACTCCTTTTTAGGTAATATTTTAAATTCCTTACTCTTTCATGAGCAGTTCATTTTCCTAGATCTTTTCAAATATATACTACTTTGAATGGCAATTATGAATTCTTTTGTTAACATTTTTGTTAAACACTTTTTATTTATTCATTTTAGCTCCATATTTTTTGTTCTTTTTGTTCTTTTTAGCAGATATTTTTCTACAATGAATGTCTTGCATTTTAAACTAGGTCTTTCTTTGACTTCAATCCCAATATGAATTTTTTTCTGAATACATTTTTTGGTACATGAATTCATTATATAGTAAAAATAGATGCTTCTTTTGGTACTTTAAAAGTCAAAAAAGTCTATCATCTGTTATGATTTAATTAGAATGCAGTCACTGTTTTTCTGCATTTAAAAATTCTTTCTAGTATAATACTCATCCATTTCAAATCTCAATGTTATTTTGAAACATAATTTATTATTTTGTATTTCTATTTCATTCTCTTGAAGCCTCATTAATTTTCCTTTATCAATTGCTCATTTCTTATCCCTTGTTGACTCATGTGGATGTGATCAATTTTGATGTTTACTTATATATTTCTCATTAATTTTTGGTTTATACTGAAACACTTGAAAAAAATGTTATTAAACTAAAAGACTTAAAAACTAAAACAAAAAAGAAATTGAGATATAACTTACGAAGTGAAGTGTTAGTCGCTAAGTCATGTCTGACTCTTTTGCGACCCCATGGACTGAGGAGTGGGCTCCTCTATCCGTGGCATTTTCCAGGCAAGAATACTGAGTGGGCAGCCATCTCCTTCTCCAGGGGATCTTCCCGACCCAGGAATCAAACCCAGGTCTTCTGCTTTGCAGGGAGATCCTTTACAGTCTGAGCCACCAGGGAAGCCCCATAACTAACATACAACATTATATTAATGTCAAGTGTAGAACATAATGATTTGATATCTGAATATACTGCTAGATGGTATCCATCATAAGTCTAGTTAACTGTCACCATATATAGTTACAAAATTTTTTCTTGTTATGAGAATTTTTAATATTTATTCTCTTAGCAACTTCCAAATATGAAATATAGTATTAATAATAATGATCACTCTGCTGTACATTACATCCTCATGGATTATTTCTTTTATAACTGAAAGTTTTTGCCTTCTGACTGACTTTACCCATTTCTCCCATCTCTTCCTTCCCACTCCCCAGTCTGGCAACCAGCTGTCTGTTCTCTGTATCTGAGCGTGGTTTTAGATTTCTCATATAAGTGAGCTCCTATTGTATTTGTCTTTCTCCGTCTGATTTGTTTTACCTGATGTAATCCCCACAAGATCCATCCATGTTGTTGAAAATAGCAAGGTATCACTTTTTATGTCTAAATAACATTTCATTATATATACATATGTGTGTATCACATTTTTTAGTCTATTGACCCATGAACACAGATTGTTTCCATATCTTGGCTATTGTAAATAATGCTTCATTGAACATGGGAGTGCATATATCTTTTCTAGTTAAGTATTGTTGTTTTCTTTAGATAAATACCCAGAAGTGGAATTGCTGTATCATGTGATAGTAGCACATTTAATTTTTGAGGAAGCTCTATACTGTTTTCCCAGTGACTACACCAATTTACTTTACTGTCATTAGTGTACAAGGATTCTCTTTCTCCACATCCTTCCTCACCAGCATTTGCTATTTCTAGCTTTTTTAGTAATATTAACTCTAATAGTGTCAGGTGGTATTTCACTGTGATTTTGATTTGCATTTCCTAATGATTTGTGATGTTGAGCACCTTTTCATGTACCTATTGGCCTTCTCTATGTCTTCTTTGGAAAAATTAATATTCAGATCTGCCCATTTAAAATCATTGTTTTTTTTTAAATTGAGTTGTTCTGATTCTTTGTATATTTTGAATATTAGCCCTTGATCCTAAATGTTTTGCAAATATTTTCTCCCATTCCGTAGGTTGTCCTTTAATTTTGCTGATGGTTTCTTTTGCTGTGTAGAAATTTTACTTTGATCTAATCCAACTTGTTTATTTTCAACATCATTGCCTTTATTTCTAGTATCAAATTAAAAAAAAATCATTGCCAAGGTAATTCAAGGAATTTGTGACCTGTGCTTTCTTCCAGGAGTTTTATGGTTTCCGGTCTACATTCAAGACTTTAATCCACTTTGAGTTAATTTTTGCATATGGTATAAGTTAGTGGTCCCATTTCATTGTTTTGCATGTGGCTTTTTGGTTTTCCCAACACCATTTATTGAAGAGGCTTCCTTTCCCCATTGTATATTCTTGGCTCCCTTCTCATAATTTAATTGACTATATATATAAGCGGATTTATTTCTGAACTCTCTATTCTGTTCCATCAATTTATGTGTCCAAAACTATTATTTCTTAAACTTAAGTGGTATTGAGTATGGTTGCGGGTAGCATTGTAGTTATGAATCCAGAAAAGAAATTTTTGTTTATTCTGTATGAATGGATGTTAACATTCTCTTGTAAACATATAAAATATTTCAATGTGGTCATTACCTTGAACCAAAGATTGTATGAAGACCTTCCTCTCATGAGAAGAAAGAGGGGAAAAAGTATAAATTGGCTTAACGAAGATTACTAATAATTCTCTAGTTATATTTTAAAATAAAAAACCTCATTTCTAAGCTGTTAAATTCCCATAAATAAAGAATAAACTTAATAAAATTCTCATATGAACTGATGTCACCAATTTATTGTTTTGATTTTACATTTGTTTGCAATTTCATATATTCCTCCAGTTTGTAGGCAAATTAGAAAGTACTTTAAAGCTTATTTTTTGTCCTTTGTTTTACTCAGGCAGTGTCCTCTCCCTATTGCTCCCCAAAGGAAAAGAAGAATGATCATCAATGGCAAATGGCAGTTGCAGAACCAACACCAAAAAGTAGCTTCACATTCACGAGGGAACACTAAGCTTCTTACTTAGGGTTTCAGGTGCTCTACACATTCAGAGAAACTTCTTTCATAATGAACTAAGGATTGAACCCGGGTCTCCAGCATTGCAAGCAGACGATTTTTACTGTCTGAGCCATAAGGGAAGTTCATAGAAATGATCCTTGAGATTTGAAATTTCTATTTTTGGTGCTGATGGTTTCTGACTTAGGGTGGTTCCATGATTTTTCTGCTTTACAATGATGCGAAAGCAATATTCATCCAGTGAAAACCATACTTCAGGTCTTGAATTCTGATCTTTTCCAGGGGCTAGTGATTTGCCCTACTTACTCTCTTGTGATGCTGGGCAGCTGCAGTGCCACAGCATCCAGCTGACCACATGATCATGGGGGTAAATAGCTCATACACTTATAACCATTCTGCTCCCATTCAACCATTCTGTTTTTTTTTTTTTTTTCTTTAGAGTAGTCAATAAATTTCACAAGATATTCAACATTGTATTATAAAATAGACTTTTGTTAGTTGATTTTGCCTAACAAGAGGTTAATGTATGTGTTCTGAGTATGTTTAAGATAGGCTGCACACAGCTATGATGTTCTATAGGTTAGGTTTACTAAATGGAGTTTCAACTTATAATGGCCTTATTGAGACTTAAGAAAGTGAAAGTGAAAGTTGCTCAGTTGTATCCAACTCTGTGACTCCATGGACTATACAGTCCATGGCATTCTCCAGGCCAGAATACTGGAGAAGATAGCCTTTCTCTTCTCCAGAGGATCTTCCCAACCCAGGGATCAAACCCAGGTCTCCTGCATTGCAAGTGGATTCTTTACCAGCTGAGCCACAAAGACTTAATCCCATGGTAAATTGAGAAAAATCTGTGTTATTCTTCTCTTCTGTATATACAGGGCACTTATTACATATGCTAGATATACATATTTATTGTCTGAATTGTAGCTAAATTAAGAATTAAAAGGTGCACTACTAATAATCACCTGGGATAATGGGTGTAATTGTGACATTCCCTAGCACACAAAGCATTGCCTGAAATGTGGGAGACCCAAGTTTGATCCCTTGGTTGGGAAGATCCCCTGGAGAAGGAAATAGCAACGCACTCCAGTTTTCTTGCCTGGAGAATTCCATGGACAGAGGAGCCTGGTGGGCTACAGTCCATGGGGTAACAAAGAGTCAGATACAGCTGAACAACCAAGCCAGCACATCAAAACATCTGCTTACCCTATAGACATGTATTAGAAATCTGTTCCCACCATTGTCATGAACTGAAGAGAAACAAATTTCCAGAATAGTATGGTAGGAACACTTCTGTCTTTCCTCTGCCTCATCTCTTATTCATCCTTTGAAGAAGAAGATTGATGAGTTTGGGAGAAAGCTGAGCATGAAATCTCCAAGTATAACTACTGCCAAAGGAACCAATGTAATACTTGATACCTCCCAAAATAAAGATTTCCCCAGATGCCTGTTGCAGAAGTTTCTGATATTTCATAAAATAAAATTTCTTGATAATTCTAAATTTAAACATCCATATGGAGTTCAGAAAAATTAAATTTAAAAATATCTCTCTCTTCCCTACAGCTGTCTCTATTATAAAACTTTTCATAATCTTCAGGTAGAGAGTTTTTAAATGAACACTTTCTTCTCATTTTTCCATATTGTCAAAAAATGGCTTCTCTGTTTCTGAGAATCCTGTTTAATAAAATTTAAACTTATCCTTTGCATTTTTATACCCATTAAGGGTGCAAGTCAAGCTCAAATCACTTTATTTTGTGTATTCTAGAGCTACATTTATTATTAATCTAAAGTTTAAAACCTAACTCAATGTTGGGGAGCCCAAGTTGGGAAGTTTTTATTTTTTTATTTATTTATTTTTCATCTTTTAAAGACTTCCCTACAAAAGTTTGCAGCTTGAATATATGTCACAGAGGATGAGATGGTTGGATAGCCTCACTGACTCAATGGACCTGGTTTGGGTGGACTCCTGGAGTTGGTGATGGACAGGGAGGGCTGGCATGCTGCAGTTCATGGGGTCGCAAAGAGTTGGACACGACTGAATGACTGAACTGAACTGATAGTGAATTCAAGAGTCCTGAACCATCCAGGAAAAAACCCAAGATGGCAGAGTAGAAGGATGTATGCTCATCTTCTCCTGTGAGAACTCCAAAATTACAACTCGCTGCTGAACAGTCATCGACAGGAGAATGTTGGATCCCACCAAAAAAAAAAAATCCCACATCCAAGGGCAAAGCAGAAGCCCCAGCAAGATGGTAAGAAGTGCGAAATCATGTTTAGAATCAAACCCCATACCCACCAGAGACACTCAGAAGGCTCAAGCAAAACGTTGTGTCACCAGGAGATCCCCCAGAGGCCGAGCCAGACTACCTGCCTTTGGGTGTTGGAGTGTCTCCTGCAGAGGTCGGGTCAGCAGTGGCCCGTCCCAGGGGCAGGGGCCCTGGGTGCAGCAGACCTGGGTGTGGATTGAGCCCCCTTGGANTGTGTCACCAGGAGATCCCCCAGAGGCCGAGCCAGACTACCTGCCTTTGGGTGTTGGAGTGTCTCCTGCAGAGGTCGGGTCAGCAGTGGCCCGTCCCAGGGGCAGGGGCCCTGGGTGCAGCAGACCTGGGTGTGGCATGAGCCCCCTTGGAGGAGGTCAGCATTAACCCCAGCATAGAGCCGTCAGTAAAGTAACACTCAAAACTCTCCAAACTAGGCTTCAGCAGTACATGAACTATGAATTTCCAGATACTCAAGTTGAGTTTAGAAAAGGCAGAGGAACCAGAGATCAAATTGCCAACATCCATTCAATCACTGAAAAAGCAAGAGTTCCAGAAAAACATCTACTTCTGCTGTATTGACTATGCCAAAGCCTTTGACGGTGTGGGCCACAACAAACTGTGTAAAATTCTGAAAGAGATGGGAATACCAGACCATCTGACCTGCCTCTTGAGAAACCTATATGCAGGTCAGGAAGCAACAGTTAGAGCCGGACATGGAACAAAAGACTGGTTCCAAATAGGAAAAGGAGTACATCAAGATTGTATATTGTCACCCTGCTTATTTAACTTATATGCAGAGTACAGCATGAGAAATGCTGGGCTGGATGAAGCACAAGCTGGAATCAAGATTGCCAGGAGTAATATTAATAACCTTACAGATATGCAGATGACACCACCCTTATGGCAGAAAGTGAAGAAGAACTAAAGAGCCTCTTGATGAAAGTGAAAGAGGAGAGTTAAAAAGTTGGCTTAAGGCTCAACATTCAAAAAACGAAGATCATGACATCCGGTCTCATCACTTCATGGCAAATAGATGGAGAAACAGTGGAAACAGTGGCTGACTTTATATTTTTGGGCTTTAAAATCACTGCATATGGTGATTGCAGCCATGAAATTAAAAGACGCTTACTCCTTGGAAGGAAAGTTATGACCAAACTAGATAGCATATTAAAAAGCAGAGACATTACTTTGTCAACCAAGGTCTGTCTAGTCAAGGCTATGTTTTTTCCAGTAGTCATGTAGGAATATGAGAGTTGGACTATAAAGAAGTCTGAGCACAAAAGAATTGATGCTTTTGAACTGTGGTGTGGGAGAAGACTCTTGAGAGTACCTTAGACTGCAAGGAGATCCAACCAGTCCACCCTAAAGGAGATCAGTCCTAGGCATTCATTGGAAGGACTGAAGTTGAAGCTGAAACTCCAATACTTTGGCCACCTGATGTGCAGAGCTGACTCTTTTGCAAAGACCCTGATGCTGGGCAAGATTGAGGGATGGAGGATAAGGAGACAACAGAGGATGAGACGGTTGGTTGGCATCACAGACTCAATGGAAATGGACATGAGCTTGAGTAAACTCTGGGAGTTGGTGATGGACAGGGAGGCCTGGCATGCTGCGATTCATGGGGTTGCAAAGAGTCAGACATGACTGAGTGACTGAACTGAACTGATATGATGAGGTTGGAAGGAGTCGAACATGACTTAGCGCCTGAACAACAACATATATATGTAGACATATATGTTCACATACCTATACACATGGGTTTTTAGAGCCATTTTTATTGGTTCACATTTTTGGTTGGTTCACATTATTATTTGGTATAACAAATAACTTGGTAAAAGCTCATCTTTTTCACCTTTGACGCTTCCTTGACAGAATTGAATGTGAGACCCACAGGGCTCTGAATGCTGTTGGCAAAATGATGTCCCTTTCCCAGTACTTCTTGGTGCACAATATCTAATATACCATAGACAGTTGGAGGTTGTCATTGGAACTGACAATTTACATCTCTTTCTAAACAATAAGTTTTATTGGCATATAGTTGCTTTATAAGGTTGTATTAGTTTCTGCTGTATACCAAAGTGAGTCAGGTATACATACACATATATCCCCTCTTTTTGAATTTCCTTCCCATTTAGGTCACCATAGGGCACTGAATAGAGTTCCTTGTGCTATACAGTTGTCATTCGTTATCTATTTTGTGCATCAGTTCAGTTCAGTTCAGTCGCTCAGTCGTATATGAGAGTTCCAGTTCCTCCATTTTGTGGCCAACACTTGGTATGGTCACCGTTTTTTATTTTTAATCTTATAAAAGGCAGGTAGTGGATTCTCACTGTGGTTTTTTTCTTGTATTTCCCTAATCACCTATGATATTGATCACTTTTTAAAAGTATATTATATTTTTTAGAGAAGTTTGAGATTCACAAGATGATTGTGATTCTATACAAGAAAGTACAGACGGTTCTGATAACATCCCCTGAACCCACACAGGCACAAAGTCCTCCCTCCCACATTAGAATAGCACCTTTTAATCAATAAACGTACATGCACATCAAAGTCTGTAGTTTACATTACAGTTCACTCTTGGTATTGTACAAATGTATAACATGGATCCATCCTTATAGTGTCATGCAGAATAGTTTCATTGCCCTGAAATCCTCTGCATTCCACCTATTTATCCCTCTCCTCAACCCCTGGCAACCACTATTTTTTTTTACTGTCTCCATAGTTTTGCCTTTTAAAGGAAGTTATATACTTTGAGCTGTACAGTACATAGCCTTTTCAGATTGGCTTCTTATACTGAGTAGTTTGCATTTAAAGTTACGCCATGTCTTTTCATGGTTTAATAGCTCATTTCTTTTAGTGCTGAATGATACTTCACCATCTGGATGTACCACAGTTCATTCGTTCACCAACTAAAGGACATCTTGGTTGCTTCCAAGTTTTGGCACTTATGAATAAAGCTGCTATTACTTTCTGGGCCAGTTTTTGTGTGGACGTTTTTTCAATCCATTTCAGTATGTACTAAGGAGTAGGATCGCTACGAGTTGGACACAACTGAGCGACTTCACTTTCACTTTCCTGCATTGGAGATGGAAATGGCAACCCACTCGAGTGTTCTTGCCTGGAGAATCCCAGGGACAGAGGAGCCTCGTGGGCTGCCGTCTATGGGGTGGCACAGAGTCGGATATGACTGAAGCGACTTAGCAGCAGCAGCAGCAGCAGGATTGCTGTATGACAACCCACTCCAGTACTCTTGCCTGGAAAATCCTAAGGGCGGAAGAGCCTAGTAGGCTGCAGTTCATGGGGTGGCGAAGAGTCAGACACGACTGAGTGACTTCACTTTCCCTTTTCACTTTCATACACTGGAAAAGGAAATGGCAACCCACTCCAGTGTTCTTGCCTGGAGAATCCCAGGGACAGCGAAGCCTGGTGGGCTGCTGTCTGTGGGGTCGCACAGAGTCAGACATGACTGAAGCAACTTAGCAGTAGCAGCAGGATTGCTGTATCATATGTAGAAGTATGTTTAATTTTGTTAAGAAACAGTCAAATTGTCTCCAGAGTGGCTGTATCATTTTGTGTTCCCACCAGCAATGAATTCCTGTTGTGACTGCCAGTCCAGGTTCGATGCATGAGACAGGGTGCTCGGGGCTGGTGCACTGGGATAACCTAGGATAGGATAGGGAGGGAGATGGGAGAGCGGTTCAGGAAGGGGAACACATGTAAACCCATGGTTGATTCATGTCAATGTATGGCAAAACCTACTACAATATTGAAAAGTAATTAGCCTCCAATTAAAATAAACTAATTAAAAAAAATAGAGTTCCTGTTGTTCCAGATTCTTGTCAACATGGCACAACACACAGTATTGTCGGTGTGTTGAATTTTTGCGTTCTAATTACATGTGTAGTGACTTATTAGAAAATCCCATGGACAGAGGAGCCTGGTAGGCTACAGTCCATGGGGTCACAAAGAGTCGGACACGACTGTGCGACTTCACTCTTCACTCACATCACCCTGAGTCTTAAAAATAGGTTCAAAGAAGCAGAAGTTGTTTCAAATCCCTAAGTCTGGAATATTTTTAAAAAGAGGGCAGGCTTGGGCTTGTTGCTTGGAGGCCTTGTTCACCACCACCCTTTGGGTTGCTCACACTTGGGTCCATCACTATAGGGAGAGGTCGGAGACTGAAATGGGAAGGGTCAGGGATCAGAGGATCTCTTTAAATACCTGGTGTCCTGAAGAACCTTGAGGGCTCAGACCAGCAAGGTGAGACTCTAACACTTAAGGGACTTGAAGATCAGTTGGATGAAGGCTAAGATCATTTCCCCACATTAGGAATGTCCTGCTGGGCTGGCTGCCCACCCCCAGGACTCCCTGTGAATCTGCCCAGCCGCTGCCGTAGTCACCACCACCAAATCAAGGCATCACCAAAGCAGCACTGATGGAGCGGAGGGCTTCATTCTCAAGACCTTTCTGGCTGGGGAGGTGACTGGGCCACCTAAGAGTTGCCTTTTTCCCCCAGCAAAGCCTTGAAGTTGGAAGGCATTCTAGCCTGGGCCATTGACTGGGAGACTCAAGGACTTGTTCTGGGTCACTTGTTCCTGCCCCTCTGTTTGTGGTCTCTGTTGGGGGCAGATCACAGATGTCCAATTCCATCCATCTGGGTGGATTTCTGGGCCCACTATAGACAGAAGAGACCAGCAAGGTGAGACTCTAACACTTAAGGGACTTGAAGATCAGTTGGATGAAGGCTAAGATCATTTCCCCACATTAGGAATGTCCTGCTGGGCTGGCTGCCCACCCCCAGGACTCCCTGTGAATCTGCCCAGCCGCTGCCGTAGTCACCACCACCAAATCAAGGCATCACCAAAGCAGCACTGATGGAGCGGAGGGCTTCATTCTCAAGACCTTTCTGGCTGGGGAGGTGACTGGGCCACCTAAGAGTTGCCTTTTTCCCCCAGCAAAGCCTTGAAGTTGGAAGGCATTCTAGCCTGGGCCATTGACTGGGAGACTCAAGGACTTGTTCTGGGTCACTTGTTCCTGCCCCTCTGTTTGTGGTCTCTGTTGGGGGCAGATCACAGATGTCCAATTCCACCCATCTGGGTGGATTTCTGGGCCCACTATAGACAGAAGAATACTTGGCAGGGAGAAATTTGCTAAGAGAGGACTTTTCAGTAAGTGGAAAGGTATTGTGTCTTGATCAAGAGTGGTATCTCTCAAAAGGGCCCACGTATCATAGTCACTTGAAAAGCTTTTCAAAATACCACGAACAGGGCAATTCATACTTTTCTTTTTTCTGGACTGCCAAAGAGAATTTTATAATTGCCAGCTCTATTTTCCTCTCTTTGAAAATGCTTCATCTTTCAGATCTTGGGACCAGGTTGGGTAAGTTGATTAGACCTTTTTGCTGGGAAGAGAGGCCTAATTGATCTATATAATAAAAGGGAAAATAGATGACGGGGAGGGGAATTGCTGAAGGTTGAGGATATTGTGGAGGGGGTACCTTAGAGAACAGCCGAGGCTGTGAAGGAAGTAGGTTGATGATAAGGACTTTCTGATGGATAGCTGTAAACTGTGACTCTCCTTCATGGTTTTCAAGAAAAGTGCAAGAAAGGATTTATAATTTATTTTGTGCTTTAGTTACCACAACATAGCCCCCAAAACTGGACCACATAAATTCTGAGTTAATAAGGGTTACACTTATGTCTCTCTCCCTGATCTTCAGAGAAGAGGGCTACCTCCAGCGTGCAGGCTTCAATTCTGACATACTACAGGTCATTCTACCACACACCCCTTCTCCACCCCAACCTCATTGAGAACCACTGACATAGAGCTTCTTAAACTTTTTATTTATTTAAAAATTTTTGGCTGTGTTGGGTCGCTGTTGCTGTGTGCAGGCTACTCATTATGGTGGCTTGTCTTGCTGCAGAGCACAGGCTCTCAAATGCGCAGGCTTCAGGAGTAGCTCAGGGGCTCACAGAGCTTCTTAGAAGCACTAACAGCCTGGTAAGGGCGAACTCTATAGCCATCAGGCCTTTCTCACCAAGCATCCTCCTGGTCCCCATCTCTGTCCTATGTCTGTATCAGTGCTCAGCCGAAGCTCTGTGCACACTGGTTCTTCCATATTTCTGCAGGCTCTTCTGCCTGCTTCTCGGATTCTCCTTTTGGTTTGCCTTCTTTCTGACTCCCAGGTGTAGGCATGTCCACTAAATATTCTCTTCAGCCCTCTCTTCTAATTAGGGTTCTTAGCCCAGAAGTAGGTTGCCAGGTTTAACAAATAAAAATATAGGGTGGGGGCGTCCCTGGGGGCTCAGTGGTAAAGAATCTGCCTGCCAATGCAGGAGACGTGGGTTCGATCCCTGATCTGGAGAGATTCCACGTGCCTTGGAGCAACTAAGTCCCTGTGCCACAACTACCGCGCCTGTGCTTTAGAGCCTGGGAGCCACCGCTACTCCGAGCATCCCAGAGCCCGTACTCAGCAACAAGGGTGGCCATGCAGTGAGAATCCCACGCGTTACAACTAGAGAGCAGCCCCCACTTGACGCAGCCGGAGAAAAGCCCGCATAGCAGCGTGGACCCAGAACAACCAATGGATAAATTTTTAAAAATATAGAGTGACTGTTGAACTTGAATTTCAGATAGTGAAAACACTTTTTATCTGGCAATCCTATCCAGACGTTAAGTATGACCTCACCACAATTTCTCTGTTTTCCTTTTTCCTCTTCTTTTTTATTTTTAGAATTTTGGTTTACACAGTGAATTTGAAAATCTATCGGTAAACACAAAAATCAAACATATTGACTGGGAGCATCATCTGTGCATGAATATTCAGAGGCTGACTCTGTTGATTGGCCTTGTTATGTATTCAGCATTTCTGGGTGATTGTAGGACGTAACTGTTCTCAGACTAAAAGAACCACCCCTGAGGAGGCTTGGATCACATTCATTAATTTATTTGGCCATCCGGTCACTCATTTATTGGGTGGAATTCAGCATGTTCTTCTCCATTTACAAGGTCAGGTTTCTTTGGCAAGGGAAGTAGCTAAATAGCTAAAGTTGACCCATATTTTCCTTTCCTCTAAACCACTGGTTTGGTTTTCTTTCTTCACATAGAATCTAATCAGCCTAATTCTCACCTTGCTTCAGAAAGATTCTTGCAGGAGGGAAAACGAGTCTTCCCATCGTTACATAAATTCTCATGGGACTCCCCTTTATAAGTTTATGACAGCCAAGAGTTGAGCCCGGAGCTCCAAGAGAAACAGCCATACGCTGATTTATGATGGCAGCTGCTGCTAAATCTCACCCCTCTTTCCTTCTTACAGTGTCATGTTACCTTGGGGTTACAAAACTCTTTTCACTGTTATTCAGGGGAATAATAATAAAGTGCCAGGTTGCAAGTATAAACATGATCATTCTGTGCCTATTATTGTAAATCAAATTTTACCTTGGAACAGAAGCACAGAAAACATTTTTATACTGTCAGCCACTGCAAACCTTTTTAGGAGTCTGTTTTTATATAACCCTGGGATGACCTGAGGTATTGTTTGAGCTGTACTGACCAGGGAAGCTGGCCACATTGGTTAGTCTGGCTATTTTTCCTTACAGACCTGAGCACTTTCCTTGGGCAAAGTGTTAACCTGATTTAAGCATAACATTAGGGTTAATAATGTGGGCTCAGGACTCCAATTGCCTGGGTTCAAAGCATGGCTTTGTAATTTCCTATCTGTGTGACCATGGCAAGCCACTTAACTTCTCTGTGATCAGTCTCCTTAGCTTTAAAATAGGAATGATGATGATGATGGTAATATGTTACAGGTTTACTGTCATGTTTAGCTTAGTCCATGCAGAACATTTAGAGAGGCGCATGGGACATGAATAGCGCTCTACTTGTTAATTATTTATAATTATGCTTTTAGCTCTCAATTTTTATTTTTGAATATGAAGCCCCTGTTTTAAAGAAACACCAGTTTTTCAGATTTCCAGGTGATAGTAGTAAATTTTTTGAGATCCACAGAGTGAGGAAGTATATAATGACAGGAGATCAGCTGTGAAACTTCTGTATTGGGATGAGGCCTGCCACTATCCAGTCCTGTCCCAGAGTTGGGGCAAGACTTTCCCTTCCACAGTGCTGCCCCTCTATATGTCAAGGCTTGTTTCAGGAATGCTTGAGAGGGATGGCTGTTGAAAAGGAGGCTGGCCCCCCGGGCAGGTGGGATGAGCTCAGCAAAGACTCTGGACGCCATTGGATGCCAATGATGGATGAACCAGTGCAGGTCCTGATGGAAGGCCTGCTGCTCCCTACAATACCAGACATATTTTGTGACTCACTTTTGCTTCTCTACCCAATGGCAGGGTCTTGACCTCTGGTCTAGGTCACATAACCCATTCTCTCCTAGCCCTGGACTCCATCATCTTCTAGTGTTCATGAGGACAAGATATGGAGTTAGACCTCTTTCTCTCTTTCTGTATTTTCATTCTGCCTATCATGACATCATAAACTGTAATCCTGATTTCCCTGGGGCCTTCTCTTTTAATTCTTAAAGCCAGAATGACTTTATTCTGTCTGTATTTCTGTTTCAACAAACCCTAATTCTTTTACAAGCTATATGAGAGGGTCAGACTGATAAGGAATTGGTCCTAATACTGTAGGTCACCACTCAATGACACTGGTAAAAGCATTTCACCCCTTAGCACCTCAATTTCCTCATTTGTAAAATGGGGAGATACAATTACTTTGGTCATGGGGTCCTGGGTGTTAAAATGAAACAATGCATGTAAAATGCTTAGCACAGCGGAGGATTAGGCATGTAGGGAAAGCTCAATTTAAACTAAATGATGCAAAACCAGGCACATAAAACCAAAGCTACAAAAATCTTACAGAGTCTAAAAATAAAATTAAGTAAAAAACTCTCTTTATCCAAACCTGACCTCCAAAGTGGACTCTGCTTAGTCCACTTTAAACATTCATCCAAACTTTTAACACTGCTTTGAAATTCTTCTATTCCCTCTGTCCTGTGACCTCTGACATGAAGCCATGACATGATGTCACAGTCACCTTTTACTTTGACTTTGTGAGAATTTCCTGACCTGGTTCTTTGTCTCCCTCGCTTTCAGCAGCTGAGAGATCTCTGGCTGCACTCATGGTCCATCTCCAAGCACTCTGCAGTAGGGTTTCACTCTTGGTTTTATTTCCTTTGGCTGAATATGAACAATATTAGTGGATGACTTCAGAGATTATTCTTCCTTCCTTTGTCTTTTTAAGGAGTACATTTCTGGTTTTGATATCCATTACAGGGATGGATAGCTTTCTGTTCTGTAACAGTCAAGATTTATAGCACAGAGGATTAGGACTGATTATTTGCATTTCAAAAATTTCCCTTCTGTGGCAGTCAGGAAGCCCCTCCAGTACCCAATTTTTTCCCACTTGACTTTTCCTTTTTCCTGCATGCAGGACCAGCAATGTAATTTGTGAAGCTCAGTGCAAAATGAAAATGCAGATTTCTGTTTTCCAGAGTGGCTACTCCATTTTACATCCTCAGAATCAATATATGAGAATTTCAGTTTCTTTGCCACTTCACCAACACTTGTTATAATCTGTTTTCTTTTTTAAAATTCTTTATTGAGATGTAGCTGGCATACAACATTATATTAGTTTCAGGTATATAACATAATGATCCAATATATGTATGTATTGAGAAATGATTTCTACAGTGAGTAGTTAATATCCAACACCATACATACAGATTTTTTTGTGTGTGATGAAAACATTTAAGATTTATTCTCTTAGCAACTTTCATATATAGAGTATTATGTACTATATTCACCATGGTTTCCATAACATCCCAATGACCTATTTATTTTATAATTAAAAGTTTCTGTCTTCACCCACTTGCCCACCTCTTGCTTCTGACAACCACCAAACAGTTCTCTGTATCATGAGATTAAAAAAATTTTTTTTCTTTTTATTACAGTGGTTCTAGTGAGTGTGAAGTGGCTTCTAATTGTGGTTTTGATTTGTATTTCCCTGATGACTATTTCCCATCACTTCATGGGAAATAGATGGGGAAACAGTGGAAACAGTGTCAGACTTTATTTGTGAGGGCTCCAAAATCACTGCAGATGGTGACTGCAGCCATGAAATTAGAAGACGCTTACTCCTTGGAAGAAAAGTTATGACCAACCTAGATAGCATATTAAAAAGCAGAGACATTACTTTGCCAACTAAGGTCCATCTAGTCAAGGCTATGGTTTTTCCTGTGGTCATGTATGGACGTGAGAGTTGGACTGTGAAGAAAGCAGTTCAGTTCAGTTCAGTCGCTCAGTCGTGTCCGACTCTTTGCGACCCCATGAATTGCAGCATGCCAGGCTTCCCTGTTCATCAGCATCTCCTGGAGTTCACTCAGACTCACATCCATCGAGTCCGTGATGCCATCCAGCCATCTCATCTTCGGTCGTCCCCTTCTCCTCCTGCCCCCAATNTGTGAGAGTTGGACTGTGAAGAAAGCTGAGCACCAAAGAATTGATGCTTTTGAACTGTGGTGTTGGCGAAGACTCTTGAGAGTCCCTTAGACTGCAAGGAGATCCAACCAGTCCACTCTAAAGGAGATCAGCCCTGGGTGTTCATTGGAAGGACTGATGCTGAAGCTGAAACTCCAGTACTTTGGCCACCCCATGCGAAGAGTTGACTCGTTGGAAAAGACCCTGATGCTGGGAGGGATTGGGGGCAGGAGGAGAAGGGGACGAGAGAGAAAGAGATGGCTGGATGGCATCACTGACTCTATGGACGTGAGTCTGAGTGAACTCTGGGAGTTGGTGATGGACAGGGAGGCCTGGCGTGCTGCGATTCATGGGGTCACAAAGAGTCAGACACGACTGAGCGACTGAATTGAACTATCTGAGTGCCTGTGTTGTTAAAGTGTTAGTCACTCAGTCATGTTGATGCTTTTGTGACCCCATGATCTGTAGACCACCAGGGAAATCCATGGGATTTCCCAGGCAAGAATATTGGAGTGGGTTGCCATTCCCTTCCCCAGGGCATCTTCCTGACCCAGGGACTGAATTCAGGTCTCCTTCACTGCAGGTAGATTCTTTACTGTCTGACCACCAGGGGAGCCCAATCTGACTACCTAACAAATGCCAGGCACTTTTTCAGGTGTCAGGGATACAAACGAATAAAAGAAGACTGAATCCCTGCCATCGCAAGCTTACATTCTGATGGGGTTGAGAGACCAACAATAACCCTAATACACAACTGAATGCTATCATTTTCTCAATGGTTCTGTGTGTCATTTGGTGGACAGGAGATTCGGCATTTAGAGAGATCAGAAGTCTAGAGTGAGAGTTCCGTAACACTGAGTAGGGTGGTCAGAGTGGGTATCATCAAAAAGGTGGGATGTGAAGGTCAGGCAGGTACCTAAGGAGGTACCTGGCAGCAGACTGCCCTTGCAGAGACCCTGATTAGAGGAAGAGCAGGAGGCAAGGGAGGCAGGCAATAGATCTGCTGGGCTTGCAAGCTTATTGTAAGGATTCACTTTTCATTCAAAAATGAATGGGAGCTGCTGGAGGGTTTGAACAGAGGAATCAGGCAGGAATTCCCTATCTTGCCTCCTCCTCTTCCTCTTCAAACTCATCTGCATTACTTCCCATTCATCTTTGCTGAGGTTTCTGTGGAAAAGCTGTTCTTTTTCTAGGCTGATTCATTCCTGTTTTGAATGTAAGCCATTGGTATCCCATCAGGATTGCCTCTACCTTTCACCCCTGCCTCTATAAAGTTCATATTGGCATCCCAGACCACCCCGACCTTCTAAATGTCATCATCAACCCCTTCAACCCTCTTGCTAATGGACCATCATCTCTTCTTTTACTACCTATGGACGTGAAAGACATTTTTCTCTTCCCTGTCTCTACTTTCTCATTCATTAAGTCATTCATTCATTCAAGAAACTTTATGAGAACATACTACCTGTGAGGAACTATGCTGAAGACACAGGCTGCGCACATGGGCCAGTGGGCACAAGGGGAAATGAAGCTCACTTGTCTACTTTGTCCACTAAAACTGCTAAATCCATCCATTCTCATTTTTTAACTTTCCTATTTTGAAATAATTTGACAATTGCAGAAAAGTTTCAAGAAGAGTAGAAAAACTTTCCCGATACCTTTCACCCAAAGTTCCCAAATGGTAACATTTTCTGAGATTAGCTTTTATTCTCTCTCTATATGTGTGTGTGTGCATGTAGGCACCTGTATAGCTCACATTTTTTGGAGCTGTGGATATGATACCTCTTTACACATAAATATTTAGTGCATATTTCTTAAAAACAAGAAATTTCTTCACCACAGGACTGTGATAAAAATCAGGAAAAACACTGATGCAATGCAATACCATTATTCATAGATACTTTGGGATTTATTAATACTTTGGGATTATTCACACTTTGACAAAATGTGGTAATCATGTCTTTGCAGTATGTGATTCTTAACTTGAACTTTAAAATGATGCCTTTTTAAAAGTGTGACTTTTATACATATGCTGTGCAAAAAAATCATGAAAAAGGGAGAATGAATAAAATTTCTTGTTCACCAACTCCCAGAACTTGCTCAAACTTGTGTCCATTAAGTCAGTGATGCCATCCTACCATCTCATCCTCTGTTATTTCCTCCTCTTCCTGCCTTCAATCTTTCCCAGTATTAGGGTCTTTTCTAATGAGTCAGGGTCTATTCTAATGAGACAGTTCTTTGCATCAGATGGCCAAAGTATTGGAGCTTCAGCATCAGTCCTTCCAATGAATATTGCCAGCACCCTATTTCATGTCTTCACTATTTCTTGTCCAGATGAAAGAAAAAAAAAAAAAACCCTAACTGTTCTCTACCCTTCTGTTCCCCAGCCTTCCTTTCATTCTGCCCAAGTCATTCCATAAGGGAATATGATCATGCAACGCTCTTCCTCTGGGGCCACCCATGGCACTCAGGATAAAACACACACACCATATGGAACACACCTGCCTGTTTCGATTCTGGCCCCTGTCTCCCCATGCAGCACCCCCCACCACCACTCACACCAGACACACCAAGAATGTTGATCCATCAGTGGCTCCTCCAAGTTCCACGCCTCTTTGCCTTGGTCTCCTCCCATGGAATGTGCCATCTGTCCAGCTTCCTCATCCTCAATTCTATGTGTGCTTTATTGCTACTCATTCTTAAATGCTGAGCATAGGCATCTCCTCCAGAAAACCTTCCCTGACCAGCCCACTCCAACACGGTTTCTTCCTGGGTGTTCTCAGGGGTTCCCAGGCTTCCCTCTGGCATTATCGAGCTGAACTGTGATGGCCTGGTGATGAGGTTGCCCTATTAAGCCACCAGCCGGGACCATTCTCACACGTCTTAGAATCCATTATAGCACTAAGCACACTGCTTGACATGAGTCAAATTCCAGTAAATGCTTTATGAAAGAACTATAGGTATAACATTTTACTTCCTATTGCCTCTAGCTGGTACCATCAGCATAAAAGCTGTGCATCTGCATTTTGTTTTATATCTACATATAACTCTTTTTAGTTGTGTTATATGTGAAATGATCCTGAGAGCTGAATGAACTCAATCACAAATTTACATAAGTAGAGCATTTCCAATGGAGAGCTTTTATAAACCCAGCAGACAACCTGAAGAGGGTTAAAATTTGAAGAATTACTTCTGATAAAAATGATTTTTTAATGGAAAGAGTCCAAGCTGGGTAATTTGACAAAGATAAACTCAAATCTTCACAGTGAATTTATTATCACAGTCACTTTTATTATTAGGAATTTCAATATAATGGAGGTGAAACACAGATATTTTGTTTGTTGGAGGCAGACTTTATTGATGTGAAAAAGATGAAAAACCAACTTAAGGATCTAAAGCTGCTTTACAAAGTCTATAATCTCTAGTGGCTATGACAGTTACTTAGGAGGATGACTTGACAAGTCAGCTTAGTGGGTATCAGAAGCCAGTATTTTGCTTGATTAGAAA
The DNA here is from genome assembly GCA_006410675.1 of Oreotragus oreotragus. Taxonomy (NCBI): domain Eukaryota; kingdom Metazoa; phylum Chordata; class Mammalia; order Artiodactyla; family Bovidae; genus Oreotragus; species Oreotragus oreotragus. Next base: position 34,340 of record SJYX01015442.1, on the reverse strand, counting down.
AATCACACAGGAACTTCCCTGGTGGTCCAATGGCAAAGATCCATGCTCCCAGTGCAGGCAGCCCAGGTTTGATCCCTGGCCACGTTCCCTTGTGGCTCAGCTGGTAAAGAATCCACCTGCAATGCGGGAGACCTGGGTTCAAGCCCTGTGTTGGGAAGAGCCCCTGGAGAAGGGAAAGGCTACCCACTCCAGTATTCTGACCTAGAGAATTCCACGGACTGCACAGTCCACGGGGTCACAAAGAGTCAGACACGACTGAGTGACTTTCACTTTCAGGGAACTAGAGTCCACGTGCTGCAACTAAGAGTTTGCATGCTTCAACTAAAGACCCCACATGCCACACGGCAAGACCAAAGAGCCTGCATGCCGCAACTGAGACCCGGTACAGGCAAATAAAGAAACAAATAGTTTTTAAAAGAAAAATCACACAAATGAGAGACAAAAGGAGTCATTAACACAATAAAGATAATTTAGAGATGAGAACAGCATCCATTTTGATTTTTCTCCAAAATTTTCAGCATCGCAATAAATAAAAACATCAGAATTGCAAACATGTGACTCTGAGAAAAACTATACAGTATTACATAGAGAATCTACATATGCATCTACACACATATATTTGTTCATATATAAACCACGAAAAATGTTTCATATTAATGTGAAAATCTAATATTTATTCCTTACCTGAACCTGAGAAATTGTCTAAAGACCCGTCTGCTGTTGTTGAAACTATTTCACTGCTGCTCATTGGCTCTGTTTTAACTACAAAAATAAACAACATATGTCATGTATCCAATTAACAATTATTTGTAAAGGTACAGTAGAGAAGATATAACATTCAAAAGAGTTTTAAGAAAATAATCTAAAAATCAACTCTTTCATATTAGTATATAAATCAGATTGATATTCCTAATCGAGTCTTTTTTAAAGAAATTCACCTTAAGTTTTTCTAAGGAACCTACTGTGACAAGTAACTTTTAAAAGAAACACTTTACACTAAAAGTTGCTTTCTCAGTTATCCAGCATGACTGAAAAACAGAGTGCTCATTTTAATGGATTATTATTACCACCCTGCCACACCAAGCCACCAATTCATCAATGTCTAACATACACTTAGTACCAAAACCACACTAAATATAAATGAAGCATAAATAAAAGTTTTTCCATTTAAAAATAATAATGATAGCAGACAGTCTGTGGAAAATATAACCTTTGGTAAAGTGCCCTGGGTCTATAAACTGAAGGCATTTATATTTATGCTATTGGTTCTCCAAAGCAAATCCACTCTACTGTTATAGTGATGGGATTATTACAGATAAGCCAGATCACCTCTGGATCCCTTTTCTCCTAGTTTTATATTTTTTAAAATAAAAAGGTAGAACCATTATTTTCCCTAGAAATTACTAGCAAAGTGCTATTACTGGAATTTGCCCAGCCCACTTTGTGCAAGTTATACATCCCTATTAACAGGCTTTCAAAAAAAGTGTAACAATATTTTAAAGGTTACCTAAAAATCAATAACATGTATCCCAAAATGAAGGCCAAAACAAGAGAATATTTGGGGAGGCTTCTCTCACCATGTAAATACATTCTGGAATGGGGAAAGATGACGGAGAAAATGCAGCTTTTCCTTCTCTTAACACTGCCAATCTCATATAAACATAAGGCAAAGGACAAATTCACCCTCTTGGGCCTTCAAATCTTTCACTCGTGCAGAATGACTAGTTTAAAATACACATTATGAATAGTTGCAGCAGATAGTTACTTTCAAAAAATTAATTATTTAGACTGTCTCTAAACCAAGTTGAAAAATAAAATTAATTCAAAACATTAATTATTTAGATTCTCTCTAAACCAAGTTGAGTCCAAAGGAAATCACTTCAATTGACTGTTCTAATGTAGAACAAACAATAGTGTGATTGAAGTTTGCACTTTTCCACTTCTTTTAGGTTGGAAGTCTTAGTTGATGCTAATAAATTCTGACATAAGCCTGTATTTCCCTCTTCTCTTCACGCCTCCACGAAACTTAACAGTATTGCTCTTCATACTCGTTACACTGCCACAGATTCAAGAAGCCAGGGAAACCTGTGCTGGTGCAGTTTCCTGCTCACTTCCCCACATCCTTATCTTACTGCTTTAAAAAGAACTCATATAATGCCCTGTACATACAAAGCAATAGTTCTATTTCACTCTGTACTTGACAGATTACCACCGGGATCCGAACTTAGTATCAAATATCACATGACCAGAAAAAGACCAAAGCTATGCCCAAGAGGAATAGGTCTACAAAGCACCTACTACGTGTGAGAGTCTTTATAGACATTCTAATTAATCCCTTTAAATAATTCTACAAGTAGATCTCAGAAGACAACACGCAAACTCTCTAGTTTCACATGCAAGAACTGAAATCAGAGATATAAGGAAATTGCCCAAGTGGCTGAAATGGGATTTCATATTAGCTATTTTTTATTCCAAGGCTGAAAACACTGGCAGTTAAGTGGCACATCCCAATAATAAGAGCTACTTGACAACCCAGCACAGCAATGGAGGGACTGCCACACTCTGTAGACATAACGGGAAGCAAAACCCCTACCGTCCTTGTATTACTGGAGTGCTAATGCTTCCAGGCCAGAGAACCCACTGGCAGATCTCAAGTGGAAGGTCCACACTCACCTGGCTGACCGGGAAAGATGGTGAGGAAGAAATTTACAGTGTGAGAGTTAGCCCAGGCGACTCCTGAGTCTTTGCCAAATCTGGGGTCCTTGATTCTATAGATTGGACTGTAAAATTCATGAAAGCTTGACTCTGCCTAACTACTGCTACCTTTGTACCCCTATGACCCACCCCAGCTACTCTCCATATTTGGCTTAATCAAGTAGTTTTCACTCCCAAGAGGCATATTTAATTGTCCTTGAGATGCCATTAAAAATATGCAAAAAGAATAGGAAGGAAAAGAAGGGGATACTTAATCTTTTAGGCCTCAAGCCCATTGCTTTTTGCCTTTGTTCAAATATACTCATGTATAGACTAAAGAATAAAGATTCCCTTTTCCTGAGGAATCCATTTTTTGTAAAGGCTCACTGTTTAAGAGAAGAACCAGTACATAAAGTAACTACCATAATATTCGTGATCTTATCAGGTCCTGTAGGTCAACCTGCCATCATCAGCCACCTGATGCTACAGAGACTGGTGACTTACTGTGATAGAAAATCGTTTCTGAATGAAAGCCAAATAAACTGAGACCTCTTCTGGTTTTGGGCACGCCAAGCATACACCCACCAGAAGATTGAAAAAGACAAGATAATAATCCTGTGGCCACCAAAGCTTTACATATCCTTACTAGTGCCATGACATTTATAAATATGTCATAAGTGACATAATAAAGCACCTTACCAAAGCTCTGAATTTAAAAACACAACATACTGGATTTTTAGTTTGATCATTTTAAGGTGCTGTTATGTCTGACAATAAGGATCCCCTCTACACTACCTATCTGAAAAGAAAAAAATTTATGAATAACCTGTTTTCCTCTAAATAATGGTAGGATTCTTCTATCTCCATCACACTTTTTCCTTTCCTATATGATTTCATTGTCAGAAAACAGCAACTTTTATTCTCTTTTGCCCCCACTCAAGAATCTATCTTTTCTCTACCACTCTGAATTTTCAATCTCCTCATTGATATTTAAGGACTCATCCTTTAAAACATACTCAGAAATTCTTCTTCCCCACTTTAATCTCCCTGATCCTTTCAACAGCTTCACCTAACCATAGCACTTTCGGTTCGAGCTATACTGGGCAACTTGCTGTATCCTCCAGAGGTACCACACACTTCCATCTATCAGTGCCTTTGAGCTTTTGTTTGGAAGACAAATAATTCAAATACCCACCATAAGACTTTGTGAAGTTATTCCATCTCTTCAACACTGATTATCTCATCTACAAAATTTAAGAAGTGATATCTACAGTGGCATTTACATACAAAATACACTCAACCATAAAAAAAGAAGAATAAAATCTTTCCATTTGTGATAGCATAAGTGGATCTTGAGAGTATTAATGAAACAAGTCAAAAGAGAAAGAAACACTGTATGATTTCAATTCTTTGTGGAATCTACAAAGCAAAACTCATAGATAAAGAGAACAGATGCTCACAAATACAAAGTGGTTGCCAAAGGGGTTTAGGAGGTGGGTGAAATGGATGCAGGGGGTCAAGAGATACAAACTTCCAGCTGTAAGATAAATAAGCCATGGAGAGGATGACTATAGTCTATAATATTATACTGCATATTTGAAAGTTGCTAGGTTCCTGTCACAGGAAAAAAAAAATGTTATCTACATCCTAGGAATGCAGTAAGGATCCATAAAATGTATGTAAAGTACCTAGCATACAGAAGGAACTAAAACTATATTTATCATCATCATTAGTAGCAGTATTATATAACTACTATACTGAATGCCTTCCTCCTAGGGAATAGTACAGGGAGCAACAGGGAATAGAGTTAAAACAGATAATAAATAAGTGAATGAATGAATAAAGGAAAGAATAAAGAGTTAAAAGCACCAGCTTTGGAATTATCAGTTGAAGTTCAATCTAAATTTGCTATTGACACTATGAACCTGGAAAAGTGCCTCAGTGTCTGTGTGCTTCTGCTTTCTCATTAGTAACTGGAGACAATACACTCATGAGAATATTTTCAAAAGATAAATGCTTATACATCATTGAATACTGAGCTAGGTCCAGATGCCATGCTTTTACAGTTACTCTGTCATTAGAGTGTCTTATTAAAATGATGATGAGACAGAATCTGTTACAAACTTCACAATAAAGTGAAGCTTACCCTTTGAAAAATAAATGAGAAGAATCTGAAGCTAAGTGGCTTGTCTACGATCAACCATGAAGCCACTGCCTCAGGACAGCCAAAATCAAATCAAGGTAATTTGGATGTAACAAGAAGGCAGGACTAAATCGTGATTATATTAATAAAACATACACCTCTGTCATTACAATCAGTGTATACTCTTTCTGAAGAAACAGACTAGAGGAAGAATGCTGACCACGGCAATCGGGATGGAAGATTCCAGGAGAAAATGTGGGCATCTCTCTCCAGCACTATTCAGGGTGCATATACTATTATGTTAGAGCTTCCCAGGTGATGTTAGTGGTAAAGAACCCAGCTACCATGCAGGAAACATAAGACACACAGGTTCAATCTCTGGGTCGGAAAGATCCCTTGGAAAAGGAAATGGAAACCCATTCCAGTATTCTTGCCGGGAAAATTCCCAGACAGAGGAGCCTGGTGGGCCACATTCCACGAGGTCACAAAGAGTCAGATACGACCGAAACGACGGAGCACGCACGATACTGTATATGGCCCATGAAAAAGAGAACCCTGTTTTGATTCACCACAAATTTAAGCGGAGATAGATCTATCAGATCACTCTCAAGATCAACCAATTAACCCATCATACCATGATTCCATGCTCATCAAGCACCTTCATTATTGATGTAACATCCATATCTTCTTTGCAACAATACCCCACTATTTGGTTATTTGGTCTCAACAACTTCAGTCACTTCATCTCAAGGGACTATTTCCCTTCTGCCTCACCTAATTTTAAAAACAGGCAGCAGAACTATTTACAATAGCCAGGACATGGAAGCAACCTAAATGTCCATCAATAGACGAATGGATAAAGAAGATGTGGTATGTATATACAATGGAATATTCAGTTCAGTTCAGTTGCTCAGTTGTGTCCCACTCTGAGACTCCATGAACCGCAGCACGCCAGGCCTCCCTGTCCATCACCAACTCCCGGAGTTCACTCAAACTCATGTCCNAATGTCCATCAATAGACGAATGGATAAAGAAGATGTGGTATGTATATACAATGGAATATTCAGTTCAGTTCAGTTGCTCAGTTGTGTCCCACTCTGAGACTCCATGAACCGCAGCACGCCAGGCCTCCCTGTCCATCACCAACTCCCGGAGTTCACTCAAACTCATGTCCATTGAGTTGGTGATGCCATCCAACCATCTCCTCCTCGGTCGTCCTCTTCTCCTCCCACCTTCAATCTTTCCCAGCATCAAGGTTCTTTCAAACGAGTGAGTTCTTTGCATCAGGTAGCCAAAGTATCGGGGTTTCAGCTTCAGCATCAGTCCTTCCAATGAATATTCCAATGGAATATTACTCAGCCATATAAAAGAATGAACTAATGCCACTTGCAGCAACACTGATTGTCATATTGACTGAAGTCAGTCAAGATAAAGACAAACATTGTATGATACCAATTATATGTACAATCTTAAAAAATGGTACAAATGAACTTATTTATAAAACAGATACCGAGTCACAGATGTAGAAAAACTTATGGTTAGAAGAGATAAGTGGAAGAAGGGATAAATTGAGACTGAGATAGACATACACACACTATATATAAAGTAAATAATAAGGTTAATTAAACCAATATAGGGACTTCCCAGGTGGTGCCAGTGGTAAAGAATCCACCTGCCAATGCAGGAGATGCAAGAGATGTGGGTTCAATCCCTGGGCCAAGAAGATCCCCTGGAGAAGGAAACTGCAAACCACCCCGGTACTCTTGCTTGGAAAAGTCCATGGACAGAGGAGCCTGGTGGGTTACAGTTCATGGGGTTGCAAAGAGTCAGACATGCCTGAGCACATATAAACACATCATCACATATGCATATGACTGTTAGGGTTATTGATGAAAAATTCTAGTTTGCTTCCCAGGTGGCACTAGTGGTAAAGAACCCACATGCCAATGCAGGAGGCATAAGAGACACAGGTTCAGTCCCTGGGTTGGGAAGATCCCCTGGAGAAGGGCATGGCAATCCACTCCAGTATTCTTGCCTGGAGAATCCCATGGACAGAGGAGCCTGGTGGGCTATAGTCCATAGGGTCTCAAAGGGTTGGACACGACAGAAGCAACTTAGCAAGCACTCGCAAACCAATATAAAATAGATAACTAATACTGTACAGAAGAAGGAACTCTGCTTAATACTCTTAAGGGCCTATATTGAAAAACAATCTACAAACAAGTGGATAAAAAGTATCTATATAACTTATTCACCTTGCTGTACACCTGAAACCAACACAACCTGTAAATTAACTATACTCTAATAAAATTTAATAAAAGAAAAACCAAAATCTAAATAAATAGGCAGGTCTCTCCTAATTAAAAAAAAATCTTTTCTCAACCATTATTTTCTCTCCTTTCTTTCATCACTAAGTTTTCTAAAAATCTGCCTTCGAACTTAGTATCTACTCTCTCTTTGCTGCTACTGCTGCTGCCAAGTTGCTTCAATAGTGTCCGACTCTGTGCGACCCCATAGACAGCAGCCCACCAGGCCTCCCCGTCCCTGGGATTCTCAAGGCAAGAACACTGGAGAATGGTTTGCCATTTCCTACTCCATCTTTAGTTCTCTGAAATATCCCTTTATAGCTACTATTTTACTAAAAGGATTTTTATTGCCTAATTCAAACACTTCTCCATCTTGATTTTCCTTAATTTTCTGTAGAATGGGCCTTCCTCTGACATTTTTCTCATCAGTGATCAATACAGCACAGCAATGTTTCCCTGTTCTCCTTGTGCTTTTTCCGCTGGACTGTTCTCCTCTGCTTACTGTATGGTTCGATAATTGTACCTCCTCCTTATCCATCTAAATTTTCCTTCACAATCATGTCTTTCCTTGCAACTGTTTAAAAAAATCTCCTCCATGTAGACAACTCTCAAATCTTTATCCACATGCACAACTTTTTCATGGGGTCCAATCCTCATATTCCAATTGTGCAATGCCCTTGTCTGGATCAAGGGCAAATCAAGTGCTCAAATACAGTCTCCTCATACTATCCTTTTCTAGTGGTCACACCATCTAGACTAAGCGTTTCACGCTGATTCCTCCCAGCAACTCTCTCCTCACACTCCACTGTCAATCTATCATCTCTACCGTTCTAATCTTTCGCAACCACTTTTCCCCTAATTTCACAGTCACAAGCCTAATTACTGTATACCTCTTCTCTCTGACGGGGAAGGCAATGGCACCCCACCCCAGTACTCTTGCCTGGAAAATCCAATGGACGGAGTAGCCTGGTGGGCTGCAGTCCATGGGGTCGCTAACAGTCGGACAGACTGAGCGACTTCACTTTCACTTTTCTCTTTCATGCATTGGAGAAGGAAATGGCAACCCACTCCAGTATTCTTGCCTGGAGAATCCCAGGGATGGGGGAGCCCGGTGGGCTGCCGTCTATGGGGTCACACAGAGTCGGACACGACTGAAGTGACTTAGCAGCAGCAGCTTCTCTCTGAAAAGCCTATCAATTGGCCTTTCAGTCTCTCTTTATTTTGAACAGAGATATTTATCTTTCTATAGACTAGATTGGAGCAAGTCACTCTGCTGCTGAGGTCTTTAACAGGCTTTTCAGTTTCTTCTGAATTAAGTTACCATAACTTTATCACTGGAAAAGATCCTGATGCTGGGAAAGACTGAGGCAGAAGAAGAAGGGAGAGGCACAGGATCAGACGGTTAGATAGCATCACCGACTCAAAGGTCATGAATTTGAGCAAACTCTGGGAGGTTGTAAAGGACAGGGGAGCCTGAAGTGCTGCAAGCCATGGGGCACAGAGTCAGACATGAATTAGCAAGTGAACACCACCACCGCCAACTTTATCATATTCTTAAGGCCCTCTGCAAGACCAAGCTTTTTTCTTTTTTTGCTTTCCATGCCCCTACCTTTATACACACTTTGTATCTGTATAACAACTAGTAACTTACAAGAATATGAGAGCACTACAAAATAGTCATATTTAATTATCCTGACTTTACTATCTGACACTTATCTTCATTTTATAGACAAAGAATCACACGCCCAAACAAGCAAACCAACACTGGCCTACCAAATGTTTAATACCTCCTCAGTTCCACAGTATCGCTAGTGCCTTTCCTTCTGGCTTTAAATGTCCTACAATTTCCACTGATCTGAATCCTTCGTGGTTCAATCGAAGTCCCACTTGCTTTGTGAAGATTTGCCTGACCTGCTACTCAGGGGTTATGCTTCTTTTCCTTGAGCCACTAAATCTGAGTTTGTACCTCATTTAGAACACATATCCTACTCAACCTTGCTTTACATTTCATAGTCTTATCCAAATATGTTATAGATTTCTTCATAGTTGGAACTCCAACTTTTTATATCCCTATAGAACATAGCCCAGTGCTTCACACATAATTGGAACTCAATATTCACTGAAGAAATGGGTGAAGGTAAAAATGTACAACTGACTTTGAAAATCAGATTATAATTGACTTCATACCACTGGGCACATTGCATAGGGCAATTAAACACACTGTATATGATTAAACTGAAAATAACATTTTATTCCTCCAAAATTATCACTCTGTCAACTTCTAAGCAGGTTCTTATAAAACCTCTCACTCACAGGACACATTTCCCTTGTACTATTTTGAGCAAAGTATCCGTTGGAGAAGATATATTCACATAAAGGAATATCAATCATTGGATTTTTTTTTTTTGTATATTTAGAATCTTTCCTGATCTTTAAAGAGAGAGATAAGTCACATATATTTAATAATAATTTGTGGGCATGATCAGTCCAAGGCAAAATATTAGATATTGCTGTAAGCAAACTTTTACACAGAACTTTAAAGAGCTACACTACACATGATTATGTTGTACAGAAATAAATAACCTACAAGACAAAAGCATAACCATTGTAATGTTAAGTTATAGTTTGGGTTCAATGATAGTATCACTCACAGATTTAATGAGTTCCCTATCAACTCATGAGGTAGAAGTAGAAACGTACGTTTTTTAAAAATGTGTCAAATGACTCAAAAAGTGGCATCAAGGGATACCAAAGGCATATAGAAAAAGAATGGATAAAATTACATGAAATGTGAAAGTAGAAGATAGCAATATTCCCACATTTATATATTTTATTTTAGACATAACTGAATAAGTAAAAGATTATAAGCAACCATTCAACTATTTCTCCTTTATTGAAAAGAATATATATCCATGAATCAAATGATTTTTCTTTGGTTAATACGCATTTGGAAAACAAGGTATCCCTTTATGTTCAGATTGGTTTTACAGTCTGGAATATGATTATGAGTACTCTAAAATTTAAATTCATCTTTTTCTTAAAAGGGGCTTCCCTAGTGGCTCATATGGTAAAGAATAATCTGCCTGCAATGAGGGAGACCTGGGTTCAGTTCCTAGGTCTGGAAGATTCCCTGGAGAAGGGAAAGGCTACCCACTCCAGTATTCTTGCCTGGAGAATTCCAGGGAGAGAGGAGCCTGGTGGGCTACAGTCCATGGGGTTGCAAAGAGTAAGACAACTCTTCAAAATAGCAATTCTATCTTTTGAAAACCAAATCTACACACATAGACTAAACTCGAACTTAAGGGTGTACACAGCCAACAAGGAATGGTAGTCAATCGAAACTTGTTATTCACAGGAAGTATAGCATATTGGAAGGACACTGTGCAACGACTCATGTAGAGGTTTAGACTAATTGACTTTTTGGTGAAAGAAATGATACTTGGTAAATGATGACTGTTCCTTAGAAATATCCCTTTGAACGTTTGACTCCGTGACTTCTAACCTTCTAGAGAATGAAGCCCTCTTTCTAACATCAAAATATTTCAGAATCCAGATGATAACCTATTTTTTGTTGATTGAGAAAGTGCCCGATGACAAAAACCAACTGAATTTTCAGACAAGAAAATCTGTTGTGTTTCCACATATGAAAAGGAATTAAACATGTATGCAGCCTGAACAGGACTGCAGTTTTGTTGTTGTTGTTCAGGTTCCTAACACACAAAATTCAGGCAGATCTCATGAGCCTCCGTTTTGCTGTACCTGTCTCCCTCAATCCAATCTACCCTTGAAATTGCTGCCAGGCTCATACCTAAAACACTTGCACCGTATCAACCCTCATTCAAAATATTAAACGGCTTCTCTACTGGCTCCAGGATAAAGTCCAAATTCCTTAGCCTAGTATTCAGGGTCCTCCACAGTTTGGCTTCAGATGATCCTTCTAACCTTATCTACTATCAATTCCTTTTTCAGCTCCACTAGTCTCCTCCCTGTCTCCCACACTATCCTATCTGTTCATATTGGTCCCTCATTTAGAATGCATTCCATCTCTTCTCAATCTATTCAGGTTCTACCCATTTCCCAAACACTCAGCTCAGATTCCATCTTCTCCTTGAAGCCTGGCCAGACCTCAGCAAGCTGAAGAGCTCTTTTCTCTAAACTCTGAGAGCACTTTTGTTTGACTCAGTGGCTTCTAACCTTCTGGAGAATTAAGCCCTCTTTCTAACATCAAAATATTTCAGAACCCAGATGATAGCCTATTTTTAATCTGTTGATTGAGAAAGTGCCTGATGACAAAAACCCACTGTGAATTTTCAGACAAGAAAATTTGTTATGATTTCATAAACATAACAGAACATCCATATATGAAAAAGAATTAAGCACGTATGTGGCCTGTTATTCTTAAATGTGCCATTTGATGACTTTTAACAGATACCTACATTTAGATGCTAGTGTGTTACGGAGAAGGCGATGGCACCCCACTTCAGTACTCTTGCCTGGGAAATCCCATGGACGGAAGAGCCTGGTAGGTAGGCTGTAGTCCATGGGGTCACGAAGAGTCGGACACTTACTGAGCCACTTCACTTTCACTTTTCACTTTCATGTATTGGAGAAGGATATGGCAACCCACTCCAGTGTTCTTGCCTGGAGAANGGGAAATCCCATGGACGGAAGAGCCTGGTAGGTAGGCTGTAGTCCATGGGGTCACGAAGAGTCGGACACTTACTGAGCCACTTCACTTTCACTTTTCACTTTCATGTATTGGAGAAGGATATGGCAACCCACTCCAGTGTTCTTGCCTGGAGAATCCCAGGGACGGTGGAGCCATCTGTGGGGTCGCACAGAGTCGGACACGACTGAAGTGACTTAGCAGCAAGAATGCAAGCATAGCACAAAGGCTTGAAAAGACTGCTCCAATTTTAAGAATTAAGGTAGCACTATAACAGTCTCAATTTATGGCACAGGCAATATTTATGTAGAATTTTCACCTGGAAGAGTAATCATTTTAAAAATAGCTTATGTTTCTTGAGCATTTACTACATGTCAGGCATTGTGCTAAGCACCTTACAAGTAATAGCTTATTTGCTTCTTGTGGCAATTTCATGAGATATTTACTATAATTGTCACATTTGAAAGATGAGAAAACCACACCTTAAAAATGTTTAAAAACTAGCCTAGGTCACACAATTAGGTTTCAAATATCTTTGATTACCATACCTTTTATGAAACCACTGAAAAGTCAAGTGTTGTTCAATGAGGGTTTTATCATCCTTAATCATGTCTCTGATGGAGAGCCTACAATCACTGAAGGGCACAGCAACAGAAACGTCCCAGAAGAGCAGGGCATTAAACAAAGGTTTATCAGTGCATGCTGCAATTTGGTGAATGGTAAAACAAACGAGTGTATGAAGACCGGAAGCAGATGGGCTGGCTCAGGTTCAGAACCTCAGTCGTATCAATCTGGAAAAACGGTGTACTTGCCTAAAATGTAATCAACCTACCAAATTTACATCTCAGATCATACCCCTTTCCCATGCTTCACCAAACCACAGGAGCACCCAGACCTAAATCCTACCCATATTGGGTATTAACTGAGCAAGTACTTATGGAGTACTCCAGGTACTCAGAGGACCTGCAAAGGCTATCAGGATAAGTGAGGATCTCCAGGGGAAGTAAATCTCTTTCCATGGAAACACTGCAGTAGCCATTCCCAGTAGATATATTTGCTTAAAAAAAAAATGTCACCTGTATTATTCTTTACTAATTGTTGCTCTTCTTTGAGCAGGTTTGAACCTTTGAGTAGATGATAGGGACTGGAGTTCGTATTTTAAGTCTATAGCTGAAGAGAAGGTATAATCTGTTGTAGGATATGTATTAAGTGAACCTTAAACATGCATTCCTATATATATTAGGTGGAGACAAATACTATTTGATTCCACTCATACAAGTCCCCCAGAATAGTCAAACACCTACAGTCAGAAAGTACACTGGTAGATGCCAGGGACTGAGGGATGGAGGGGTGCAGTGGGAGGATGGGGACTTAGTGTTTAATGGGGACAGAATTTCAGTTTAGGAAGGTGAAGAATTTGGTAGATGGATGATGGTGAGAGTGCCCAACAATGTGAATGTACTCAGTGCCTATGAACTGTACAGTTAAATATGGTTAAAATAGTATATTTTATGTGACTTTTACCACAATAAAATTTTTTTTAAAAAAGAACCTCGAGCCTCCACTGGGTGAAATAGACCCAGTGATAAAGGTGCAACCCCCATTTTACAGTGGGGAGGGCAGAGGCTCAGAGACCTTAGTGTTAGTTGCTCAGTCACGTCCAACTTCTTATGACCCCCTGGACTGTAGCCCATCAGGCTCCTCTGTCTATGGAGTTCTCCAGGCAAGAATACTGGAGTGGGTTGTCATTTCCTTCTCTAGGGGATCTTCCCAACCCAGGGATTNTAGTGTTAGTTGCTCAGTCACGTCCAACTTCTTATGACCCCCTGGACTGTAGCCCATCAGGCTCCTCTGTCTATGGAGTTCTCCAGGCAAGAATACTGGAGTGGGTTGTCATTTCCTTCTCTAGGGGATCTTCCCAACCCAGGGATTGAACCCACGTCTCTTATGTCTCCTGCATTGCCAGGTGAGTTCTTTACCACTAGCGCCACCTGGGAAGCCCAAAACTCGGGCTTGTCTGGGATCAGAGATTTTACATGATAATAACAAAACAGCCAATGGATATTAAATATTTATTAGAAGTCAGTGTGTTCTAAGTGCTTTACCGACTCATTTAACTATCCTCACATCCTGAGAGGTAGAAACTTTCATTTTACAGACCAGGAAGCAGAGATAGAAACAGTTCAGTAATTATTCAGCATCACACTCAGTCTCCAGCAAGTGGCAGGGCTGGTTTCATCGTTTCAGAGCCTTCCCCCAGTCCCCTGCTCTCTCTCAAAACCCATATGTCAGTTACAGAATTATGACACTGAGATTTTAAGCCCAGGTTAGTCTGATTGCAAAATCCATCCTTACTATCATGCAATACTGCTTTGCTACATATATATATATATTTTTTTTTTTTAATATATTATCCATTCTCTGCTTTCCTTAGGGCAAGTATCAGAAATTTGTGCTGAAATGGCAATATATAAATAAGTACATGATTTCAAATAAAAATGCCCTCATAACTTCTTACCTGCAGTCTTTTCTCCCTACCTATCACCCACTGGAAAAGACCCTGATGCAGGGAAAGAATGAAGATAGGAGAAGGGGATGATAGAGGATGAGATGATTGGATGGCATCATTGACTCACTGGAATTAAGCGTCTTTTAATTTCATGGCTGCAGTCACCATCTGCAGTGATTTTGGAGCCCAAAAAAATAAAGTTAAAGCAATGTTAGAATTGTCTTAGCAACTGCTGCATGATCAACTTATGTATATATCAGTTTAGCAAGATGGTCATTGTTACACTTCCATCACTAAACCAAGAGTTTATTGTATCGAATTTGACCTGCACTACACTCAGAGGTGTATCTGTTGCTGCTCAATTGTCGTGCCAAAGGAAGAACCAATTGGCCAGGAGCCCGGAAGTAGCAGAGGATCCTTTGACCCATCAGGCTCCCCTCCAAGTGATGCAGGCAGCAGCGCTTTAATCTGGGTGTCAGATTAAAGGCACGCCTATGCTACAGATCCTGCTGGCCAAGGGAAGGTGTGGATCCACAACTTACCCAGAGTTAGTAGAAGAACGCACTCAATAATTACTTTGGAGCACTACTACTACTATAGATAAATCTTTCATATAGTTACAGAAGGTGAAATACTTCCCTTTGTGTCCTTTTACCACATGATTGCTCACTTTGTCCCTTTTTACAAAATAGCTTATATGGTCTCATTTTTAGGGCCACATAATATTCCTTCATAAAGAATCCTGTTAAAATCAGGCTTCCTTTGATGGACATTCAAGCTAGTGATCTGTGAATTGGCAGACACTGCCCTTCTCTGGCCAGTTAGTGTAAAATGCAGATTCTGTGCCACATCCCAGAATCACTGATCAGACTTCCGAGAGCCATGGGCATAGGAATTCTCCTTAAGTAGCTCCACAAAGATTATGTTTGAGTCCCAAGTTTAAGATGACAGAACTTGTTTTCATTCAGGATTTGAGCGGTTCAGGAACACTGCAGTGTATGATCGAAGTGACATCCCAACCTGTTGGTGACAAATACAAGAAGGAAATTCAACCTTCCTGGGCCTGCCTGCACTGGTTTCTCCTATGCTCCTTCTGCATCCACCCTCACGATGGCAGTCCAGTGTCTTGCCTGTGGGCTAAGAAATTCCCTATATAGATCAGGAGGCTTGCTGAGGGAACATGCAGGGGCTATATACAGTTTTCAGGCTACCAGGAACATGAGTTCTCATTGGGTGAACATGGATGCCACAGGCACCTACTTCTATATTCCCAGGTGATGGGAGCAGCTGCTGTTCCTCTGTTGTTTTTATAGAAGGCAGGATAAGAATATGCAAGGAGATGTTGAGGAACTTGCAGGAAACATCTGCTTTGGTCCTGGAGAATTCTTTTGACAATGCTTGAACATCCCATGGTCAGAGAACATTCAATGGGAACTCCATTCAGGACAGTGAGTGTGGACATGCTATGTTTTAAGAGACAGATGGAGGAGCCAAAATCTGGCCAGGACACCAGGTATGGTTTGGAGCTCTTGGCATAACGAGTATTGGGACCCTGAGCAGGGTGGCTTCTGCACCAGCTGGTGCCACCTCTTATCCACTGCTCTCCTGGCATCAGTAGGCTTATTATCAGAACCTGGGCTTATTATTGTCTGGGTCCCTGTGAATCCTCACACTGAACTCTGCTTAGAAGGGACTGTGGTCCTGTCCTGAAACAAAGACAGTTACTGGGAGCCTGGCATAGACACTCCCAGTTTCTTCTTCTGGTCAGCCCCTCTATAACTGAGTGATCACAGGCAAGTCATTTCACCTTTGGTAACCTTAGCTTCCTTACATATGAAGAGGGGAAAATGCCATCTACCATGTAGGGTGGTTGTGAGACAATGTAGGTAAAATGTTCTTGGAACATGGTAAGTGTCTAGTAAATATTAATTATTCATTCTTTATTATGTTTATAATCTGTCTTTCCAAATGGTATCATAGCCCTGTTCTCAGTGTCTTGAAAAGTGCCCAGCATGTAGCCTACATGCATTGAATGAAATGGTAAACAGTATCCTCATCACATCCTAAAAAGGGGTCAGATATGTTAGAAATAACTTTTCCAGGACTGCCTTGGTGGCACAGTGGAGAAGAATCTGAGTGCCAATGTAAGAGACACAGTTTGGATCCCTGGTCTGGGAATATTCTTCATGCCACAAGGCAACTAAGCTCGTATGCCACAATTATTGAGCCTGTGCCCTAGAGCCCCCTTCTGCAATTACTGAGCCCAAGTGCTGCAACAACTGGAACCCATGCACCTAGAGCTGTGCTCCACAGCAAGAGAAGCCACAATGAGAAGCTCACCCACCACAACTACAGAGTGGCCCCCATTCCCACAACTAGTGAAAAGTCCCCACAAAGCAGTGAAACTCCAGTGCAACCAAAAGTAAAATGAAAAACAATTTTAAAAGTTGACCTGAAAATGATACCACCAAGAAAGTGAAAAGATAACCCAGAGACTGGGAGAAAAATTTTTTAGAAATAAAAAAGAAATTACTTTGCTAGGTGTTTTCATGACAGAACATATATATGATTCATAAATGACTTGCTGGGGACCAGATCAGTTGTCTCTTTTTACCTTATTTTTCTTTAAGATGCTCAATGACTGTCTGAGTGGATTTTCAGGCCCACTCATTGGTCTTTCTTGGTGTCATTCAAAACAAACTATTCAATCTGTATGAACTTCTTCAACCACTGAGAGGCAGAATTACCAAATAAATCCCAGTTCTGGGTAGGGTGCAAGATAGGGTACAAATGGCTATCAGTGGTCCAGTTAGGAGAAGAGTGAGGAAAGTTGAGTACAGAAGCCAGGCAAAAGATAGACATCATGAAGTAGGACTGAGTTTTCTCAGCATTGGGCATCTGAGCATAGTGAATGCTTTCTTCCTTCATTTGACACTCTGAGGCACAGGTCCAGAACTTTGGGACCGAGGGTGCTCTTGACATTAACATTAATGAGGGTCATTTGGTTATTCCCCAAAAATGCATAACTAGGATTTAAAATTCCTATTTATTTTTATTCGCTTAAAAATAATACTTGGATATATATTTTTAAAATATAAACACTATATATAAAACTGTAGCTGACTTCAGCTCCCACCAACTCCTAATCCAGTGTTGATGTGAGGAGATCCTTTTCAATCTATTAACATACATAACACAGGGAATTTGTTTTCTTCCTGGAATGGCCATGTATTGTGGGTCTTTCTTTGCAATGTGTAAAACCTTATTGCAATTCATACTTTGTTATCAGCAAAGTACATTACCTATTCTGTCTTTTATTGGAGAGACATTCTCCAAAATGCACTACAGGCCTTTACAAGAGAATGTGGTATAAGAAAGGGCAGTTTCAAAAATTTCTTGTATAGCAACACTGTTGTTCTTGCCTGAAGTAGAATGACGACACTGCCCCGGAACAGTTTCTCTATTTTTAAAAGTATTGGAAAAACTAGTCTCAGCAGGCAGGCAAAATAAGAAATAAAAGGCACCCACACCGGATAAAAAGAAGGGAACCTATTAGTATTTGCAGATGGCAAGAACTTTAAAAAGGAAAATACTAACATCTTGACCACAAAAGAATAGGCAGTAATAAATGAATTCCACAAATTTGGAGCATACAGATTAATACACAGGAAAATTTAGCTTTTTTTATACAGGAAAAAGATATTCACTGAAGGGAAAAGGAACATAGGAGAAGAAAGCCATCTATAATCCAGTCAATAAGAATGCCAGTACTAATCCCATAAAAAGAATTAAATACCTCAAAATAAAACTGACTCATAGGAGAAAGACAATTCTGAAAACTAAAACACTGACAAAGGTAATGAAAGATGACACAGAGAAATACGAAGATATCACAAGGTCTGGAACTAGAAGAATTAATATTGTTCAAATGGCCATACTGCCTGAAGCAATCAACATATTGAAGGTAGACCCTAGCAAAACACCTTTTTCTCAAACAAGTACCAATATTCCTAAAATTCATAGGGAGCCACACAAGACCCAACATGGCCAAAGCAAACGTGGGGAAAAAAGAAACAAAAAACAAGGTTGAAGCTACCACCCTCCTAGACTTCAGACCAAACTGCAAAGCTACAGAAATTCAAACAGCATGGTACTGGTACAGTAACAGACATAGAGCTCAGTGGAACAGAACAGAGATCCCAGACATGACCCCGGAGTAAACCCAGGCACCTATAGTCAATGAATTCACAACATAAAAGGTACCAGTATACAACAGCAAGAGTGTCTCTTCAACATGTGTTGCAGGCAAAACTGGACACCCACATGGACAACAAAAAGACCTGAATTTTTCTACAGGCCTTCAAGAAACATAAAGTCAAAATGGGTGACAGACCTCCAAGTGAGACCTTAATCCATAAAACTCCTCAATGAGACACTGGATCTTGGACATAATCGAGGCAACATTTGTGTCAAGGCATATGTCTCCCCAGGCAAAAGTCAACTAAGCAAATTTGAATGCATGGGACCTAGTTGAATTTCAAAGCTTTCAGAGAGCAAAGGAAACTACAGACAAATCCAAAAGGCATCCTATGGAATCGGACACAATATCTGCAAGTGATATGACTGATCCAAATCTATAGCAGTTCCTCCAGCTCTGAAGGATAAAAGCAACCAAACAACTCAATCAGACTATAAGCAGATGTTCTGAATACACTTCTCGGTCCAAAGAAGAGCGGCAGATGCATAACAGACATGGGAGAAGATACTCCACATCGCTAATCGATAGAAATGCAATTTCAAACAACCATGACATGTCACTTCACAACGTTAACAAGGGATAGCATATGAAAGTCTTTTCAAAAGAAATAGCTCTAGAAAAGTATGAATAGGGAATCCCCAGACACTGTTGTTGGGAATAACAATTGGGGCAACCATTAGGCAAAACAGAATAAAGTTTCTTCCAAACACTACAGGTAGAGACACCATGTTATCCAACCATTCTATTCCTGACTATACATCCTGAAAACAACAAAAACTCTCATTAAAAGTGAATGAGGCACTGGATGTTTACAGCAGCAGTATTGACAATAGGCAAAACAAGGAGGCAACCCTAGTGCCTATCCACAGAATAATAGATACAGAAGAGGGCTGACAAATACAAAAAAAAAACATACACACAAAATGGAATAATACTCTACCAGAAAGAAGACTGAAATTCTTCTTCAGAAACTTGGATGAACTTAGCCTATAACACGGGGAAGGCAATGGCACCCCACCCCAGTACTCTTGCCTGGAAAATCCAATGGACAGAGTAGCCTGGTGGGCTGCAGTCCATGGGGTCGCTAACAGTCGGACAGACTGAGTGACTTCACTTTCACTTTTCTCTTTCATGCATTGGAGAAGGAAATGGCAACCCACTCCAGTGTTCTTGCATGGAGAATCCCAGGGACGGGGGAGCCTGGTGGGCTGCCGTCTATGGGGTCACACAGAGTCGGACACGACTGAAGTGACTTAGCAGCAGCAGCAGCAGCAGCCTATAACAGTCTAAGTGACAGAAGCCCAAACTAGAATCACAAATACTGTATAATACCATGGACAAGGGAATGTTAAAAAAGAATACAGACAAATGGTCGGCAGCAGTGAAAGAGACTCAAACATAGAGTAAACAACCTTATTGTTATTGTTCAGTCACTAAGTTGTGTCTGGCCAAGCTTCCCTGTCCTTTACTATATCCCAAATTTGCTAAGACTCATGTTAATTGAACTGATGATGCCATCCATCCATCCCATCCTCTGTTGCCACCTACTCCTGCCCGAAATCTTTACCAACATCGGGTCTTTTCCAATGAGTTGGCTCTTCACATCAGGTATGCCAAAGTATTGGAGCTTCAGCATCAGTCCTTCCAAAGAATATGCATGGTTAACTTCCTTTCGTGTTGGCTGGTTTGATATCCTTGCTGTGCAAGGGACTCTCGAGAGTCTTCTCCAGCACTAAAATTGAAAGTGTCAATTCTTTGGTGCTCAGCCTTCTTTACAGGCCATCTCTCACATTTGTACATGACTACTGGAAAAACCACAGCTTTGACTATACAGACCTTTGTCAGAAAAGTGACATCTTTGCTTTTTAATATGTTGTATAGGTTTTCATATCTTTCCTCCCTAGGGGCAAGCAGCTTGTAATGTCATGGCTGAAGACACTGCAGTTGTTCTGGAATCCAAGAAAATAAAACCTGTCACTGCTTCTACTTTTTCCCTTCTTTTTCCCATGAAGTGATGGAACCAAATGCCATGATCTTCATTTTTTGAATGTTGAGTTTTAAGCCAGCTCTTCACTCTCCTCTTTGACCCTCAGCAAGAGACTCTTTAGTTCCTCTTTGTTTTCTACCATTAGAATGGTATCATATGCCTATCTGAGACTGTTGATATTTTCTGCCAGCAATCTTGATTCCAGCTTGTGAGTCATCCAGCTCAGCATTTCATATGATTACTCTGCAAATTAGTTAAATAAACAGAGTGACAGTATACGAACTTGACATACTCCTTCCCCAATTTTGAACCAGTCAATTGTTCCTTGTCCAGTTCTAACTGTTGCTTCTTGACTGGCACACAGGTTTCTCAGGAGGCAGGTAAAGTGGCCTGGTATTCCCATCTCTTTACGAATTTTCCAGTTTGTTGTGATCCACATAGTCAAAGGCTTTAGTATATTCAGTGAAGCAGAAGTAGATGCTTTTCTGGAATTCCTTTGCTTTCTCTTTGATCCAACCAATGTTGGAAATTTGATCTCTGGTGCCTCTACCTTTTCTAAACCAAACTTGTGTATCTAGAAGTTCTAGGTTCACATACTGCTGCAACCTAGCTTGAAGAATTTTGAACATCAATTTATTAGCATGTAAAATGAGCACAACTGTGCAGCAGTTTGAACAATTTTGGCATTGCCCTTCTTTGGAATTGTAATGAAAACTAACTTTTTCCAGCCCTGTGGCCACTGTGGCTGAGTTTTCCAAATTTGTTGACATACTGAGTGCAACACTTTAACAGCATCATCTTTTAGGATTTGAAATAGCTCAGCTGGAATCCATCATCTCCACAAGCTTTGTTCTCAGTAATGCTTCCTAAGGCCCACTTGACTTCACACTCCAGGATGTATGGCTCTAGGGAGTGACCACACCATCATGGTTATCTGGGTTATTAAGACATTTATGTACACTTTTTCTGTGTATTCTTGCCACCTCTTCCTAATATATTCTGCTTCTGTTAGGTCCTTGCCATTTCTGTCCTTTATTGTGCCCATCCTTACATGAAATATTCCCTTAATATCTCTGATTTTCTTAAAGAGATCTCTAGTCTTTCCCATTTATTGCTTTGCATTGTTCACTTAAGCAGGCTTTCTTATCTCTCCTTGCTATTCTTTAGCACTCTGCACTCAGATGGGTATATCTTTCCTTTTCTCCTTTGCCTTTTGCTTCTCTTCTTTTATCAGTTATTTGTAAGGCCTCCTTGGAAAACTACTTTGCCCTCTTGCATTTCTTTTTCTTGGGGATGCCTTTGGTCATTGACTCCTATACAATGTTAAGAACCTCCATCCATAGTTCCTCAGGCACTCTGTCTATCAGATCTAATCCCCTGAATCTATTTAGGGAATCTATTTAGGAATCCCCTCCACTGTATAATCATAAGGAATTTGATTTAGGTCAAACCTGAATGGCCTAGTGCTTTTCCCTGCTTTCTTCAATTTAAGGCTAAATTTTGCAATAAGAAGCTCATGGTCTGAGCCACAGCTCAAATCTTGTTTTTGCTGATTGTATAGAGCTTTTCTATCTTCAGCTACAAATAATATAATCAGTCTGATTTCAGTATTGACCATTTGATGATGTCCCTGTGTAGAGTCATCACTTGTATTGTTGGAAGAGGGTGTTTGCTATAACCAGTGCATTCTCTTGACAGAACTCTGTAAACAAGCTGCTGCTGCTGCTGCTAAGTCACTTCAGTCGTGTCCGACTCTGTGCGACCCCAAGGATGGCAGCGCACCAGGATCCCCTGTCCCTGGGATCCTCAAGGCAAGAACATTGGAGTGGGTTGCCATTTCCTTCTCCAATGCATGAAAGTGAAAAGTGAAAGTGAAGTCACTCAGTCGTGTCCGACTCTTAGCCACCCCATGGACTGCAGCCCACCAGGCTTCTCCATCCATGGGATTTTCCAGGCAAGAGCACTGGAGTGGGGTGCCATTGCCTTCTCCGGTAAACAAGCTAGTCCTTACCAAATGAGAGAAGGAAGGGGGCAAGTGCAAGAAGAGGTAGAGAATGGAGTCATATAAAATAGCAGGTATTGTTCAAAACAAGGAATGATTGCCTTAATCTTGTAATAAGTTGTACAGGAACCACAGTCTGTACACCTGAATCTAATCTGAAGCTGTAAATCACCTCCACTTCAATAAACGACCCAACCAACCCCATCCGTCCACCTGCAAACTCTGCATGGGACCCTTCTGGGACTCTTCCTCTAACCCTTTTAACCCCCTACTCCCCCCAGGGCCATTCAAGGTTTTCAATCCCTGAAGACTCAAGATGGGTCGCACTGGCTCTTTAACGAGGTTTCCCCTTGTACCCCCATGACTGCAAAACTACAAGCAGTTGCTTTATGTCTCCCCACAAACCATAAAATGGCAACATTCAGAATAATTTGACAAAGCCTCTGTCTTCAACCAGAGACACACAAAACAACACTCCTATCTTTTCAGGATCCAAAACACTGCAGACTAATATCTTTAGTACTAGAAGAGTTACCAACAGACCACTGATAGAAAGTTCCTACTTCTTGGTAAACTTTAGGAGTACTTCAGTTGACACTAGGCTACAGACATGGATGTCCTTATCCAACCCACTGTTCCACTTGTATAAAAGGAATATCCAATTAAAAGATGAGAGACAGATAAGAGACAGGTCAACAAAACAAAGACACAATACTCCCATGATTTGGAAGCAGTTTTGTCTTTACTGGGATTCCTTGGTGGCTCAGATGGTAAAGAATCTGACTGCAATGCAGGAAATCAGAGTTCAGTCCTTAGGTTGGGAAGATCTCCCGCAGAAGGGAATGGGAATACACTCCAATACTCTCTGGAGAATTCTATGGACAGAGGAGCTTGGCAGGCTACAGTCCATGGGGTCCCAAAGAGTCATAAATGACTGGGCCATTAACACTTTTCACTTATCTTTATTGGTCAGTCAAGAGAATCAACCCATAAGCCATGGCTGACAGAAGCTCTTCTGCAGGATACCGGGTAAACCTAGGAATCACCTGTTTTTACGTGCCAGTCACAATGGGCAGAATTCATGTGGGGTCTTCTTTTTAAAATTTTTGATTGAAGGATAATTCCCCTGGAGGAGGGCATGGCATCTCACTCCAGTATTCTTGCCTGGGCTGAGGAGCTACAGTGCATGGACACATGACTAAGCAACTAAGCAGCAGCAAAAATAATTGGATAATTAGTCTACAGTATTGTCTTGGTTTCCGACATACATCAGCATGAATCAGATATAGGTATACCTGTGTCCCCTCCTTGAACCTGCCTTTCACCTCCAACCCCATACCACCCCTCTAGGTTCTCACAGAGCACCAAATTTGTGCTCCCTGTGTCATGCAACAGATTCCCCATGTGTGGTCCTAAAACACAGAATCTGGAGAATTAAAGACTTTCATGTGATACGCAGATTTCTATTTTAAAAACATCCAAAAAAAGAAATGGAAACGGTTGGGTGGGGGGAGGAGGGCAAATTTTATTAAAAACCCACAAACTCAGCAACAGAGTTCAACTATTGCCAGTCTCAGCATTCAAAAAGAGGAGGGATTGTCCGAGTGATTTCTCCAGCAATTCTGTGTTTTGTGTCCACCAAACATTTTGTCCACACTCTTCAGTGGATACTGGCTAGATTCAACATACACACAAACATACCCAAGAGACTACAGCGGTCATCCAGAAAAGCTCACGCTGGGCAGAGTGTTGTCATAAACTGGCATGGACAATAGGGACAAAATCTAGTCAACAACAGATTAAATAATTACTCTATTGGTAGGAATATGAGGGGAAGAGGCAGAGGTAGGGTGCCTGGGAAAGGACAGCTTTTGAGAGAAAAGTGCTGACAGTTGGGTTTGAAGGAAAATTAGGGGTGAAGGTGGGATAGAACTACTTCAGGGTGACCTCCCTAGAGAAAAACCTAAGCAGCTGTCTGAAAGCACACTGTATTTCAGGAGGCTTTTCTTTGCCCAGGTGAGGTTCCTTGCTAGCGATCTAGCCACCTAGATGCTAATTTTCAACTGATGCAAAATTCTGCACCGCAGCATGCTTCCAATAGTCATCTGGCTCTTGCCATGCTTGCAAAGTGGGCCATGTACACACAGCCATCATCAGAAGACTGTCCTAGTCCACACCATTGTGAGGCGGGTGTGCAGTTTACTGTAGGATCAGGGTTCTTCGCTCCTTGCCAGGAGGACTGTGAGGGCGCTGGAGGGGACCCGGACTAGGAGAGAGTGTTAAAGGTTGGAGTGGTGAGTCGCGAAAGGCCTGCAGCTCCACGTCCAGGTGGTCGTGATGGTGAGGAGAGCCTCTCTCTGGACTAGGATTGGTTGCCTGAAGCCAGGACTCTGGAAAGGAGCCCTGTGCATCTAGGTCGTGGAGAACAGGGCAGGCCGCCAGCAGCATCCATCCCATGGGGCAGGCACTCGGCTTGCAGGTCCACGTACTCCTCGTGGGCAGAATCCTGGCTCCGGGACTATGTACTTCCCAGGAGGGCCCAGGACAGCAGCCTAGTTCCAGGATCTGTACCCACGTCTGAGCCCAGTAGGGCCTCGTGGATCAGCATGAGGATGTGATCTCTGAGAGACCCTTGTACCAAGGACGTGGATTTCTGCTTCAGCAGCAGATCTACGTGCTCCAGGGGCAAGAGCAAAGCACAGCCGGCGGGCACACCAGCTCAGCGGTGGGTTCGCTCTCGGCCTGGGGCTTCCTCCCGTCGTCCAATTTGGCTGCTACCTCGGACTCGGGCTCAGGCTCGGATTCAGACTCTGGGCGCTCCTGCACCTCCATTCGACAGTGAGGAGCTCGGTCCTGCACGCTGTGATGGGTCTTGACCACAGGCAAGGCAAGCCAGAGTGGGCCGGCTGGACCCCAAGACAGAGCGCTGCTGGGGAGTCCTCAGAGGACCCGGGCCAACTCGGGAACCCCACAGCCCTCGCTACTAGGGGAACCACCTTCAGCGCTTCAGCTCTCTGGTCACCGAAGCCCACTTCTCAGCGCACGCACCCAGGATGGCCAAAGCTGCTGCGAGTGAGGCCAGCACGTGACGCAAAGAATATAGCCTGGCCCCTAGGCTCCGCCCCTCTGAGGTTGCGCGGGGTAGAACTTGCCAGGCCTGAGCAGCCTGATTGACAATCCTGACTCTGGCTGGAAGGTCACCTCAGGAATCTATGTTTAGAGAACTACCCTATGTTTACAGGGTCCCCTAATATTCCTGAGGCTCTAAGGCTGGGTTTCCAAGTCACATGCTCTGCTTTCTCAAAGTAGATCTCAGAGACAGAAAACCTTAACCCAAAAACCCATTGCCCATAGGGTCACAAGGACCTGTAGGTCCCTAGTCCCATTGACTGTCTCCAGCCCCACCACCCCCATCCCCTCAAACTCCACCAAGAATGTCCTGGCCTCTTTTATTTGGCTCCCAGACTAACATGCTTAGTGACAGAAATGACAAATACTGTGTGGCATTGCCTACATGGGCAATGTAAAAAAACAGGTGGATGAATGTATGTGCAACACTGAAACAGACTCAAATGTAAAGTAAACACGCTAACCCTTACCAAATGGGAGAAGGAAGTGGAAAGGGGCAGAAAGAAATAGGAGATGAAGTCATAGGAACTAGCAGGTATTGTTCCAAAGGGGAATTACTGTCTTGACCTGGTAATAAGTTGTAAAAAACCTAGGAGCAGTAAGGCTGCTGAATCACTCATCTGTACACCTAAATCTAATCTGTAAGGGTAAATCGTCGATAAATAACCCAATCAAATCATCCATCCATCCATCCATCCATCAGACTCTGGACACATCCTTACTGGGACTGCTTTTCTTCTTTCACCTTCAATTTCCAAGTCCTCTGCAATGCCTGAAGCCCCCAGATGCTCTCATTGGCCCTTCTGCAGGCTTTTTTGATGGACCCCCTCCAAAGACCCCCAAATTGCATGTACCTGCTTTTTGTGTACCCGCAAACTATGAAATGCCAACACTTGGAATAATAATTTGACAAAGTCTTTGTCATCACACAGACACACCAAACAATCTCCTAAGATTTCAGGATCAGAAAAACTGCAAACTAAGTTTTTCAGTACTAGAAGGGATGCTGACAAACCACATACAGAAAGGTGCTACTTCATGGTAACATTTAAAAGCATTTCCCTTGACACCAGGCATGAGACTTCAAAGCCCCTATCTAACCGATAATTCCACACTTGGCAAAGAATATCCAGTCAAAAGATGAAAGAAAGATAGTTCAGTTCAGTTCAGTTCAGTCGATCAGTCGTGTCTGACTCTTTGTGACCCCATGAATCGCAGCACGCCAGGCCTCCCCTATCCATCACCATCTCCCGGAGTTCACTCAGACCCACGTCCATCGAGTCCATGATGCCATCCAGCCATCTCATCCTCGGTCGTCCCCTTCTCTTCCTGCCCCCAATCCCTCCCAGCATCAGAGTCTTTTCCAATGAGTCAACTCTTCCCATGAGGTGGCCAAAGTACTGGAGTTTCAGCTTTAGCATCAGTCCTTCCAAAGAAATCCCAGGGCTGATCTCCTTCAGAATGGACTGGTTGGATCTCCTTGCAGTCCAAGGGACTCTCAAGAGTCTTCTCCAACACCACAGTTCAAAAGCATCGATTCTTCGGCGCTCAGCTTTCTTCACAGTCCAACTTTCACATCCATACATGACCACAGGAAAAACCATAGCCTTGACTAG